>SJYX01008327.1:58490-94343 GCA_006410675.1 Oreotragus oreotragus
AAAAATGAAGTCTGCCACTGTTTCCACTGTTTCCTCATCTGTTTGCCATGAAGTGATGGGACCAGATGCCATGATCTGTTTGCTGAATGTTAAGCTTTAAGCCAACTTTTTCACTCTGCTCTTTCACTTTCATCAAGAGGCTCTTTTGTTCTTTGCTTTCTGCCATAAGGGTGGTGTCATCTGCATATCTGAGGCTATTGATATTTCTCCAGGCAATCTTGATTCCAGCTTGTGTTTCATCCAGCCCAGCATTTCTCATGATGTACTCTGCATATAAGTTAAATAAGCAGGGTGACAATATACACCCTTGCCATACTCCTTTCCCGATTTGGAACCAGTCTGTTGTTCCATGTCCAGTTGTAACTGTTGCTTCCTGACCTGCATACAGATTTCTCAAGAGGCAGGTCAGGTGGTCTGGTATTCCCATCTCTTGAAGAATTTTCCACAATTTATTGTGACCACACAGTCAAAGGCTTTGGTATAGTCAATAATGCAGAAATAGATGTTTTTCTGGAACTCTCTTGCTTTTTTGATGATCCAATAGATGTTGGCAATTTGACTTCTAGTTCCTTTGCCTTTTCTAAATCTATCTTGAACATCTGGAAGGTCACAGTTCATGTACTGCTGAAGCCTGGCTTGGAGAATTTTGAGCATTACTTTGCTAGTGTGTAAGACGAATTCAATTGTGTGGTAGTTTGAATTTTCTTTGGCATTGCCTTTCTTTGGGATTGGAATGAAAATTGACCTTGTCCAGTCCTGTGGAATTTGCCCCAGATGGGAGAAGAGTTTTCTAACACTGAGGCAAACCGAGGTCAAAGACAGGCTATCCCCACTCCCTCTGAGGATCTGGGTTAGAGATGACCTGTTGCAAAATCTAATGGGTGTGTGGCCACTTCAAATTGTGAGGAAAGTGTAGACAGTGGGAATGGAGAGCTGAAAATTCTCCTTTTCCAAATCATCTTTGGTGACCACAGGGCACATTCAGCTGTTGAGAGTCTGGGGAGAGCAGAATGGTAGGTGCTTGACAGCAGACTTCTCACAAAGGATTCCACAAAAAAAAACTATAGAGCAGACCCCCAAATTCAAGGCCAAATGTGACTTGTCATCAGATCTGAGAGCTAGGTGATTGATAACAAGCCAGCCTCCTCTTCAAGGCTGCAGGAACCCAAGTTATGTGAGGGTTACACTGGCCACAAACTTCAGTTGTGTGTGACAGCGGGTCACCCAGGAACATCTAGTATGAGGTTCCTGAATCTTCCCCACCTTCCCAAAACCATGGAAGCCACGACCCTTCCATGCACCTTAGAAACAAAGCAGAATAAAGAGAGTGAGGGATGCTTCCGTCGTTAACGGGCATTTTTATCCAAGACTATTTTCTAAATGGACTATTTAAATTCCCATTTAAATGCAGCTTTAAACCACATAGAACATTCGAATGTTTTTCTTGGTAATTAGTAAATAGGGATTTTGGAGGAAGGCCAATTAGTTATGACTGTAATAAACAAATTACATTTATACTGTACATTTTAACTGTGAGGTGAGTTAGATTTGTGAATCTGCTGCCTCTAGTTCTGCCCACTCATGAAAATCTTAATTCAAATCGTCAGCAAGTTCCATCCCCACAGTGGGCTCTTTATATTGAGATTTTGTGGTTACAACCTAAGAAGTGCTGAAAAAAAGAGTAAATCTATGCACTGCAAAAATAACAGCAGAATTGCCTTAGGTATAAATGTATAAAAACATCTACAGAGGAGACAGAATTAAGTTCTCACACTTCCTTTTCTCCTCCAAAGGAAGCAGGGAAAAACCTCCAGCTATGGCTCTTGGGCTTATCTCTCTTCTCTAGTCTCACTTCTTCTTTTTATGTTGCCTGAGCTTCTCCTCTGCACCATCCAGGCTGTCTTGTCTCATGTCCTAGGTTTTGCTTTTTCAGGACCTTTTTTTATTGTTTCTCTAACATACTTGCTCTAAGTACCCCATGTGAAAGTGAAAGTGTTAGTCATGTCCGACTCTTTGTGATCCCATATACTATAGCCCTCTGGGCTCCTCTGTCCACGAAATCCTCCAGGCAAGAATACTGGACTGGGTAGCCATTCTGTTCTGCAGAGGATCTTCCTGGCCCAGGTATCGAATCTGGGTCCCCAGCATTGGAGGCAGATTCTTCACCAGGGAAGCCCCACACCCCCCAAGTACCCTTATGAGTACACTCTATTCATTAGATCTTGGTAGAATGATCTCTACTAACGAGTCTCTACCAAGGTTTTCTGCTTTCACACATGTACCAACACACTGTGCCTTCTTGCTTTATAATCCTGAGTTTGACTTGAGTCCCTTGCCAAGCCCTAGAAGTTCTCTTTCTAGCAGTAATGCTCTCTGTCCTAGCCTCTGCATGAGTGAACTGGGCATGAAAAACATCTTCAAGAGTTATTGAAAATGGTTTTCGTCAGAGTCAAGTCCAAGGATGCTATGAGAATTTCTCTGCAACATCATTAATCACGCCAGACGCAGTAGTGTATAGTGTATAGACTTTACCATTAAAAGGTATCTTAAACATTGCATCATTCCTGCACATTTTCCTCTGGATTTATGCTTACAGTTACATTTTGGCAGCAGTAGTTTTTGCATTTATCACTTGCTGCTTTGGATGAATTGCTTGAATTTTTAGTATTTTTTTTTTTACTACTCTTCTGAATGTCTTAAACTTTTATAGTTACATGAGTACATTGCCTTTGGCTAGTCAAACTAGAGTTTAGAACTTAAAGAAGTTATATTTAATGAGATTGTAAGAAAATTTTGCTTGGGGACATTCCACAGTCTAGTAATTAAAATATGTATTCCTCTGTGAAATAAAATGATGAGCTCTCTCTAATACAGTCAAATTGTCATAAAAATAATAGAAGGAGCATCTTCTTTTCTGTTCTGCTCATATATAAACACATTTTTAAAATCCAGGTATTAAATGGAATATAGGAAAATAAATATTTCATTTCCATGAGATGGGCACTGAAACCAACAAGCCGCATATTGAGGAGATCAAAATGAACTGTGTTTTCTTGTCTCATGTCCTAGACGAGGCTTCCTTTTAACAGGACCCTTATTGGCAAGCCTCTGGCCAGTTTAACATAAACACAGGAGAGAGAGAGAGAGTCCAAGACTTGCCCCTCCATGTGGGACCTGCTACTTTTGGAATCTGGGGTGAAAGAAAGCAATGCAAAATGGAGGGGATGCAATTGGCTAATGTGGGAGCATATTCTCTAAGATATTATCTGTAGGCATGCACTCCAGAAATCATTGAGCTCCTATTTTATACCAGGTATTGAACTGTGTTTTCTAGAGTAAATAAGGACACAGTTTCCACTTTCCAGGAGTTCATAGCCTAGTAGGGGAGATAAGATATACACAAATGATCCTAGTAATCAGGAAGAGAGGAATGGCTGCAATAGATACAGTACCAACCAGAATGCTGAAGAAGTGCAGAGGGAGAAAGGGACTGAGGTGTTTGGGAAAGGGTTCAAGCAGAAGATGGCATTCAAGCTGAGCCTTGAAGTTCATGAGTATGATTTCCCAGGGTAGGCATGAGGACTGTAGCTTTTCCAGGGGTGGAGAGGTAAGATTAAAATGTAGAGAGAGAGAAACCACAGGTCTATTCATGGCATAGAGGTGAACAAAAGAGCAGAAATAGGACCAGGATGACAGAGGAAAGGGCAGCCACTGAGAGAAGAAAGCAAATTTGCTTCATAAAAGAGGAAAGGCAGGAGATTCTTAAGCCTTTCCTCCAAGCCCCGCTCTACACTCCCAAGGCGCTGACAGAAAATCAGAACCATTTTCAAAGACTGCATAACTAAGGGAGATAGGTTTGTTTAACAAACAGTAAAGTAGGCTATTGGAGTGCGTAATCCCCTAGAACAGGGAGGGCTGACTGTTTTAGGGAGCATCACCTTTCTGCTGGATTATTAGTTCCAGTTGGCTGATTTAAGAATTGGTGCCTCATTAAAAGTAAAAATGTAAACCAGATCAAACAAAATTTACATGAAATGTTTTATTCAGCTGAGTTTTCCCTGAAATTCAAATTAACTGGATAAAAACAAAAACAGTGGAAGACAGTTAGCAAAGTCAAATTTTCCTAAGATCTCTGTATATTTCAGGCATAATTTTGCAGTAAGGCTGGCACTAGAAAAGGGGACCATTTGCTTATATTCCATCAAAACTACTCCATCTAGAAAAGAGATATTCTGTGACCCATTAGACTTCTAACAGGATTATTCTAAGAAATTTGGAGAATTCTGTACATAAAAATCTAGAAGTCTGTGATTAATATGAAAGCAAAAGAAAATCTTCTGTCAAATAAAGGGAATATAGAATTTTCATTTATTAAGAATGAACTCACTCTGAGATCCTATTTTATGTTTCTGAAGACACAACTCTCAAAGAAACAATTGAGGGCATTAGACATGCAGTTTCAAACTGTCCAGTGAGCAATGTGTGTGGCTGTTGTTTATGTTCATTATCCACAAAACAGCCCTTTGTGAATGTGTTCTTTAATTTGGGGAAGGATCCAAGCAACATGATGATTCTAGAATATTCACCATTTAATATGAATTAAGCAGCTTTCAAAGGAAGACACTGCTTGATGGGACCATCTATATGAAACGGTTAATCATATATAGCCAATAAGACCTTGGTATCTAAGGGAAAGGGGCAGAATCAAAGACAGCAAAGGGGAGAAAGGGGCCACATAGCTTACCTGGACTTTGCAAATCTTCCTCATTTTTCTGTGTTATCTGACTTAATGCAAGACTGAACCAGCCATTTTCCTCAATAAATCTAGTTTAAACAGCTGCTTAGAAAGAAAATGTAACTAGGTCAATGCACATTAAAAACATGACCTAAATTTTTCTCCTAATGATTTAATAAATGCTTGACTAGAAACAGGAAAAAAAGAGATTTTTAAGGGAAAAGATGAAGTAACAGCTTATCATACTTCAGCAAGTTTACACCCTGAAAGAAAACATCTATCTTATTTTCTATAAAGGTGCTTAGTCAAATACAAAATTACTATACAGACAATCTAAATAGAGACTAAGAAAATGAACGTTTTACCAATGATGCCAATTTAAAAAGCCCACATCTCCACCTGCCTTTAGAAAAACTAGTGACTGATTAAAAAGTGCTCTAACCATTAATCCTACATCCTACCTTAAAATAACACAGGTCAGCATGGAACAACAGAAGGAGAAAGAATCCTTGTGATTTTAGGTGATGGCAGTAAAGTTTGCTAATAATTTAACTGCCAAAACTCACAAATTTGGAAAGGCTGGAAAATCTGTTTTAAAGACAAAGTAATCAATTGTTTCAATTGACACAACCAATCAGGTCAACCATCAATTCTTGGGGTGTTTGGATTATTGGGCTTATCTCTCTTCTCTAGTCTTGCTTCTTCTTTTCATGTTGTCTGAACTTCCCTGCACCATCCAGGTTTTCTTCTCTCATGTCCTAGGTATTCCTGAAAACTCAAGATTACTGAACACTTACTACTTCCCAGACATTATATAACCACATAGAGTTTGGTGAAACAAAATTGAGGAAGATACAGTCTCTATCCTTAGTTCAGTTCAGTTGCTAAGTCATGTCTGACTCCTTCCAACTCCATGGACTGCAGCACGCCGGGCCTCCCTGTTCATCACCAACACCCAGCATTTACTCAAACTCATGTCCATTGAGTCAGTGATGCCATCCAACCATCTCATCTTCTGTCATTCCCTTCTCTTCCCATCTTCAATCTTTCCCAGCATCAGGGTCTTTTCCAATGAGTCAGTTCTTCACATCAGGTGACCAAAATATTGGAGTATTGGAGCTTCAGCTTCAGCATCAGTCCTTCCAATGAATATTCTGGACTGATTTCCTTTAGGATGACTGGTTGGGTCTCCTTGCTGTCCAAGGGACTCTCAAGAGTCTTCTCCAACACCACAGTTCAAAAGCATCAGATCTTCAGTGCTCAGCTTTCTTTATAGTCCAACTCTCACATCCATACATGACCACTGGAAAAACCATAGCTTTGACTAGACAGACAATTGTTGGCAAAGTAATGTCTCTGGTTTTTAATATGCTGTCTAGATTAGTCATAACTTTTCTTCCAAGGAGCAAGCATCTTTTAATTTCATGGCAGCAGTCACCATCTGCAGTGATTTTGGAGCCCCCAAAAGTAAAGCCTGCCACCGTTTTCACTGTTTCCCCATCTATTTGCCATGAAGTGATGGGACCAGGTGCCATGATCTTAGTTTTCTGAATGTGAACTTTAAGCCAACTTTCTCACTCCGCTCTTTCACTTTCATCAAGAGGCTCTTTAGTTCTTTGCTTTCTGCCATAAAGGTAGTGTCATCTGCATATTTGAGGCNTAGTCCAACACTCACATCCATACATGACTACTGGAAAAACCATAACCTTGACTAGACAAACCTTTGTTGGCAAAGTAATGTCTCTGGTTTTTAATATGCTGTCTAGATTAGTCATAACTTTTCTTCCAAGGAGCAAGCATCTTTTAATTTCATGGCAGCAGTCACCATCTGCAGTGATTTTGGAGCCCCCAAAAGTAAAGCCTGCCACCGTTTTCACTGTTTCCCCATCTATTTGCCATGAAGTGATGGGACCAGGTGCCATGATCTTAGTTTTCTGAATGTGAACTTTAAGCCAACTTTCTCACTCCGCTCTTTCACTTTCATCAAGAGGCTCTTTAGTTCTTTGCTTTCTGCCATAAAGGTAGTGTCATCTGCATATTTGAGGCTATTGATATTTCTCCAGGCAACCTTGTTTCCAGCTTGTGCTTCATCCAGCCCAGCGTTTCTCATGATGTACTCTGTATATAAGTTAAATAATCAGGGTGACAATATACAGCCTTGACGTACTCCTTTTCCTATTTGGAACCAGTCTGTTGTTCCATGTTCAGTTGTAGCTGTGGCTTCCTGACCTGCATACAGATTTCTCAGGAGGCAGGTAAGGTGATCTGGTATTCTCATCTCTTGAAGAATTTTCCAAAGGCTTTAGTGAAGTCAATAAAGCAGAAGTAGATGTTTTTCTGGAGCTCTCTTGCTTTATCAATGATCCATCAGCTGTTGGCAATTTGACTTCTGGTTCCTCTGCCTTTTCTAAATCCAGCTTGAACATCTGGAAGGTCACGGTTCATGTACTGTTGAAGCCTGGCTTGGAGAATTTTGAGCATTATTTTGCTAGAGTGTGAAATGAGCACAACTGTGCGGTAGTTTGAACATTCTTTGGCATTGCCTCTCTTTGGGATTGGAAAGAAAACTGACCTTTTCCAGTTCTGTGGCCACTGCTGAGTTTTCCAAATTTGCTGGCATATTAAGTGCAGTATTTTCAAAGCATCTATCCTTACGAAACTCACTGCCTAAAGGTGAGGGGAAGGAGACCAGATTTAAATAGAAAAATTAAAATACAGTATGCCAAGTCACTTCAGTCGTGTCCGACTCTGTGTGACCCCATAGACAGCAGCCCACCAGGCTCCCCCATCCCTGGGATTCTCCAGGCAAGAATACTGGAGTGGGTTGCCACCTCCTTCTCCAATGCATGAAAGAGAAAAGTGAAGGTGAAGTTGCTCATTCTGTCCAACTGTTAGCGACCCCATGGACTGCAGCCCACCAGGCTACTCCGTCCATTGGATTTTCCAGGCAAGAGTACTGGGGTGGGGTGCCATTGCCTTCCCCAAAATACAGTATGGTAAGTGCTATTTTAAAAAGTATGGAGTAAGCACTAGTAAGATCTAGATGTCAGAAAACCTAATTCTGCTACTTTTTCCTCCTCCTTAAATCAAAACCCTTAAAATTCTTCTCTCACCCACCACCCTTCAAGGACGACTTAAATGTAATCCTGGGTACTCTGAAAAATATCAACCAACATGAAAAGCAAATCTTTTCATTTAAAAGAAAGAAGCAAGTCAGAGCGCCCCACTCCTAAGTTGGGATATAAGAATGCTAAGTTTGCTAGCATTGTTTCAGCTTCCCATAGGGTGAGCGAGAAGGTCATATTCTTGAAAAGTGTCTTTTCTAAGAAATGGGTCTTCAAAGAGCCTGTATCCATTCCATCACTAGGGCCATAGATGGGTTACTTAACCTCTCTGAGCCTCAGTTTCTCCATCTGTAACATGGTCGGAATTATAATCCCTACTTCACACAGTTGCTGCCAGAATTAAATAAGGTAGCAATGTTAAAAAAAAAAAAAAAAAGTGTGTGTTGGGAGGAAGGGAGTGGGTGAATAAAGTGTCTGAATTCTTTAACTAATCCTCAATAAGTAGTCACTCTGATTAAATAAATCAGCTCCTGAAGATGCTGCCTATTGTATATGCATGAGTTCCCAAAAGGCTTTTTACAGCTATGGGGCAGGCAGCATAATGAATTTCACTTGGATCTGGGGAATATATTTTGCTCTGTGTACATTGTCTTGAAGCTACATTGCCAACATTAAGTTTTTTAATGTAATTGCTTTATTGCACCATAGTTTTCAGTCTTTTGAGTTAATATATAATTTTCTCTTTAACAGTTATTATAAAGCTCAACACTGAAAAGACTGGCACTGCTATAGGACAGAAAAGTGATGATGTTGGTAATGCATGATATCCAGAAGGAATGGGAGGAGAAAATTTGAGCAGAAAGTTTTTCAATGGGGAAGGTTTACTGAAATGTATCTTTACTGGCTTCAGAAGCCTGAGTGCCTCAAATGGAGGTTTCACGCTGGTGAAATTTTTCAACTGGACAAAAGTTTTCAAGTGGAAAACTTAAGCACAAATTTAAAAAATATTATGAAGAAAACCTAGCCTTCCAAAGCAGTGCCGTAACCTTTCAATGGGCTGCCCTAACTTCAGAACTGAGAAGAGGGTGAGAGAACTTAGTTGTTCGGATGTATGATCTGAACACATCTGGCTCTTAAGAGCTTTAAGCAATCCTTTTGCAAAAAGCTGCTTGTGCTCACAGAATGCACATTTAACCTGCAGCTTCCGAAACACTTTTTGTCAGCCTTCCATCCCTACTGCTTAGCTCTTACTCTTTCTAGGCTGGGAATGTTCCCCATCCCATCTCCGCTTTCTGCCTGTTTCAACCATATTCAATAAGTAAAACTTATTCAAAGGCCATCTTTTCCACGGAGTCCCTCAGCATCTTTGGTTGTGATTTTTTTTTCTTGGTCCTCTGTACTTTTATGACATTTGACTTATGTCTTGAAGTGAAGTCGCTCAGTCGGGTCCAATCTTTTGTGACCCCAGACTGTCGCCTACCAGGCTCCTCCGTCCCAGGGATTCTTCAGGCAGGAACACTGGAATGGGTTGCCATTTCCTTCTCCGGGAGATCTTCCCAACCCAGGGATTGAATCCAGGTCTCCCGTGTTGCAGGCAGACGCTTTACCATCTGAGCCACCAGGGAAGCTCGATTTTTGTCTTGATCACACGTGACTACACACTAGGGAGAAGGATGACCCAAGTCCACTTCTTTTGATGTGAACTCTTTAAGCTTCGGGACTCTGGCTTCCACATCTTTGTACACAGTGCAAATACCTATAGCCTAAGTTATTTGAAAATCTCTCTGAGCTAATTGACAAAACAAAGAATACACTGCTTCAAGTTACAAAGTGCACTATTGATGACTTCATAGCAAGGGTAATAGCAGATACTGTGCTGGCCAAAAAGCCATGTTTTTCTGGAAAACCGCCTTCATTCACTATCAGTAACATCATAGGGGCCTCAATAAATTATTTAACCATAATCCAATGCCTGGGCTTCCAGATGACCTACATTTTAAGCTTAAGACCAGTGAACCATTTCATAAATTAAATGGCAAAACTTTTACAAACATGCTCCTGGGATTCAGCCTTTCTTAGAAGAGAATTGCCTGGGTGGACTCAGGATTCTCGTACTCATCACTGTATTTGGAGCTCCTTTCACCAAAGGTTAGCATTTGGAGGAACAATAAGAACATATATGACCATTTCCTCCTTGCCTCCCTTACCTTCTTCCTCTTGTTTTTTTTTTTTAACAAAGTGCCTAACACTTTTAAAAATATTATCTTTTATCTATTACATATTGATTATTTATTGTCTGTCTTCCTCACTAGAATGTAATCTCCACAAGCAGTCATTGTTTTGTTCACTGATGTACTGATGGATCCAAAGAGTATCTAACAATGTTTTGCACACAGCAAGCCCTCAATAAATTCATTGCAGAAATGGATAAATAAGTGAATAACAGACTACCTCCTAACAAGTATTGCTTTGCTGATAAGATAGGCAAAGGATCAGGGGTGGAAATGCTGAAGACACAGGAAGATTGAAGAGATTTAATATGCCAAGGAAAAGGGAATACATATGAGTGTGTGTGTGTGTGTGTGTGTGTGTGTGTGTGTGTGATTATAGACAGAGTCTCAGGTAAAGAATATGGGGAGAAAAACCAAATGCTGAAACCTAAGCTATGTGCACAATGTCTGAAAAGTGAAAGTGTTAGTCACTCAGTTGTGTCCAACTCTTTGCAACCCCATGGACTGTAGCAAGACAGACTCCTCTGTCCATGGAATTCTCCAGGCAAGAATACTGGAGTGGGTTGCTATGTCCTCCTCCAGGGGATCTTCCTAAACCATGGATTGGACTCGGGTCTCCTGCATTGCAGGCAGATTCTTTACCAGCTGACCTGCAATGTCTAGGAGAGTGGAAAGTATAGTTACCAGGAAGAAGACAACGTGCCATCGGCTGGTTTGTGTGAGTGTGCAGAGGGTGCTCAAAACATTACTCTTTCCCACTGAGTCCCTCCTCAGATGGTTTTGAGCAAGTTTTTCAACACTGTTGACATCTGGGGCTGGCTGAGTCTCAGTTGGGGGCTGTCCCATAATCACAGGATAGTTAACAGCACCTGGCCTTACTCACTAGACACCCCAAGTTGCAAGTAGCCAAATATGACTCTAGAAAGGGCCGAACGCTTGCCAGATGAAAGTGGGGCAACTTACCCTTGCTGAAAAGCACTGGTTAAGAGTCTGTCTGGGATGAGTCTTACAATCCTTTCCTCTCTGGTCTCTTTTCTTCTCTCCTCCGTCCATCTCCCACATCAGCATTTTCAGCCCCTCTGGCCTCTCCCCAAGGCCCCAGCTCCATCCTGGAGGCTTTTCAAATTCAGACTGGCCACCATTCCTGAATTTGTCCTGAAAATCTGGTGATCCTTCCTGGCCATTGCAGAAGTTTACATCATCATTCTTCACAACCAAGCATCTACAAAAAGCAAACATACGGAAAGGAAGCAAATTCACCTCGCTAATTGCAATCATCTTTCAGAACATAATTTCTGAGCACTGTTCAGTTCAATTCAGTTGTTCAGTCGTGTCCGACTCTTTGCGACCCCATGAATCGCAGCACGCCAGGCTTCCCTGTCCCTCACCAACTCCCGGAGATCACTCAGATTCATGTCCATCGAGTCAGTGATGCCATCCAGCCATCTCAGCCTTTGTCTTCCCCTTCTCCTCCTGCCCCCAATCCCTCCCAGCATCAGAGTCTTTTCCAATGAGTCAACTCTTCTCATGAGGTGGCCAAAGTTCTGGAGTTTCAGCTTTAGCATCATTCCTTCCAAAGAAATCCCAGGGCTGATCTCCTTCAGAATGGACTGGTTGGATCTCCTTGCAGTCCAAGGGACTGTCAAGAGTCTTCTCCAATGCCACAGTTCAAAAGCATCGATTCTTCAGCACTCAGCCTTCTTCACAGTCCAACTCTCATATCCATACATGACCACAGGAAAAACCATAGCCTTGACTAGATGGACCTTAGTCAGCAAAGTAATGTCTCTGCTTTTGAATATGCTATCTAGGTTGGTCATAACTTTTCTTCCAAGGAGTAAGCATCTTTTAATTTCATGAGCACTGTTAGAAAAAGCATTATTATACCTCCACCAGAGGAAAGACAAGGGAAGAGAAGGAAGAGAGAACTTTCTTTGCTACAAAACTATTCTCACACCCTGTTTATCTCAGAAAGTTTGAAAGTTTGAAAGTGAAGTCGCTCAGTCGTGTCTGACTCTTTGCGACCCCGTGGACTGTAGCCTACCAGGATCCACTGTCCATGGGATTTTCCAGGCAATAGTACTGGAGTGGATTGCCATTTCCTTCTCCAGGGGATCTTCCCGACCCAGGGATCGAACCTAGGTCTCCCGCATTGTAGACAGACACTTAACCGTCTGAGCCACCATGCTGCTGTTTATCTCAGAAGTGGGGGTAAAGATGTTCCACAATGATGAGCACACAAAACCTACAATATTTTCAATAATAGATTTATGTCAGACTGAATTTCACTTCTGGTAACTAAGACAAAGGCTAAAATTTATACCCTCTCCCAGTTTTTTGGGCTACAAAATCACTGCAAGTGGTAATTGCAGCCATGAAATTAAAAGACACTTACTCCTTGGAAGAAAAGTTATGACCAACCTAGATAGCATATTCAAAAGCAGAGATATTACTTTGCCAACAAAGGTCCATCTAGTCAAGGTATGATTTTTCCAGTAGTCATGTATGGATGTGAGAGTTGGACTGTGAAGAAAGCTGGGTGCCAAACAATTAATGCTTTTGAATTGTGATGTTGGAGAAGACTCTTGAGAGTCCCTTGGACTGCAAGGAAATCCAAGCAGTCCATTCTAAAGATCAGTCCTTGGTGTTCTTTGGAAGGACTGATGCTAAAGCTGAAACTCCAATACTATGGCCATCTCATGCAAAGAGTTGACTCATTGGAAAAGACTCTGATGCTGGGAGGGATTGGGGGCAGGAGAAGAAGGGGATGACAAAGGATAAGATGGCTTTATGGCATCACCGACTGGATGCACATGAGTTTGGGTGAACTCCGGGAGCTGGTGATGGACAGGGAGGCCTGTCCCCATTCATGGGGTTGCAAAGAGTCAGCAACTGAACTGAACTGAATTGAACTAGTGATATGGGAGTAAGATTCTTTATTCCATTAGTTCTGATGTTTTTTCCAATTAGTTCTTAAGCAGCAAAATCCACGTCAGAGTCCAGCAGAAGCCAGGAGGGGCAGAGAGAGGTATTTAGAAATAGTTTAGCCTTCAGTTTTGATTTGTGCCTAAAAGAATGTTTTCTAAAAGGCTGATTTAGCCTTTAAATAGTTTTGCAAGTCACATTTTATGACAACACTGTCTAGAAAAAATGCACTGTGAGCCCAAGGCACCAGCACAGAATCAAAACATCCACTATAAATATCATGGTGAATCAGATTCCACTGGGAGAAATAAACTCCCCAGGAGCAAATTTGAGATTTTCCAGGAAGCCTTGATTCTTTCAGGGCATTATAGGGATCATTTAAAGTGCAAAAATTTATGAGATCTCTAAACACACAGCTACACAACGCACACCCACAGTACAATTAAACTGGGAGCTCATTTTCCTGAATTCACAGCAAGGATATAAAAAGCAGAGACAGAAGGTTGATCTAAATTAGATACTGTTTCCTCCAAACCCTTAGAAACCTTGTACATTTTTTTTTTTTCGCTTACAACCAGCTTTCCATACCTCTAGCCTATCTACTTACAGATTTTTAGCTTTGAATGTGCTCTGACTAAAAAGATACAAGTCTCCCTTAGGCCACATCCTCCAAACGACCAGCTGAAGGTGCTTTCAATTGCAATCAGCCCTGAGAGTGTTTGGCTTAATCTCCACCATAGCTTCTGCTTTCAAACTTCAGTGGCCCAGAAGAAGGAAGGCCGAAGGAACAGGATGGGAAAAAGAGAGACATCAAAAGCACTGCAGAGCATCCTTTGGGTGCTGTGAAGTGAAAAGAGAATAATTATTTTTGGAGAAAATCAGACAAACAAACTAGACACAGTAGCTTTCTTTTTAAATAAATGAATGGACTATATAGTTAAGCATACCGAAAACATTTTCCTAAAAGCTGATGCAACATAAAAAGCTGAAGTTGAACAGTTCTATGAAGACCTACAAGACCTTCTAGAACTAACATCAAAAAAAGATGTCCTTTTCATTATAGGGGACTGGATAGCAGAAGCATAAAGTCAAGGAACACCTGGAGTAAGAGGCAAATTTGGCTTTGGAGTACAAAATGAAGCAGGGCAAAGGCTAATAAAGTTTTGCCAAGAGAACACACTGGTCATAGCAAACACCCTCTTCCAACAACACAAGAGAAGACGCTACACATGGACATCACCAGATGGTCAACACCGAAATCAGATTGATTATATCCTTTGCAGCCAAAGATGGAGAAGCTCTATACAGTCAGCAAAAACAAGACCGGGAGCTGACTGTGGCTCAGATCACGAGCTCCTTATTGCCAAATTCAGACTTAAATTGAAGAAAGTAGGGAAGACCACTAGACCATTCAGGTATGACCTAAATCAAATCCCTTATGATTATACAGTGGAAGTGAGAAATAGATTTAAGGGCCTAGATCTGATAGATAGAGTTCCTGATGAACTATGGAATGAGGTTCGTGACATTGTACAGGAGACAGGGATCAAGACCATCCCCATGGAAAAGAAATGCAAAAAAGCAAAATGGCTGTCTGGAGAAGCCTTACAAATAGCACTGAAAAGAAGAGAGGCGAAAAGCAAAGGAGAAAAGAAAAGATATAAGCATCTGAATGCAGAGTTCCAAAGAATAGCAAGAAGAGATAAGAAAGCCTTCTTCAGCAATCAATGCAAAGAGATAGAGGAAAACAACAGAATGGGAAAGACTAGAGATCTCTTCAAGAGAATTGGAGATACCAAGGGAACATTTCATGCAAAGATGGGCTCGATAAAGGATAGAAATGGTATGGACCTAACAGAAGCAGAAGATATTAAGAAGAGGTGGCAAGAATACACAGAAGAACTGTACAGAAAAGATCTTCACGACCCAGATAATCATGAGGATGTGATCACTAATCTAGAGCCAGACATCTTGGAATGTGAAGTCAAGTGGGCCTTAGAAAGCATCACTAAGAACAAAGCTAGTGGAGGTGATGGAATTCCCGTTGAGCTGTTTCAAATCCTGGAAGATGATGCTGTGAAAGTGCTGCACTCAATATGCCAGCAAATTTGGAAAACTCAGCAGTGGCCACAGGACTGGAAAAGGTCAGTTTTCATTCCAATTCCAAAGAAAGGCAATGCCAAAGAATGCTCAAACTACCGCACAATTGCACTCATCTCACACGCTAGTAAAGTAATGCTCAAAATTCTCCAAGCCAGGCTTCAGCAATATGTGAACCGTGAACTCCCTGATGTTCAAGCTGGTTTTAGAACAGGCAGAGGAACCAGAGATCAAATTGCCAACATCCGCTGGATCATGGAAAAAGCAAGAGAGTTCCAGAAAAACATCTATTTCTGCTTTATTGACTATGCCAAAGCCTTTGACTGTGTGGATCACAATAAACTGTGGAAAATTCTGAAAGAGATGGGAATACCAGACCACCTAACCTGCCTCTTGAGAAACCTGTATGCAGGTCAGGAAGCAACAGTTAGAACTGGACATGGAATAACAGAGTGGTTCCAAATAAGAAAAGGAGTACGTCAAGGCTTTATATTGTCACCCTGCTTATTTAACCTATATGCAGAGTACATCATGAGAAACACTGGGCTGAATGAAGCACAAGCTGGAATCAAGATTGCCAGGAGAAATATCAACAACCTCAGATATGCAGATGACACCACCCTTATGGCAGAAAGTGAAGAGGAACTAAAAAGCCTCTTGATGAAAGTGAAAGAAGAGAGTGAAAAAGCTGGCTTAAAGCTCAGCATTCAGAAAACTAAGATTATGGCATCCAGTCCCATCACTTCATGGCAAATAGATGTGAAACAGTGGCAGACTTTATTTTGGGGGGCTCCAAAATCACTGCAGATGGTGATTGCAGCCATGAAATTAAAAGATGCTTACTCATTGGAAGGAAATTTATGACCAACGTAGATAGCATATTAAAAAGCAGAGACATTATTTTACCAACAAACGTCCATCTAGTCAAGGCTATGGTTTTTCCAGTAGTCATATATGGATTTGAGAGTTGAACTATAAAGAAAGCTGAGGGTTGAGGAATTAATGCTTTTGAACTGTGGTGTTGGAGAAGACTCTTGAGAGTCCCTTGGACTTCAAGGATTTCCAACCAGTCCATCCTAAAGGAAATCAGTCCTAAATAGTCATTGGAAGGACTGATGTTGAAGCTAAAAACCCAATACTTTGGTCACCTGATGTGAAGAACTGACTCATTGGAAAAGTCCCTGATGGTGGGAAAGATTGAAGGTGGGAGGAAAAGGGGAAGAGAGAGGATGAGATGGTTGGATGGCATTACCGACTCAATGGACATGAGTTTGAGTAAACTCTGGTGTTGGTCATGAACAGGGAGGCCGGGTGTTGTAGTCCATGGGGTTGCAAAGAGTCGGACCCAACTGAGCGACTAAACTGAAGTGAACTTAATGTGAAGTACAATAAGTTTGGAGTAAGATAATCTCATGCATCTTATTCCAGGAAGGTGAATTTGTGTTATATTTAAAAGAAAATTAGAAATGGAGATTATGAGGAAGAATGCAAGAGAATGATGTTTTAAAAATTATCTTTATAATAGGACATCTAAAGCCCCAATGTTTATAATAAATATTTAAAGCTATTACTCATCTTTATTGAAATAAAATATGTCATATCAGTTATATTAAAAGTTGGGTTCTGGTTTCCATTCTGTCAATAATCAATCTCTGTGACCTTATGTATGCTTCCCTTTTCTTTATCTCTGTTTCTCTGCTTTTTAAGTCAGACTATTAGACTGGATTATGTCTTGTATGCCTACGTGCTTAGTCACTTCAGCCGTGTCCGACTCTTTGCAACCCTATGGACCATAGCCCACCAGTCTTCTCTGTCCGTGGAGATTCTCCAAGCAAGAGTACTGGAGTGGGTTGCCATGCCCTCCTCCAGGGGATCTTCCCAACCCAAGGATCAAACCCACGTCTCTTGTGTCTTCTGCATTGGAGCCCCCTGGGAAGACCCCAGATTATGTCTTAAAGACTACTGAAGTGAATAGACAAAATTTGTGTAGTTTCTGGGATTTTTTTAGTCCTGAAGACTTATCTGGAAATAATATAAAGGTAATACAACATTTTTTTTTTTCCTTTGCTCTTTATTTTGAAAACTCCCAAACTGCCTTAGTTGCTCAGAACTCTCTTCAAGAACAAGGAACATCAACATACCCATAAACTGAATTCTAGGTATTTGTGGAATAGGCAGATCTTGAAAGAATGTGGAATAAATGGCCCTTCCCACTCATCTGTTGAACTGTTCTGATTGTTTACCTTTCTAACTAGATTGAGAATTATATTATCCAAGAGAGAGAAAAATATAAGCAATCTAATGCATTAAAAGGAATTACAGAATATCCCATGGGTGGTGGCCATCCATTATTGTCTAAAAATAAGAACACTTAGTGATTGGAACTGAGCCAAGTAGTTTTTGAAGGAGGATTAAGGGACAGGGGAAAAGCCTGGAGTATGAGGCATGGCAGAGGAGGGCAAAACTGACCTACAATGAAGAAGCCAGGGCTTTCAGCTAAGTATCTGGGAAAGTCCAACTGTGCTGTAGCAGCTGGGTGGAAGTGAGTACAAATGGTCAGGTTGGAGGGTGAGGAAGGGAGGCTGGTCCCTGAAAGTAAAATTCCCTGCTTTGTGGTTTTACCAAGGGCTCTTGTTGTCCAGTGGAGAGGGAAATGGCAACCCACTCCAGTATTCTTGCCTGGAAAATCCTGTGGACAGAGAAGCCTGGTGTGTTACAGTCCGTTGTGTCTCAAGAGTCGGACACGGCTGAACACGGCACAGCTCCTTGTCCAGGTACAAAGTATTTAAGAATGTTGTCATATGCAAAGAGACGATTGGGCAGGTTCTCTTTATCCCCAAATGAACAAGTACATGGTAAGAGTACTGACCATCTCGTCCGCTTCTTGCGATTTCAAGGTATGTGTGAGGAGACCGATCCTCCCATGCCAGACCAAAGCTCCCCAGCTAGGACAGCCAAAGTCCAAGGGGACTACCTACTTTTATCAATTTAATTTCTAGAAAATCTCTAATTATCAAGCACTGATTTCCTCCGGAAATTAGGAAAAGGGTGACTTGGTTGCTGAGTCAACTTGTCCTGTCAGACTGTCAATCACTGATTTTCTTTCTTTCTTTCTTTTTTTTTTTTTTTTGCTTTTTGCTTTTAGCATTTTTAAGTGGCAACAGTCATGTATGAGGGAATGCATGTGCCAACTCAGTTGGCATCATGCTGCCTTGACCTTTGTGGCCCCTTCACCAGCCCTGGAACTCAATAAAAGTCTAATGTATAAAAGGAGGCTCCCTTCTTTTTCTCCTTGTCCAAAGTGAAGCCACTTTATAGAATTCCATAAAATACAGTTTCTCCTTTTTTCCAGATTTAAGAGGGTTGACAATAAAATGGGACTGTTGGAGATTTTTTTCTTAACTCTGAATCAGCAAACCAAAAATTAGAATTTATTGCATTCCTAATACAGAGGTCAGGACACCAGAGCAAGGACTCAAGCCAACACAAAGACAAGAATTCCTTTTCCTTCCAGAAGGGCCTACTGCAATAATTCTTTGAAGTAGTCTAAAGAAGTTTTCATCCCATGAAAAACCTCCATCTGAAATACATTTATTTTTAAAAAGGTAGATATACAAAGTCATCTTCTGAGACACATTTTATAAGCAATGCATAATTTAAAATGTTACTAATGAAAGGAAGTAGAATCACATAAATCTAATAATCCTGCAGAGCCATAAAACCTCTGATCTGCCTCTGGAAAAGGGCTGGAGCTTAGACCATTCTGCTGGTCAATAAACATTCCCAATTCCACTCAGAAAAAATGTTGAGCTATGAGTCCCATGTTCTGAAAATATGTGGATGTAGAAATCAGTTCTGAGCAAGACTCTCCTAATAAGGGGTTCTAAGTCTTTGTCTAAAATGCCTTTCTAACGTTTTCAAAGAGTTCACAACTGACCCACCATTGAAGAGATATGTGCTTGCTCTGTTTTGCCCACAGCAGTCATATACTGACGTTGAAGAACCCTGCTGCCTTTTCTGGCTCCTTTGCTAGGGTGAAGAACATAATCTCCTGAGTTACAGGAAAACCTCCCAAGAACACACTTCACGCCAGTTGATTATCCACATTGATATACTCAACAGATGTCATTTACATGCACAAAACCCCTCCTTACACAATGAATACATGCTAAAAATAACCCTTTCTGCTCCCACTCATAAAAAGGAATTGCAATGCAATGGCTATATGCCAGAAAAATTTTGAATTTGAGTTAATTTTTTTAATCAAAATGTTCATAAAATGTAATACCTTATATTTCATAACAAATCATTTGTGATATATCCTTACTATAAAGTAGGATACCTCACTGTGTCATGGTAGCATATAAGGTAATAATTATTAATAAATTATTCTGACCAAAGGACAAAAATAAAATGAATATATTTCAGTTAAAAAAAAAAACTATACACAATGAATAGTTCATCAGGAAGCTGTAACTTCACAAAAAGAACCTTTCCCTGATTACTTGGCTCAGGGTTAGAAAAACTCTTTTCAAGCAAAATAATTTTCCACTAGAATATAGTTTTTGTCATGTTTAAGTCATGTCAACTGAGTTAAGACCATATTCTTCAGCATACCAAGTAAGATGAAGGAGCTCAAGGTAGGAATTAAAATTGTGAGAGAATATGACTCACATTTAAGTGATATTCAATTTGCTCCTTTCAATGGCGTCCTCAGAACTCTATCTGTGTCTCCATCCTTCCCAATCTCATTCCTGACACCACTTATTCTCCCACTTCCCCCCACCTGCAACCTCCCTCCATCATCATTACACACTCCACTATTCCGTATCTTTCCTACAAACGGTCACACACAGAGTAACACTGTTCAAATCCTAGCTTTACCACTTACTGCCTGTGTAACCTAAGGCAAGTTTCTAAATCTCTGTGTTCCTCATTCCTCATCCTCAGCCCTAAATTAGGAATGACACCACTCAATTCATAGGGTCATTATAAAGATGACAAGAAATTGTTCATGTGGAACACTTGGGAAGTGCCCACTGCATACTGGCTTTCAATAGTATTAATTTCTCTGCCTATAACATTTATTCCACTCCTCACACCTTTTCATATACTCAGTTCCTTCACATCTTTCAAACAGCATTTTAAACAGGAAAACAAATAACCACATCCTTGACTAGGTCAATATCCTTTTTGTTTATATTATGTCCATTATCAAAGGACTTCATGTCCCCCGCTGCTGGTTTCTGCATACTGCTTTCTCCCACTAAACTGTTAGCTCCGTGAAGACAAATCCTACATCTACACTGTTGCCCATTTCACTCCTGCCCCTCACCAACACTTAGCACATGTGACCTCAGTTGCTTCCGTCATGTTTGACTGTTTGCAACCCCACTGACTGTATAGCCCACCAGGTTCCTCTGTCCATGGGTTCTCCAGGCAAGAATACAGGAGGAGGTTGTCATGCCCTCCTCCAGGGGATCTTCCTGACCCAGGGATCAAACCCATGTCTCTTACATCTCCTGCATTGGCAGGTGGATTCCTTACTGCTAGGGCCACCTGGGAAGCCCATTTGCAGAAGCCAAGCTCTCAAAATAATTTGTCAAAAGAATGAAAGAATTAATGAATGAAAGTTGACTGGCAAGAGAGACTCACATTTGCTTGAATTTTAATTGTGTTTTAATTTTATTTCAAACATGGCTATGATTTCTTCTACATGTTTAATTGCCTACTCGTAGGCATCATTCTCCTCCACTCCCCAAAACTTCTGTTGCTACTGAAAGAAACAGAATTATGGCAGTTGCTCAATGAAAACAAGTTGAAAAATTATTTAAAATGGAAGCCACGAAAATTGCAAATCCTTCCTTGAACTTTTTCCTTTGTAAACCTCAACACAGAAGGTTGCTTCTATTCGCTAGTATCTAGACCATATGGTCTGTATGTTGCTAACTGCTCTAACTTGCTATTTGCTTTACCAAAGTATATTTAGCTGATTTTACTTTTTAAAAAGGAAAATATATAACATTGAATTCTTTATTTAAATCTATTATATTTAATCTGTAAAAGCTAAGTAAAACATCATTTTATTTTTACTAAAATCTTTGTTTCACGTTAAGGCTAAATTTAAGTTCTGCTGCTGCTGCTGCTGCTGCTAAGTCGCTTCAGTCGTGTCTGACTCTGTGCGACCCCATAGACGGCAGCCCACCAGGCTTCCCTGTCCCTGGGATTCTCCAGGCAAGAACACTGGAGTGGGTTGCCATTTCTTTCTCCAGTGCATGAAAGTAAAAAGTGAAAGTGAAGTCGCTCAGTCGTGTCTGACGCTTAGTGACCCCATGGACTGCAGCCCACCAGGCTCCTCCGTTCATGGATTTTCCAGGCAAGAGTACTGGAGTGGGGTACCATTGAACTAGTTTTCCTCAAAATTTTAGGCTGTTCAATTCACATTATAAGGTTATGCATGGAAATGCTAACTCCACAGTGAAAGTTATTATCTTTGCAATTATTTAATTCTGTTACAAAATAATGTTTTTTTAATACCTATTAAATGTGTCTGAAATGTTTTTCAGTTCATGGTAGGAAGTTCGCACAAATATCTAGTAAGTAATTATAGGTATGGAGAAGGCAATGGCACTCCACTCCAGTACCCTTGCCAGGAAAATCCCATGGATGGAGGAGGCTAGGCTGCAGTCCATGGGGTCGCTGAGGGTCAGACAGGACTGAGCGACTTCACTTTCACTTTTCAGTTTCATGCACTGGAGAAGGAAATGGCAACCCACTCCAGTGTTCTTGCCTGGAGAATCCCAGGGACGGGGGAGCCTGGTGGGCTGCTGTCTATGGGGTCGCACAGAGTCGGACACGACTGAAGTGACTTAGCAGCAGCAGCAGCAGTTATAGGTAAAATGCTCACAATTACATGATGAATAATGAATAATGACAGTCATTAAACCCTAGGGATTCATGTATTTATTCAGCCAATATTTATTAAACATTGATAAGGTGTTAGACATTGTGCTAAGCAAAAGGCATATAACAGCACAGACATGGACTTGGCCTCTTGGAAGAGAATGCTAGCATCAAAGAAATAAACCTCCAAAAAACGGAAATTATACTTATGGCAAAGCCTATAAATAAAAAGGATACCAGCAGATTTAATAACTGAGGGGACCTAATTTAGATTCAAGTGTTAGGAAAGTCTTCTCCAAGGATGCAGTATTTAAAATAAAACTATGAAAGAATTAACATCAGTTCAACACAAACTTTTTCAGAAAATATAAGAAGAGAAAGTACTACATGAATTATTTAATAAGACCAATATTTCCCTGGTACCCAGATCAAAGATAGTATAAGAAAGAAAACTCTAGAAAACATCCCTGATGAAATAGAAGCAAAATCTGTTAACAAAATGTTGTTGTTCGGTCGCTCATTCGTGTCCAACTCTTTGCTGCCTCATGGACTGCAGCACGCCAGGCTTCCCTGTCCTGTACCATCTCCCAGAGCTTGCTCAAACTCATGTGCACTGAGTCAGTGATGCCATCCAACCATCTCATCCTCTGTCATCCCCTTCTCCTCCTGCCTTTAATCTTTCCCAGCATCAGGGTCTTTTCCAATGAGTCAGCTCTTCCCTTCAGGTGGCCAAAGTATTGGAGCTTCAGCTTCAGCATCAGTGCTTACAAAGAATATTCAGGATCGATTTCCTTTAGGATAGACTAGTTTGAACTCCTTGCTCTCCAAGGGACTCTCAAGGGTCTTCTCCAACACCACAGTTCAAAACCATCAATTCTTTGGCACTCAGCCATTTTTGTTGGCCAACTCTCATATCCACAACATGTCTACTAGAAAAACCATACCTTTGAGTAGACAGAACTTTGTCAGCAAAGTAATGTCTCTGCTTTTTAATACACTGTCTATGTTTGTCATAGCTTACCAAAATACTAGTAAATTGAACCCAAGAATATGAAAGCAATAATACATCATGAGGAAAGGTAAGGCTTGTTCAACATTCTGAAATCAATAGATGTAATTCACCATATCAACAGATTAAAGCAGAAGATCACATAATCATCTCAAAAGATGTAGAAGAATGTATGTAACAAAATTTAACGTAATTTTAAAATCCTAATAAATAAATTTTAAAATCCATAATAAAAATCCTTTTAGCAAACAAGGATTAATAGAGAGTTTCCTCAGTGTGATGGAGAGAATCTCCAAAATGTCTCCAGCTAACATTACAGTTCACAGTGGGAACTGCATGCTTCCCTGAGAGTGAGAAAAAGACAAGGATGTCCTTTCTCACTACTCACATTCAATATCCCACCTGAGGGTCTGCTCAGTGCGATAAAGGGAAAATTAAAAAATGAAACAAAAGCAGATTGGAATGAATGGAATAAAACTATTTGCGGACAGCATGATTTCCTGTGGAGAAAATCCCAAAGAATTTATTTAAAAGTTAGTAGCACTACTAAGTCATTTTAGCAAGAGTTAAAGAACAGGTCAGTTTTCTTATATCTTGTATTTCTGCATTTTTATAGTATTTCTGTTTTTCTATTGCATTTCTATATGCTGCTGCCGCTGCTGCTAAGTCACTTCAGTCGTGTCGGGTTCTGTGCGACCCCATAGACGGCAGCCCACCAGGCTCCCTCGTCCCTGGGATTCTCCAGGCAAGAACCCTGGAGTGGGCTGCCATTTCCTTCTCCAATGTATGAAAGTGAAAAGTAAAAGTGAAGTCGCTCAGTCGTGTCCAACTCTTCACGACCCCATGGGCTGCAGCCTACCAGGCTCCTCTGTCCATGGGGTTTTCCAGGCAAGAGCACTGGAGTGGGGTGCCATTGCCTTCTCCGCTCTATATGCTAGCAATGAACAACTGGAACTTGAAATTTTAAAATAGCATAAAATATAATATGTATAAATCTAAAAAAAATGCAGTTTCTGTAAGCTGAAAACTACAGATATTTAAAAAAGAAATCAAAGACCTAAATAAATGGAGAACTTGTATCATGTTTATTATTGGAAAACTCAAAGTCGAAAAAATTGTTCTAAACATATCTCTTTTCAATGTGTTTCTAATCAAATCCCAGAAGACATTTTCTTTTGAAATTACCAAGCTGATTCTAAATTCATATGAAGACACAAAGGAACTAGAAAGCCAAAATAATTTTCAAAGAGAAGAACAAAATTAGAAGACTCACATTACTTGATTTCAAGACTTGTGATATTGGTAAAAGGCAGGCATATAGATTAATAGAGTACAATAAATACCAAAAATAAAGTGGCATGTATATAATCAACTGACTCTTCATAGAGATGCAAAGGCAATTCCATTAAGGATATTGTTTTTCTACAAATGGTGCTAGAGCAACTGGGCCTCTATAGGTAAAAAAAGTAATTTCAACCCATGCCGTCTATCATATATAAAAAGGAGCTCAAAGTAGATCATACACATAAATGTAAAACTATAAAATTTCTAGAAGAAAACACGAGAAAAATATTTGTAATCTTGAGTTATATAGAAATTATTAGATATGACACAAAAATATGAATCATAAAAGTACTGACAAATTGGACATTATCATAACTTAAAACTTTTTTTCAAATACACTGCTAAAAGAATTAAAAATCTACACACTGGTAAAAAGTGTTTGCAAAGCATCTATCTAATAGGGGACTTGCATCTTAAATTCATAAAGAACCCTCAAGTCTCAATAATAAGAACTCTCAAAATCTCAATAATAATAAAGAACTCTCAAGGCTCAAAAAAATCCATTAAAAAGCCATGGGCAAAAAGATTCAACATATATTTCATCGAATAATATATACATATGACAAGCTCATGAAAAGATGTTGAACAAAATGAGTCATGAAGAAAATAAAAATTAGTACTAAAATGAGATACTATTGCTTTCCTATTAGAAGGACTATAATTAAAAAGAAAAAAAGCAGAGGAATGACAGTATTATATTCTGGCAAAGGTATGGCACACCTGGGATATTCATATTAATACATTGCTGGGGGGAAGTACAACACCGGAACCACTTGGAGAAACATTTTGGCAACTTCTTATAAAATTAAACAAACACCATATGACTCAGCAATTCCAGTCTCTGGGTACTTATCTAAGAGAAATGATAATGTATATTAATATACAAATCTGTAAGCAAATATATACACTGAGTTTACTCATAATCGTCAAAAACTGGAAAAAAAAAAAACACAAATGTCCTTCAATTCCAAATGGACAGACAAAGTGTGAAACATTTATGCAATTGAATAGTACTCAGAAATGGAAAGAACTACTAATACAACAACTTGGATGAATCTCAAATGAATTATGCTAAGCAAAAGAAACAAGACTCAAAAGTCTACAGACTGTGAATCCATATATGTAACATGTTTGCCCAGGGCTGGGCCTCAGGCAAGAGGTTGACTACAAATACTAACAAGGTAATAATATTTTGTGGTGATAGAATTGTTTGTATTGATTGTGGTGGTAATGGTGCATACATGACTGTAAGAGTTGTTTAAAATTTGAGAACGCTACACTAAATAGAGTAGGTTTTAATATATTTAAAGTATATCACAGTAAACCTGATCCCCCAACTTAATAGATACCATTTATAGAGTATACTTTTAAGAATTTTCAAACTCTCAAGAAAACAGAATATAAGCATATGTATAACCATATCACTTTGCTGTATACCTGAGACTAACACAATATTGGAAAATAACTATACTTCAAATTAAAAAAAAAAGAATTTTCAAATTCTCATTTATATGCAAAGAAGCTACTATGCTTCCTTTTTTAAGGCGAAGTGGCAAAGATCTAGAATAGTATTGCCTTGTGTTTCTTAAGGTGAACAATGACTGCAAACCACATATAGTATTTTAATTTTCTAGTAGTTATGTTAAAAAAAATTCTAAAAAGAAATGAAATTAATTTTGATATGTTCTTTAATTCCAATATATAAAAATCTTACTACTTCAACATGTAATAGACATAATATTGTAATTATTAATGAGATGTTTTGCATTCTTTATATTCAATTAAATCTTTGAAATCTGGTGTGTATTTTACACAGCTCACCTTGGACTAGTCACACTTTAAAGTGCTCAATACAACGTGTGTAGTGGCTATCAATTAGAGCAGACCTAGAACACTGTCAAACCTGCACTTGAACCCGTGATCTCTTCTGTACTCACTAGTTACATCCACAGACATCCGATGTACCAACTTTCATTTAACTGAATATTCTACCATGAGCTATAATAAAGTTATAATTGTGCAGTGGTTAAAAGAGGGAAATGTTATTGAATTATTTCAACACTGAAATAAAATTATAGGCAATTTGTAAATTTTATGTTTTAAAAGATGTCTTTCTCTTTTTTTCTCATTAAGTGTTGTTTTTTAATTTTTATTTTTACTTTATTTTGCTTTACAATACTGTATTGGTTTTGCCATACATTGACGTGAATCAGCCACGGGTATACATGAGTTTCCAATTCTGAACCCCCCCTCCCACCTACCACCGCATATCATCTCTCTGGATCATCCCCATGCACCAACCCCAAGCATTCTGTATCCTGTATCGAACACAGACTGGCAATTCGTTTCTTACATGATAGTACACATGTTTCAATGCCATTCTCCCAAATCATCCCACCCTCTCCCTCTCCCACAGAATCCAAAAGTCCGTTCTAAACATCTGTGTCTCTTTTGCTGTCTTGCATACAGGGTTATCATAACCATCTTTCTAAATTCCATATATATGTGTTAGTATACTGTATTGGTGTTTTTCTTTCTGGCTTACTTCACTCTGTATAATAGGCTCCATACCCTCTCTCTCTCCCACAGAATCCAAAAGTCCGTTCTAAACATCTGTGTCTCTTTTGCTGTCTTGCATACAGGGTTATCATAACCATCTTTCTAAATTCCATATATATGTGTTAGTATACTGTATTGGTGTTTTTCTTTCTGGCTTACTTCACTCTGTATAATAGGCTCCAGTTTCATCCACCTCATTAGAACTGATTCAAATGTATTCCTTTTAATGGCTGAGTAATACTCCATTGTTTATATGTACCACAGCTTTCTTATCCATTCATCTGCTGATGGACATCAAGGTTGTTTCCATGTCCTGGCTATTATAAACAGTGCTGCAATGAACATTGGGGTACATGTGTCTCTTTCTATTCTGGTTTCCTCAGTGTGTATGCCCAGCAGTGGGATTGCTGGGTCATAAGGCAGGCCCATTTGCAGTTTTTTAAGGAATCTCCACACTGTTCTCCATAGCGGCTGTACTAGTTTGCATTCCCACCAACAGTGTAAGAGGGTTCCCTTTTCTCCACACCCTCTCCAGCATTTATTGCTTGCAGACTTTTGGATCGCAGCCGTTCTGACTGGTGTGAAGTGGTATCTCATTGTGGTCTTGATTTGCATTTCTCTGATAATGAGTGACGTTGAGCATCTTTTCATGTGTTTGTTAGCCATCCGTATGTCTTCTTTGGAGAAATGTCTATTTAGTTCTTTGGCCCATTTTTTGATTGGGTCGTTTATTTTTCTGGAATTGAGCTGCATAAGTTGCTTGTATAATTTGGAGATTAGTTGTTTGTCAGTTGCTTCATTTGCTATTATTTTCTCCCATTCAGAAGGCTGTCTTTTCACCTTGCTTATAGTTTCCTTTGTTGTGCAGAAGCTTTTAATTTTAATTAGATCCCATTTGTTTATTTTTGCTTTTATTTCCAGTAATCTGGGAGGTGAATCATAGAGGATTCTGCTGTGATTTATGTCGGAGAGTGTTTTGCCTATGTTCTCCTCTAGGATTTTTATAGTTTACGTTTAGATCTTTAATCCAGTTTGAGTTTATTTTTGTGAGTCATGTTAGAAAGTGATCGTTTCATCCTTTAACAAGTGGTTGACCAGTTTTCCCAACACCACTTGTTAAAGAGATTGTCTTTAATCCATTGTATATTCTTGCCTCCTTTGTCAAAGATAAGGTGTCCATAAGTGTGTGGATTTATCTCTGGGCTTTCTATTTTGTTCTATTGATCTATATTTCTGTCTTTGTGCCAGTACCATACTGTCCTGATGACTGTGGCTTTGTAGTAGAGCCTTAAGTCAGGCAGGTTGATTCCTCTAGTTCCATTCTTCTTTCTCAAGATTGCTTTGGCTATTCAAGGTTTTTTGTATTTCCATACAAATTGTGAAATTATTTGTTCTAGCTCTGTGAAAAATGCCACTGGTAGCTTGATAGGGATTGCATTTAATCTCTAGATTGCTTTGGGTAGTATACTCATTTTCACTATATTGATTCTTCTGATCCATGAACATGGTATATTTCTCCATCTATTAGTGTCCTCTTTGATTTCTTTTATCAGTGTTTTATAATTTCTCTTTTTAAATGAAGATTTTCTCCTTAAAAGAAACCAAAGGAACTTTGGCCTCAATAAACACAGCAATGTCCTTACATAACCAAAATACATGACCATAACATTTGATTGAAAATTCACAGTACAAATGGAAGTGTAAGGAAAAACAACAACAACAACAACAACTTTTGCTGTCTTAACTGACCAATCAGTGAAGTTATAATAATCATTGTAGATATAGCCCTAATACTTTTCCAAAACTGGGAATTAGTAAAACTATGATATTTCTAGTTTTTCCTGAGAATTGTGACTAATACATTCCACTTACAGTTTCTCCCTTTTCAAAATAGGACAATACATTTTCTACTATGAATGAATGAAATTGAAACTCCCAGCCAATAGGTTTTCAGAGCATGTTAAAACTATAGGAAAGTCCCATAAAAAGGCATAGTAAATGCTTAAGATAGTTATGAAGTGAACAAATGTTGGAGAGCCTGTGAGAAGAGAAATTCTCATACTTTATTGGTGGGTCCCCAAAACTGTACAACCTCTGAAAAAGATAATTGATCAAGATCTTTCAAAACTATATTTTGCATATTTGCCTTCAGTTTCAAAAGCCCCTTCTCTAAGAATTTATCTTAATCTTTCCCACATTCAAAGTGACTTCTGAATAAGATTATTCATTACAGAATTGTATGCAAATGTAAAATATCTATCAATAATCAAAATAGCCCTTGTAATGTAGAGGTGAGATGAAAATCTATAAGGCAGAACACTACTACTTTATAGGCTAGAGAGAGTAATTGTAAGTTCATACAGAAAGAACTCAAGTTTTATAGTCAGTGCAAAAAGGCAATGTGAAGAACATATAGTTTTTCCTTTAGGGTAAAAAAGTGAAAATGAGAATATATATTAGTATGTGCTTGTATTTCCATAAAGAAATTCTAGAAGAATGCATAAAAACTAATAAAAGTGGTTACTTCCAGGCAGGGGGGTACAAATCATTATTTTAAAACTAATTTTTACAATTAAACTTGTAAGATTCTACCTACATAATTTCTTACAAGGGTTATATTTTTGTAATGTGTATTTAAAATAGATTACTGATATTAGAAAATACAAATACACTTCTTATTTATGGAGTTTTCATAGTAACTGTGCACTGGAAATGGAACTCTTACACTAGATATAAATGCTAAAAGTAGAGTGTCCAAGAAAACCACATTATGATGTGTAAATTGAATGAAACAAAAAATTAACATATTTTTAGAAGTATAACTAAACAATATTACTGCTTTTTTGTTTACTATTTAGCTTAGTATCTGATATTTATGCTTTATTCCACCAAGAAGTAAGTTACTTTAATTTCAGTCTCACTTCCCCTCACCATACTCATCCTCCCACTCCATAGACCCAATGATTATGTCAAAGATGGTGAATTCTGTGCAATATTGAGATTTCAGGAGTAGGGTGGGGATGAAGACCATTGTTTGCCCACAACATGTCCATCGCTTGTGCCATCAGCATCCATCAGCTCTGGCCATTTCCTGCTGCTCTGAATGGTCCTCAGGGTGCAGCGAGAATCTTTTTCAAATATGGGAACTCTGCCCAGTTCCTCTGTAGTATCTGCTGCCTCCTAGACACTGCTAAAAAGCCAGACCTTAGTCTCTATTGCTCTGGAATCTATAAATAATTCTCTCCTCCTCCCGGCTGGGTGAATCTCTTTTTAGTTTTTCAATACTTCTGGGTGATTCTGCTAACTTATCCTGTGCCCAGGTCAGAGACCAAGTCTGTGTGAAAGCTATATGTGGGGTCAGGTCTTCTAATTCTCCCACTAATATACCCTTTATTATCCATTATCTGCAAAGTAAAATTTACTACATCCTGAAAAACCCAACACAGCACATGACAAATTAGTTGCTTAAATAGAATGTGCTTTTACTTACATGTGCAAATTCATATAAGCCATGTGCCTTTAGAATGGCCACCTTTGACTGAGCTCTTCATATGTATAAATTGTGTTGCCAGAAATGTAACATATGTTGTCTCATTGAATGTTCTACATTACAGATGAGGAGGCTGACAGTAAAAGGATTTCAGTTAATTTCAGGATGCCTATCTGTGCCAGATTCAGGATTTGAAGCCTAGCCTGACTGAGTCACAGCCTTTAGTCAAATCACGGAGGTGTGCTGTTTCCCCTCCACATATGGAGGTGAGCACTGTTTTGCTTTTAGCATATGGATGTCTAAATCTACTTCCAAATTAATTATGCATTGCTATAAATAATTTTCTAAGTACCACTTATTGCTCAACTTGATACAATGCATCAATAATGTCACACAACTGAATGTACTTCAGTGTGCGTCCAGGTATATTGACATCTCCTAAAAGGCTGCTTCAGCAATTTATGATTTAGAACCTCTGTTACTGTATATCATTTATTAAAATAGTTCTTAACCACAGCACAATATTTCAAAACACCAAGTCAATGTTTTAAAGTATATTTTATGATATGATTACAGAAGAAGAGATGAAAACTTGCATAACTGTACTTACCCTCTCCAGTAAATTTGGAGGTAATAAGACATATATCTTTCTATACTACTCCCTTCCTTCCAAATTTATTGCTTCCAAATTCAACATTCCACCAATCAATCATTTTAAATACATTTTACAATGTAAGCCTATTTCTTTTTTTACATAACTAGCTTCCATTTCATCAAGATTAAAAACAATTCAGAGTTTGATAGTGTGTCAAGTTTATTAAACAGGATTTTATTTTTCTATAATATTATTCATATGCACAGGACTGTTTTCAAATAGCTGTGCCTGATTTCTTGAGCCAAGCCCAAGGCCATATTGGCCAGTAGGAGCTATGGAGACTCCACAAACATTTGCCCAGCTGGGAACCACCTTTCATCAAGGCCAGGCCTTATTATAGAGTAGGAACTCAATAAATACTTTTTATTAATTGGCCCAGGAAAAGTTTTACAAATACTTAGATCATCTTATTGTTTTGTTTATTCTCTTTAATTAAAAGCACAGCTTCCCGGGACTTTCCTGATAGTCTGGTGGCTAAGACTCCATGTTCCCAAAGCAGGGAGCCCATGTTCCATCCCTGGTCAGGAAACTAGACCCCCTATGCCACAGTTAAGAGTTCATATGCTGCAGTTAAAGATTTCACATGCTGCAATTAAGACTTGATACAGCCAAATAAATAAATACTTTCTTTAAAAAGCAGAGCTTCCCAGAATTTAATTGCATACCATATGAATCACCTAGGAGTCTTTTTAAAAAGCAGATTCTGTTTGAGTTGGATTGAGGACTGAGGTTCTGCATTTCTTAGGAGCTCCTAAGTGATGTTCATGCTATTGGTCCATGAAACAAGGTGACTAGCAACGCTATAAAACCTCCTTCAGAACATATTAGGGCTTATATTATTGCACTGCCACAGTGCACTGCAGCTCCCCTAACTTGGCTCGTTAATTGTAATCTTGTATTTATTTGTCTGCACATCTTTCTAAACTACAATCTCTAGGATATAGAGACTCTTGCATTCTCTGTGCCTGGCAGAGAATTAATATTCATTAAATACTTCTGAATGTCAACCAACCAATGAATGAATGTGTAACAAAGATACACTTTTATACACACCTTAAACAGATGTCACACTCCTCAAGCTACCTTTTCATAACAAGATCACTGGGGCGTTGGGATTTTTCAAGATCAGAGCAAAATACACAGTTATAATCATGGCTGATGTTTATTGAGTCCATTGTGTATTAACTCATTTAATCCCCACAAAGGCCCTTCATAAGGTAAAGTTATTACACTTTCCATTTTAAACACAGAAATGGAGTCACAGAAACATTAAAGACCTTACTGATGTCTATACAGCTAGTCTGTGTCATTGCTGGGATATGCACCTAAATAGTCAGGCTCCACAGTCCACGTGTTTAACTACTACACCATAAATATAAAAAACTGGACCTCTCTGTGACTTCGTCGAGCTTTTTCATTTTAATATACTTGACATCTGCAAAATTGGGATCAGATATACTCTAAAGGCTACTCTGCAGAAACCCCATCTAGTCCATTGGGCATTCTTGGGATTTAATTCTCTTCTCATACTATTCCCCAAATTTATGCCATGAAGCAAATTATAACTTTTCTGGGAACGAATGTGAACAACAAAAGCTGTACAAAGCTCGTCCACCAGAATAGGACACTAGGCTAACAAAGGGAGGGGGAACAATGAAGGACCAGCACCTACATGAATGCATAGCTTTATTTATAAGAATTCCAAAGAAATGGTGTGACATTCTGGTATTCTCAAATTTGGGGCTTGCCAAGGTTTTAAGTTGCATCCCTAGAAAAATGTCAAGGACCTACTCCACATTCTTGGCTGACATTCCCTTATGTAGGCACCTGAATTCTAAACTTTTGGATAATTAAGGAAAAGTAGAGACTGTGTGCATTTAAACATATCAGCTTGCTTTATTTAAAAGGAGATAATACATACCATTGTTTATTAGGAGAAAAAAGTCATACAACTATTTTAAGAGATAAGTCACTATGGGAACCATTTCTCTGCTTGAATTTAGAGAAGTGAAGCCTTCTGCTACTGGAAAATTCTCCCAGCTTTTAGCAGCAGTAGATATTATATTATTTTATATTGGACCTTTTTTTGCCTTATACTTAACAAAGTCTCCATGTTACTTAATGGAAAATCTTTCAATATATCATAGAATAACTCATATTGCATATTTAATGATGAAATGGAAATTTTATTGGGTGGAAGGAACATCCTCAAAGGCAAATAAAAATAATGATGAACTATCTCATCCAGAATGTCATACTTATCTTGACACAACTAGATGGTTTTACAGTCAACGATTCTAAATGTCTATATATTTTATTTTTTATCCAGGAAATCATTTTCTAGATTATGAAGCATTAATCAGGTAACTTTTTATCCACAATATTTTCTTACATATCATTGGGAGATCTCCTTCACCACTCCGCAAAACAGTTATGCACATATTCTAATAAAAAAGTTCTTCCTAATCAGTGGCAAATATTTTCTAGATTTCCTGAAAACCTTAAAGACCACAAATTGTGTTCTATTAATACCTTAGCAATACTTCTCTAACCCCATGTAGCCCCTCTAGCAATGACTTCATTGAACCAGAAAACTACAATTTCAAGATAACAATAAAAGCAACAACAATAACTGTCACTTATTAAGTACTTGCTGTATAACAGGCTCTGTTCTAAGACCTCACATGAGGGTTAGAATTTAGCACAACCAAGGAAAGCCAGAGACAGTGTGAAATCAAAGATCTCAGATTTATTTTATTAAAAAAGGGGTAATATTTTAAATTGATTATAAGGGTTTCTCTTTTAATCCTCACAAAACTCTATGAGTTTGATAAGGGGCTTTGGATATTGCACAGATCAACTTTCATATTCTGTAAATCCTCCCTGAATCCATTGTACAAATTAAGAAACACAGTCATTTTCCCCTCTGGTGTCATAGTTTATGAAATGAAATAAGCAATGCACTGAATGTAAATGTATTAATAAGAGCTCAGGAAAAACGGTACACATTGGATAAAAAGAGAAAACGGGCTGGCAAATCAAGTAATAAATATTCAACACTCTAAATCACAAATGCACAAGACACCAGTATTTCCTATAACAATACATTAAACCATCATATTGTCTGTGTTTTTTACAAAATCTCTGGTAGTTTAAATTTGCACTTTATGTAAGCAGTGATATTATAAATACTATATTTATACATGAGGAAGCATGGAACTTAAATATTTGTGTATGCATCAGATGAATATACTGTTGCCATTCATTGTTGCTATTTCTCTTTTTTGTGGGAAGACAGATAAGTAGATTATAGTAATAAAAAAGCAAGTGTGCTTAAGTTAAAGTCCTTGCTTATGATTTTGGTAGCTTGTTACAGTACACTGGTTTATGAAAGTTAATCAATTAATCAATTAGATTTTCTCTTCATATACAATGGTTATTTCCAGTAAGCACCCTCACTGTCTTTATAATGTTAATTAGAAAGGCTATAACAAACCAGCAATGAAATAAACTTCATCACTGTATCTGGTAAAACACCTGAGGTACGCCAATGTGATCAACTTTCAGTCATAAGCAATTAAGCGTATTCACAATAGTACAAACTCTAACATGCTATCTTGTGACAAGACTATTGTGGCACTTATTAACAGTTTTTCCTAATTATGTTCTGTATTTCCTTTGGAAAAATCAGCTCTTGTTCATTTAACCCTGAAAACATGCAAACCAAAGACAGAATGGATTTTTTACCTTTTAAAGTAGATTTTTAAAAGACAATCTCCACTCATTATCCCAGGAACTGTGTTCTATATCAGTAATTTCTTATGTTCTATAAGTTCTGAAAGCAAGGCCCTTTCAGCTAAAAAATTACATTATTCATCTTTCATACATAAGTAAATTATTTTCTGTGGTAAAATCCCCAAGGACTTGGCAAAATTGCAGTTACGCAGGTGAGCTGAGAGTAGCTGCTATAAGGTTCAATAATCTTTCTGGCCCTTTGGGAGTACTTAATTTATGCGTGCGTGCTCAGTGACTCAGTGTCTTGATTCTTTGCAAACCCACGTACTATAACCCTCCAGGCTCCTCTGTCCATGGAATTCTCCAGACAAGAAGACTGGAGTGAGCTGCTATTTCCTCCTCCAGGGGATCGTCCCACCCAGGGATCTCTAACCAGCGTCTCTTGCTTGGCAGGCAGATTCTTTACCACTGAGCCAACTGAGAAGCGCTATGCCTAAACACCCTAAGGAAGCTGAAACGGGTCGTTTCTTTAATTCACTAGTATAGTTCACATTACCTTTTATATCAATCCGAATTACTCTCCTTAGAAGCAGGTGAGCCTCATTAGCACTGCCACCCAGACAAGGAGAGTGACTGTGTGGATCACAATAAACTGTGGAAAATTCTGAAACAGATGGGAATACCAGACCACCTAAACTGCCTCTTGGGAAACCTGTATGCAGGTCAGGAAGCAACAGTTAGAACTGGACATGGAACAACAGACTGGTTCCAAATAGGAAAAGGAGTACGTCAAGGCTGTATATTGTCACCCTGCTTGTTTAACTTATATGCAGAGTACATCATGAGAAACGCTGGACTGGAAGAAACACAAGCTGGAATCAAGATTGCCGGGAGAAATATCAATCACCTTTGATATGCAGATGACACCACCCTTATGGCAGAAAGTGAAGAGGAATTTAAAAGCCTCTTGATGAAAGTGAAAGAGGAGAGCGAAAAAGTTGGCTTAAAGCTCAACATTCAGAAAACGAAGATCATGGCATCCGGTCCCATCACTTCATGGGAAATAGATGGGGAAACAGTGGAAACAGTGTCAGACTTTATT
>SJYX01008327.1:112651-139774 GCA_006410675.1 Oreotragus oreotragus
GGGATTTCATGAACAAAAAAAGAAGAGAGAAGAGAGGAAGGAGGGGAGAGGGTAGGGAAGGGAGGAGAGAGGAGGGAAAAGACAAGGGAGCAGAAGAAGAAAGGTTATTAACAGATAACAGTCTAGAGAAAAATCTTTGTACATAAAGATATTTTCTTTTTCTGGATTACATTTAGAGAATTTATTTGAGGACATATATGTAGATATATACATATATGTGTGTTTGTTAGATCATAAAGAAGGCTGATTGCTTAAGAATTGATGCTTTTGAGTTGTGGTGCTGGAGAAGACTCTTGGGAGTCCCTTGGTCTGCAAGGAGATCCAACCAGTCCATCCTAAAGAAAATCAATCCTGAAGATTCACTGAAAGTATTCATGCTGAAGCTGAAGCTCCAATATGTTGGCCACCTGATGTGAAGAGCTGATCATTGGAAAAGACCCTGAGGCTAGGAAAGATTGAGGGCAGGAAGAGAAGGGAACAACAGAGGATGAAATAGTTGGATGGCATCACCAACTCGATGGACATCTCTAGGAGATAGTGAAGGACAGGGAAGTCTGGCATGTTGTAGTCCATGGGGTTGCAAAGATTCCAACAGGACTGAGCAACTGAATACAAATATATATATATATATATATACTTTTTACTTTCTTAAAGGAAAATATTAATTTCTATTGCCTTTTAACATATTATATAAAATATATTTTAGTATCCATTAACAATGTGTCTATGTACATGTGTGTGTGTATGTGTACACATACACATAAATACATACATATAGGTAAGTTATAAAGCTGACTAATTGGATATCTTTTTATTCTGTTGAGAAAGAATCTTTGTCTCCCATGTTCGCTACAGTTTATGTTCCCTGTCCTAATGACAACAATGATTGTAAAACCCACGATAACCATAACAGATTAGATGGACTGAGAGCTTACTGACATATATTAGGTTCGATGCTAAGTTCTTTATAGACACAAACAAGGAGGTACAATTATTAATTCCAGTTTAAAAATCTAGAGACTTGAAATAAATAGAAGTTGAGTAACTTACTAAACCGGCAAGAATGGAGCCAGAATAGTGCCCCATGTCTGAGGCAAAAGCTCTCCCACGGGAAACAAAGAATAAAAGTTTTAAAACGTCTTGGCCAGGTGTCTTCCACACTGACAACTTTGCAGACACCTGTCTGGTGACTTAGATGGTAAAGAATCTGTCTGCAAGGCAGGATACCCGGGCTCAGTCCCTGGGTCAGGAAATGGCTACCCACTCCAGCATATTCTTGCCTGGACAACTCTGTGGACAGAGGAGCCTGGAGGGCTACAGTCCATAGATTCACAACTAACACTTCCGTTTACTTTTTTCAGGGCGACTGTGGAGATGCTGCATAGGCATTCTTTTATGAAGCCAATACTTCCTCTTCCAGAGGGCACTCCTTAGGTTATTAAGGGGGTAATATATCTTCTTCAACCTTGGGGTACCCACTGTTTGTATGCCCTGGGCTAAGCTACTTTCTTGGTTATCCCTTTTCCTACTGTTTTTTATCAGTTAAAGTACTGGAAGCTTTAACCCAGTAGTTCTCCAGTTTCAGCTGTGTCTTGCATATCCCCAGTATGGTTTAGCCTAACTATGCAGTATCTGTTTCTGTTCTGTAACATTAATATTACATTAATTAAATTAACTATGTAATACAAATGTTAACAGAACATGAATGCCATTTACTGAATGCTTATCGAGCTTACCATGTGTTAACTCACTTCATATTCACCACAATCCCATATGATAAGTACTGCCCATCCCAATTTCTAATATGAAGAAACTAAAGGCACAGAGTTTAAATCACTTGTCACAAGCCACAGGGCTAAGACATGGTAGAGCCTTGTCCTTGATTGTTAAACCCCGTTATGATAATCTACTCCATTTGTCCTAAAGTGAGTAACTTTTCTTTTCATTTTTAGTTATCTATCTCTCTTAATCTCACACTAAATTCAAGATTCATGAAACACTGGTTTGATAGGTTGGCTATATATTTTTTCTAAGACACATTAAAATAAACGCATAATTATGACAATAAAGTGAAAGTGAAAGTGAAGTCGCTCAGTCGTGTCCAACTCTTTGCGACCCCATGGACTGTAGCCTATCAGGCTCCTCCGTCCATGGGATTTTTCAGGCAAGAGTGCTGGAGTGGATTGCCATTTCCTTCTCCAATGACAATAAAAATTACCTCCATAAAGTCAGTTCACCCACCTGCAGAAGTGTGAGTCCCCACTTTAGAGAATTCCGTTGAGCAGAGAGAGACCTCAGCCTTACCTTAACATCCCACATTTAAGCCCTGAATTTTCTACCTGCTGGGCGAGTGAATATGGGGGCCAATTCACCTTCCTGTACTTGAGGCTCCCTGAAGATTTTCTTCTATAAAACGGGAATTGGATCACTTACCTTTGTGAGTGGGGACTAGGAGTGATAGTATTTATATGAGAACCATGAAAACAGCCAATATCATGCTTAGCACAGAGTGATTAAGAAAAAAATGTTAGCGTGTATAGTGTCTGTTCTGTGCCCAGAACTAAGGAAGACATATAAATGCCTTTAACTTTGTTTTCATGTGGACCATTTTGAAAGTCTTTATTGAATTTGTTACAATATTGCTTCTGCTTTATGTTTTGGTTTTTTGGCTTGTGGGATCTTAACCCCCTGACTGAGGATTGACCTTGCAGCCCTCAAATGGAACACAAATTCCAGGAAAGTCCCATGCCTTTTGAATACACACACACACACATTCACATCCTCATTCTCATAACAGACCTTCAAGATACACATTGCATTTTTTTTTCTTTTTACTTTATTTTGCTTTACAATACTGTATTGGTTTTGCCATACATTGACATGAATCAGCCACGGGTGTACATGAGTTCCCAATCCTGAACCCCTCTCCCACCTCCCACCCCATATCATCTCTCTGGATCACCCCCGTGCACCAGCCCCAAGCATCCTGTATCCTGTATCGAACATAGACTGATGATTCCTTTCTTACATGATAGTATACATGTTTCAATGCCATTCTCCCAAATCATCCCACCCTTTCCCTCTCCCACAGAGTCCAAAAGTGCATTTTAAAAACAGAAAAATAGAATCTAAGAAGCTAAGAAACTCATCTATAATAACACAGCCAGTGAGTAAGGTAGTCAGGACTTGAATCTGAGTCTACTTGTATCCAGAGTCTGTATTCTTTGTTATTCCTAAATTACATTCTGTTCGTCTTTTAGATATTTTTTTTTAAACAGCACAAATGAGCATAATTGAGCTGTGTTCCAGACGCCAAACTAGGCACTGAAGAGAAAATAATAAGATATGTACTTTGCCACTGGGGAGTGCAAAATTTGATGTCCGAGACAGAAGGATAATCAAATAAGCACAGTGTCGAATGGTAAGTCTTGTAAATGAGATTTTCACAGGATGTTTTGGAGCCCAGAGGTAATAGCTGGGCTATTGGAACTCAGCAGAGACAGGAGCTGGAAAACACCACTCCGGGTTTTAGCTGTTTGTTTCCTAGACTGGACCCCAGATGGTCTTTACTGGGGTGGGGAGCAGGGGCAATTAGGGGTCTCTTTTGGCCGGTGGAGGCTGGATCCAGTACAGGTTGACAGACACTGGAATCCCCAGCTCTGCTCCTGTTTAGCATCTAACTGAGGAGGATCCATTCAGCAAACAATATGATACTGGTCACCTGCCCGTGGAGAAGCAACTTCTTCCAGCGAACAGAACACTGCAGTCCTTCTGGTCCTCACATTCACTGCTGGCCTCCATGTGCCTGGCCCTGTGCTGGACCCTGGGGTCTCAGAGATGCTCTGGGAGCTTGTAGGAAAATGTAGCACAGCCAACCCTGAAAACCTGCAGTGTCACCTGGGGTCAGAATGTAAATGTCCTGAGAGCCACACTGTGGAGTAAGGTGGGGGGAAGGGGTGCATATCTCCCAGATAATGGGAGCTCTCAAAGCCTATTTTTTAAAAAAGATTTCTTGATGTGGACCATTTTTAAAGTCTTTATTGAATTTGTTATAGTATTGCTTCTGTTTTATGTTTTGTTTTCTTTGATATTTTGGCCATGAGGCATGCGGGATCTTGGCTCCCAACCAGGTATCAAACCTGTACCCCCTACATTGGAAGATAAATTTTTTAAAAATAATTTTATTTATTTATTTTTGGCTGTGCTTGGTCTTTGATGATGCAGGGTGTTTCTCTAGTTGCGGCGAGAAGGGGCTGCTCCGTAGGTGCCACGCATTGGCTTTTCATTGCAGAGGCTCCCCTTTTGCCCAGCACAGGCTCTAGGCCACTCGCGCTTCCGTAGTTGCGGCTCCCGGGCTCTAGAGCACAAGCTCAATAGTTGTGGAAAACAGGCTTAGTTGCTCCAGATCAGGGGTCAAGCCCGTATCCTGCATTGGCCAGTAGATTCTTTACCACTGAGCCACCAGGGAAGCCCGGAAGGCAAAGTCTTAACCACTGGACCACCAGAGAAGTCCCCTGAAAGGCTGTTAAATAGAAAGAGGCAGAATCTCTATGCTTTGCAAAGACCATTCTGGGAGAATTTTGGGAAATGGAGACACACGGTTGGGAGCCCAGGGGTCAGGGAAGTCAGACCTGAAGAGTTCACCTGTTTCCATTTACTTTCAAAAAACAGCAAAGTTGGCAAAAGACCAGATTCACGTTTTCTTTACTCTGAGAAAGAACTAGAAGTTGAAAAATATAGCTGAAAAAAGTCAGATATTTTTCCAGTTGCAAGTGGTGGAAAGCCAATTCAAATGGACTACAGCCAAAACGGTTCTTAAAATATGCAGAAATAAGGGACTTCCTTGGTGATCCAGTGGTTCTTCCAGTGAAAGGAGTGCAGGTTCAATCCCAGATCAGGGAACTAAGATCTCACATCGCTTGGGCACGTGTCCCCCACCCCCCAAAAATTTTAAATTAAAAAAAAATTTTTTTAATGTGCAGGAATGATTGAGCCTTGGGCGAAGCTTCATCCAAAGCCTCAGACAATGTCTCCAGGAATCTAACTGTCAGCACTGTTTTCCTCTGCACTAGACCTATTCAGGCAAACTTTTTCTTCCTGTTGACAAGATGGTCAAAAAGAAAGGCCTCCACCTTTTTTTTTCTTTTTTCTGAGCCCCCAGCAGATTTTGGAATTCTGCTTTCTAGTGCCTCAAAGATAGTTTTCTTTGGAGTAATCGACCCACCTAAACCAAATATTCTGGGAGAATGGGTGAAAAGTAGTTACAAAAGGAAAATGAGAGTAGTGATTTTTTGGTTTATTTTGGATTTTTTTTTTTGCTCTGTTTGTTTTACTTAAAAGAGAAATGGATCCTACCTGATCAAAGTCAATAGATGTAGCACTGTAATAATGCCCATATTCTATAGATAAGATGGCTCTAAGTCAGTGATTCTCAATGAAGTGCAGTCTTTCCCATCCCCAGAGGACATGAAGCAATGTCTGAAGACAATTTTGGTTATCACAGTCTAGGAAAGGGGTGGTGTCACTAGCATTCAGAGAGTAGAGACCAAAGATGCTGCTAAACATTCAGTGATGTATTGCATAGTCCCCTGCAACAAAGCATTATCCAGCTCAGAGGAGTAATAAGATGTTACCTAAAACTAACATGCCGTGCAATGTCTGAAGACAATTTTGGTTATCACAGTCTAGGAAAGGGGTGGTGTCACTAGCATTCAGAGAGTAGAGACCAAAGATGCTGCTAAACATTCAGTGATGTATTGCATAGTCCCCTGCAACAAAGCATTATCCAGCTCAGAGGAGTAATAAGATGTTACCTAAAACTAACATGCCGTGAGATAGCCATCACTGTGAAGAGAGAAAGAGTAACTTTACACTGAACAAACCTGGCAGACCCAGCCTTTACCACATGATCAAAGTCAACATCACCAGTAGGGAGATGAGTAGACATCGTGTGCCTCTGAATACGATGCACTGGAGACAACACGATGGCCCCGGGATGGAATTTCTGCCGAAAGTACAATGCCTGAATCTACCATGAAGAAACATCAAACAAACCCAAGTTCAAGGACATTCTAGGTCGTAATGGACGAGTACTCTTCAAAAATGTCAATGGCATGAAATGCAAACAAAAAGTGAGAAATGATTCTTGGTAAAGGAGACTGGATTTAATGTATAATCAAGGATTTTCTTATTGTAAAGATATCTGGGGGATAATTGATGGAGTCTGGTGACTAAGGTTTGTACTTAAACAATTTTGTTGCATCAGTGTTAATTTCCTCATTTTGTAAAAGATTAAGCAATAAATAAGGAGGGGAAAAGTAAATTGAATATATATATAGGTTAAGTTGAATATATATATATTACATATATATATAAGTTGCAGACTATATCAAAGTAAGTTATATATATATATACACATATATATATATTCTACAACTTACTTTTTCTCCTCCTTAATTATTGTTTGGGGCTTCCCAGTCGGCACAATGGTAAAGAATCTGCCTGCCACTTGCAGGAGATACAAGAAATACAAGTTAGATCCCCAGGTCAGGAAGATCCCCTGGAGGGGAGCATGGCAACCCACTCCAGTATTCTTGCCTGGAGAATCCCATGGACAGAGGAGCCTGGCAGGCTTTCAGTCCAGAGGGATGCACAGAGTGGGACATAACTAAAGTAACAGCATGCACGCACATATAGAGATAAATTTTCTAAGCACAAAGTAAAACGAAATCATCCAACCCAAAATATCAACAGTGCTGAGAATGAAAAGCCCTGAGATAAGTAACAAGTGATAAGCCTTGGCATGTAGAGAGCTCCCCAGCAGGAAAGGTAACCAAACAGAAACTTTGGCTGTTCATCTGGCAATGCTGCATTTAAAAAGTAGGGTCTGATGGTCAGGCTACACCAGAATGTCTCATCCCTTAGTTCCTCTTTGGCATGGCAAACAGGCTGCAGGGATCCTTCAAGTGGCAGATAACATAGAATTCCTATGGAACTACCCTTAATTTTTCCCTCTCTCTCCCACTAAAGAAAGCATAGCCTAGGGACTTCCCTGGTGGTCCAGTGGTCCAGTGGTAAAGTATTCACCTTGCAATGCAGAGGATGTGGGTTCGATCCCTGATTGGGGAACTAAGATCCCATGTGCCAGCTAGTAACTAAGCCCACAGGCCAAAACTAGAGAGTCCGTGCACCACATTGAAAGCTCTCCCCCCGCCCCATAAGGCAATGAAGATTCTGTGTGCTTTAGTGAAGACCCAACACAGCCAGATAAATAATTTTTTTTAAAAGACAGTGTAGCCTATGCCTGTTTGGACTGCACTTTATCCTCTTCTCTTCCTTATATACAGATATAGATTGGTCCTTCCTCACAAAGGAAGCATCTTCCCAACCAGACTTGGGAATCACTGACATTCTTATTATAAGATGCCTCTAGTCCTGACATATCATTATTTGAGGCATTGAAGCCTTCAAAAACGAAAGCAGTCCTGGGGGAACAAGCTTAACAGGGGGAGACTGTAGGACTTATTTATGCATATATTCTTTCATTTAAAAACTTACCAAGCACTATTCTAGGTGCTGAGAAAGAAAAATAGGAAATAAGGTATTTATTTACCCAGCTCTCATGAATTTCCAGGTTTCATAGGAGAAGAACATAAGCAAATAGAAAAGTAATCATAAAATAGGATGACGAGTATTTTGATAAAGTTATATAGAATATGTTCCAGAAGCACAGAGCAAGGTCATCTGAGCCAAACTTGGGTTCAGGGAAGGCTTTCAGGGAGGTGACATTTAAGTGAAGGATATGAAAGAGGCTTCCAGTGAGAGTGCGGGAGAAGGGCCAGGCAGAGGAAGCAGCATGAGAAAGGGCTCGGAGGTGAAAAAGATCCCAGCAGTAAGCGTTTGCCAGCTTGAAAATCTGCACCACCATGCACAGGCTGGGCAGGACAAGGTGCTGGATTTGATGGTTCTCTGGATGAATTGTCCAGGAATTTGGTTTGGGGCCTGACCCATCTGTCTTGACATTTCCATCTCTTGAGAAGTGAATCATTTCCCACTCACTTCTGGGGTGACATTTTCCCTCCCAGACCACGAACTGTAAAATGAAATGTCTCAAGCAGCCTTGCTCTCTGAAAGGAGACGGCGTGTTCTGAGCCTGGGCTGGAAGACGTGTGTGTTTCTGTCTTCTTCCAGGAGGGCTGGACGGAACCCAGGCATGGCAACTGCCAGAGACATTTGGGAGGAAATAAGAGGGTGTGAAAGATGCTGGGTTTTCATATGGGATAGGCTTACAGCTCTGATGCCTTGGGTGTGAGAACATTCAGAAGGCTAGTGAGGAATTAGAAAGCTAATAAGTGAGAATCCTGCGTATTTCAGAAATTTAATATGGCAAACACGACCCTTGATGATCCAACTTCTCGTTGCTTCTTCTTTCTGCTGTCATGTCACTTTCACTGCCCCCAGTCACACTGAAATCCTTTTACTTCCTTCAAGCCACCATACTGCCTCTTGATCTCAAGCCTTGTTCTCCCTATGCAAAGAATAACTGAATAGTGACTTTACCAAACCAGCTCTCCTCACTCAAATGGGCTTTTCTGTACCAGCTTACCTTTCAAAAGGAGATTATATTTCATATGTTCATCCATAGTATAATTATTTATCCTGAAAGAAAGTGAAACTGTTAGTCACTCAGTTGTGTCCGACTTTTTGCAACCCCATGGACTGTAGCCTGCCAGGCACCTCTGTCCATGGGATTCTCCAGGCAAGAATACTGGAGTGGATTGCCATTTACTTCTCTGGGGGATCTTCCTGACCCAGGGATCAAATCCAGGTCTCTTGCATTGCATGCAGATTCTTTCCCATCTGAGCCATCAAGGAAGCTGGCAGCTTATTTATCCGAGCACCATCTTTATTATATAGCACAACAGTGTCTTTTAAATTTTCCATCTATCCTTCCAGATTATACATTCCACAGGGACAAGATTATGTGTAACTTGCTAACTACATATAGCTGACAATAAATAAAGTATCTTATATACATTTTCAATAAATATTTGATGAATAAGTAAGCAATTGAGTGAAGATGTGGAGGGAAAATTTAGAGCTAATAAAAAGCACATCCTCTCTTTTTGACCTACTTCACTCTGTATGACAGACCCTAGGTCCATCTACATCACTACAAATCACCCAATTTCATCCTTTTTCATGGCTGAGTAATATTTTCTTATATATATATATATATATATCTCACATCATCTATATTCACTCATCTGTCATTAGACATTTAGGTTGTTTCCAAGTCCTGGCTGCTGTAAAGAGTGCCGCAGTAAACACTGGAGTACATGTGTCATTTTGAGTTATGGTTTTCTCAGGATACATGTCCAGTAGTGGAATTGCTAAGTCACATGAATCCAGGCTCCAAAATCACTGCAGGTGGTGACTGCAGCCATGAAATTAAAATATGCTTACTCCTTGAAGAAAAGCTATGACCAACCTAGACGGCATATTAAAAAGCCGAAGAATTGATGCTTTTGAACTGTGGTGTTGGAGAAGACTCTTGAGAGTCACTTGGACTGCAAGGAGATCCAACCAGTCCATCCTAAAGGAAATCAGTCCTGAATATTCATTGGAAGGACTAATGCTGAAATGGAAACTCCAATACTTTGGCCACCTGTGGCAAAGAACTGACTCATTGGAAAAGACCTGAAGCTGGGAAATATTGGAGGAGGGAGGAGAACGAGACAGCAGATGATGAGATGGTTGAATGGCAGTCACTGACGTGAGGGACATGAGTTTGAGTAGGCTCCAGGAGCTGGTGATGGATAGGGAAGCCTGGCGTGCTGCAGTCCATGGGGGTCACAAAGAGTGGGACATGACTGAGTGACTGAACTGAACTGATGAATGCAGAATTACAAAGAATAGCAAGGAGAGATAAGAATAGTGCAAAGAAATAGAGGAAAGCAATGGAATGGGAAATACAAGAGATCTCTTCAAGAAAATTAGGGATACCAAGGGAATATTTCATGCAAAGATGGGCACAATAAAGGACAGAAACAGCAAGGACCTAACAGAAGCAAAAGAGATTAAGAAGAGGTGGAAAGAATACAAAGAAAAACTGTACAAAAAAGCTCTTAATGACCAAATAACCATGATAGTGGACTTCCCTGGTGGCTCAGATGGTAAAGCATCTGCCTACAATGCGGGAGACCTGGGTTCAATCCCTGGGTCGGGAAGATATCCTGGAGAAGGAAATGGCAACCCACTCCAGTATTCTTGCCCAGAAAATCCCATGGATGGAGGTGCCTGGTAGGCTACAGTCCATGGGGTCACAAAGAGTCGGACATGATGGAGCAACTTCACTTCTTTTTTAACCATGATAGTATGGTCACTCACCTAAAGCCAGACATTCTGGAGTGTAAATTCAAGTTGGACTTAGGAAGCATTACTAAAAACAAAGTTAGTGGAGGTGATGGAATTCCAGCTGAGCTATTTCAAATCCTAAAAGATGATGCTGTGAAAGTGTTGCACTCAATATGCCAGCAAATCTCTAAAACTCATCAGTGGCCAGAAGATTGAAAAAGTTTAGTTTTCATTCCAATCCCAAAGAAGGGTAATGCAAAAGAATGTTCAAACTAGTGCAAAATTGCACTCATTTCACATGCAAGCAAGGTCATGCTCAAAGTCCTTCAAACTAGGTGCTTCAACAGTTTGTGAACTGAAAACTTCCAGATATTCAAGCTGGTTTAGAAAAGGCAGAGGAACCAGTGATCAAATGGCCAACATCCATTGGATCATAGGAAAGGCAAGAGAATTCCAGAAACACATCTACAATTGCTTCATGGACTGCTCAAAAGCCTTTGACTGTGTGGATCACAACAAACTGTGGAAAATTCTTCAAGAGATGGGAGTACCAGACTACCTTACCTGCCTCCTGAGAAATCTGTATGCAGGTCAAGAAGCAACAGTTAGAACCCAACATGGAAAAACAGACTGGTTCTAAACTGAGAAAGGAGTACGTCAAGGCTGTCACCATGTTTATTTAGCTTATATGCAGAGTACATTATGCAAAATGCTGGGTTGGATGAATCACAAGCTGCAATCAAGATTGCTGAGAGAAATATCAATAACCGCAGATATGCAGATGACATCAGCCTAAAGGCAGAAAATGAAGAGGAACTAAAGAGCCTCTTGATGAAGATGAAAAAAGAGAGTGAAAAGGCAGGCTTAAATCTCAACATTCAAAAATTAAGATCATGGCATCCAGCCCCATCACTTCATGGCAAATAGATGGGAAACAATGGAAACATTGAGAAACAGGCTATTACAGAAGAAGGTGTCTGATCAAACACAATGTTAGGTAAGTTAATTTTTGTCAGTTCAGCCTCGGACTCCTTCCTTCTATCTCTGTAAACTTCCAAAACTTCCAGAATAGATCCATCTCCTGTTTCCTCCCTGGCTTTCTTCACTGCATCTGTTTCAGATATAGATAAGTCAGTAGAAGCAGTGTCAGCAATTAGTGCCTCAAGTTTAGTTCCGACAGCTTCTATGAGACAAGGTTCCATGCCAGATAAGGAAATCACAATGTGATCAGCACTAGTCCTAGCATGCAGTATGTCTTTCTGATCTAAAGGTATACTTAAGTCTTTTGGATAGTCTAGAATGCTGCCTATCGATGAAGAAATTTCCTGCTTCTTGAGATCCAAAATCACTGCAGATGATGACTGCAGCCATGAAATTCAAAGAAGCTTGCTCCTTGAAAGAAAAGCTATGACAAACCTAGACAGCCCACTAAAAAGCAGAGACATCACTTTGCCAACAAGGTCCATATAGTCAAAACTTCGGTTTTTCCAGTAGTCATGTGTACTACTGGATGTGAGAGTTGGACCATAAAGAAGGCTGAGTGCAAAGAATTAAAAATTTCAAACTGTGGTGCTGGAGAAGACTCTTGAGAGTCCCTTGGACGGCAAGGAGATCAAACTAGTCAATCTTAAAATGAATGAACCCGAATATTCATTGGAAGGACTGATGCTGAATTGCCAATACTTTGGCAACCTGAGTTGAAGAGCTGACTCACTGGAAAAAAACCCTGATGCTGGGAAAGATTGAAGACAAAAGAAGAAGGGGGCGGCTGAGGGTGAGATGGTTGGATAGCATCACCGGACTCAGTGGCCATGAATTTGAACAAATTCTGGGAGATAGTGGAGGACAAGGAAGTCTAGTGTGTCCATGGGGTCACAAAGAGTTGGACAGGACTTAGGGGCTGAACCAAATCAAGCAATGTGCTAAATGCTATACCAACATCACCTCAGTCAATCCTCACCACAATCTTACAAATATGGGAATATTGTCATTACATTTTCTAAATAATGAAGCAAATTCTCAGATTAAAAAGTGACACTTGAATAAAGGGTCCAGTGGTTATATGTTAGGGTGTTAGGTAGTGTGCCTTACTGATTTAGTGAACAGAAGGAGGAGGGGATAATTGGAAAGTAGGGGGACTTTCTGGTTGAAGTCTTTTACTCCAAGATAAGAAGTCTGGATCCAATTCCATGAGGAATTAGGGGCCTTTCTAAGGTAAGGAACCATAACCAGATTTGCCTATTTCTCTTTTTATCTTCTGGTGTGAAGATGGATGTGAAGGAGGGAGAGATAAAGTTAGGATAAAGAAATTGGAACGTTTGGAGGAGAGAAGATAGATTTTTTTTCCCCCAAAATAGTGGTAGTAGAGATACAGCATAGAGTAGGGATTTCTGTGATTTGAGGGAGAGGGTTTAGACTCATGAAGAGGACTCAATAGATAGTTGGATAAATAAGAAAATGAGCTCCCTAAAAGGGAAAAATAAACATGCTCAGCCTCTAAGAGTCAGACTTTAGCACACAGCATGGAGAAGTACACCCAGGTCTAGTTACCCCTCTTTGTGAAAGGCAGAGCCAAACTGTCACACATCCAGAGGAGTCTGCCAGCCCTGTTATTCCAGCTCAGTGAGAGAAGCCATCCACCACTTGCTCAAGGCATACTCCCTCCCCTGCCTTCTTCCCACACTCAATTAGTCATAGCGTCCAGCCTCTTCTGTCTCTACTGAAGTCTCCTAAATCACCCTGCTCATCGCATTTCCATGCCCCTGCCATGGGCAGACAGGATCACTTCCTGCCCAGATGGAGGGCTTTTGCATCTTCTCTTGATGGACTTGAAATGAACATCTTTCAAGAGTTTCAGTATGTTCTTACCCTAGATCCATAAGATGATAAACAAGGGCCTACATGATCTCTGCATTTAACTCTGCCTTACCTCTCCAGCTACTTTTGATTTTATATATCTTGGTAGAATTTCAAATTTACAGAAAAGTTGTATGAACTCCCATGTTCTCACTCAGAGCGATCAATTATTTCCATTTTGTCCTATTTGAATTACATTTTCTCTAGATAGGTAGAAGATAGCTAGCTAGCTAGACAGGTGTTAGATAAGTAAATATCTATAGAACTATTTCTGTCCTGAGAAATGATGTGCTTTTCCAGGATCTCTCAGAATGAAAACATTCTCTTACATGGCCAGTTATCAAAATCAAAAATATGTTGATGTTTGGCAGAAACCAACACAATTCTGTAAAGCAATTATCCTTCAATTAAAAACAAAATAAATTTTAAAAATATTAACACTGATCCAACAGTATTATCTAATCCTCAACCATATTCCAAACTTGTCAATTCCCCCAATATACCCTGTTAAGCTAATTTTTAATCTAGGATCTAATCCAGAATCATGCACGGGATTCATTTGTCAGGTCTTTTTTTCATCTCCTTTAATCAAGAACAGTTCCACACCTTTGTGTGTTTTGATCTTGCCATTTTTGAAGAGTGCAAGCCATTCTATTTTATAGAATGTCTCTGATTTTGAGTTTGTCCCATGTTTCCTCATGACTGGATCTGGGTTAAGAATTTTGTCAAAATTCCACAGAAGTGTTATTGTGTTTCTCTCAGCACATGATCTCATCAGGAGGCCCAGGATTTCAGGTTCCCCATAATCTGGAATGCTAACTTGGATCGACTGGTTAAAATGGTATCACTAAGTTTATGTATAAAGTTTCTGTACCCCCCCCCCCGCTTTTTTTAATTAATAAGCATCTTGTGAGAAAGTATATAAATATCTCATGTCTCAGAAACTTTTACCCACAAGTTTTGTAATTCATTGATAATCTTCCAAATCCATCATCCCTTCTACATTTATTATCTGTACTTTTCTAGTGGCTCAGACGGTAAAGCATCTGTCTGCGATGCAGGAGACGCTGGTTCGATCCCTGGGCCGGGAAGATCCCCTGGAGAAGGAAATGGCAGCCCACTCCAGCATTCTTGCCTGGAAAATCCCATGGACCACGGAGCCTGGTAGGTTACCGTCCATGGGATAGCAAAGAGTCGGACACGACTGAGCGACTTCACCTTCACTTTCATCACTTTCACTTTTTCTGTAAGGAGGAGCTGTCCTTTCTTCTAGTGTTTATGTAGATATTTATTCACCAGCTTATGACAGAGTTGACTTACTGATTTGTATTTCACTGGATAGATTAGGATTTATTCTATAATAATTTATTTTGATGATCAAATTGTCCCTTATTTGACCAAGGGTAGCCATTTATTTATTTACTTATTTATCTATTCATTCATTTATTTTACTGAAATGTAGTTGATTTACAGTGTTATCTTAGTTTTAAGTGTACAGCACAGTGATTCAGTTATATATAACATATATGTATATTGTTTTTCAGATTCTTTTCCCTTATAGGTTATTACAAAATATTTAGTACAGTTCCTCGTGCTAAATAGTAGGTCCTTGTTGGTTATCTACTTTACATATAGTATATATTTATATAGAATATATGTTATAGTATATGTTAACATATGTGTGTATGTTAATCCTAAGCTCCTATTTGATCCCTCCTTCTCTCCTCTTTGGTAACATTCCTGGGCATAAAAAAGATACATGCACCCCAATGTTCATAACAGCAGCACTTAAAATAGCTAAGACACAGAAGCAACCTAAATGTCCATTGACAGATGAAATGGATAGACAGATGTGGTAAGTAAGTAAGTAAGTAAAGTCACTCAGTCGTGTCTGACTCTTTGTGACCCCGTGGACTGCAGCCCACCAACCTCCTCAGTCCATGGGATTCTCCAAGCAAGAATATGGAGTGGGTTGCCATCTCCAGGGGATCTTCCTGACCCAGGGATTGAACCCAGTTCTCCCGCATTGGAGGCAGACACTTTAACCTCTGAGCCACCAGGGAAGTACATATATATAATGGAATATTTCTCAGCCATAAAAATGAATGAAATAATGCCATTTGCACCAACATGGATGAACCTAGAGATTATCATACGAAGTGAAGTAAGCCAGACAGAGAAAAATAAATGTTATATGATATCACTTATATCAGTCAGTTCAGTTCAGTTGCTCAGTCATATCCAACTCCTTGTGACCCCATGGACTGCAGCACGCCAGGCTTCCCTGTCCATCACCAATTCACAGAGCTTGTTGAAAATTATGTTTATCGAGTTGGTGATGCCATCCAACCATCTCATCCTCTGTTGTCCCTTTCTCCTCCTGCCTTCAATCTTTCCCAGCATCAGGGTATTTTCCAGTGAGTCAGTTCTTTACATCAGGTGGCCAAAGTATTGGAGTTTCAGCTTCAGCATCAGTCCTTCCAATGAATATTCAGGACTGATTTCTTAAATGAACCTATTTACAAAACAGAAATAAACCAACAGATGTAGAAGGTGGCACCTTAGATTTGTTCCTTGACCTTTCAATATGTCCTTATCTTTCTGAGCAACTTATTTATAAGGCACAAGATGTCCCAGCTTAGCCAATACTAAACTTCTCTCTAAGATAATCTCTTACCCGGTCATGCTGGGCTTTTTTCCCATTTCTTTAAGCAGTACAAGATCTTCTTTTTGCTGTATGACTTTTTGCATGCTTGTCCAGCTATCTACATAGCTTTCCTCCCGATACATCTTTCAGATACATAGTAAGAGTATGATAAATGGAATTGACTAAATAAAAATGTGAAATAAGCAAATTTCTTTTTGAGTTCAGAAGACAAAAATATGGACACGTGAGCAGCAATTACAGCATCAGGATTCTACTCTGAGCAACAAGGAACTTGGGAATATATTCAAGCAGGTTCTTTTGACTTCTTGCTGGCAACGTCACAGAAAGAAAACCTACTCCATAGGAAAAGAAAGGAATAGAGCAGATGACCGCTGAGGTTCTTCTGATTTTAAGAATCTGTGTTTCTGGTATTCTACAAAATATGCTTAGGCAGACATTTTCAGTGTCTCTTAGAGCTCAGCATGTAGCTGGATTTCTAACCTTCCTTTTCTTCTAGCATTTTCTGAGATTCTTGAGCAGTGTGATGATTTCAAATGCAGATTTTTCGATTGAGGTTGTCATCAGTTAAGAGACATTAACAAGCATACTCAGGAAGAATTCAGTTGTAGCAATTTATTCTTTCCGACTTTGGAAGGCATAATTACATGCCTTTCAATGGGGCGGAGGGGGAGGTGGATGCAATCACTAAGAATCTTTTGTCCTAGAAATCAGGGTAGTATGGAGGGAGGGCAGCTGGACTAGTGATGAAGAAAGTGGATTTGTCTTATAGATTCCATGCCTGCTGGTTAAGATTTTACGTTGAGTTAAGATGAGAATCTTAGCTTAACTATCCAAGAAGTGTGGGAAACTTATAATGCTCCAAGTCAGTGAACCTCAGTTTCTTCATTTACAAAATGGGCAAAAAAGTCTATCAGCAATGCTGTAAGGATAAAGAGATAATATCAGTGAGAACTTCCCTGGTGCTCCAGCTGTTAAGAATCCATCTGCCAATGCAGAGGACATGGGTTAGATTCCTAGTCCAGGAAGGTTCCACGTGCTTTGATGCTACTCAGCCCATGCACCACAGCTACTTAGCCTGTGCTCTAGAGCCCAGGACCTGCACCTACTGAGCCCAAGGGCCCTAGAGACCATGGCTTGCAATAAGAGAAGCCAGCAGAATGAGAAGCCTGCACACTGCAACTAGAGAGAAGCACCCACTTGCTGTGTCTAGAGAAAGTCCTCACACAGCAATGAAGACCCAGTACAGCAGAAGTAAACGAATAAATAATTTTCTTGCTATATCTAGAGAAAGTCCTCACACAGCAACAAAGACTCGGTACAGCAAAAGAAAAAGAATAAATAATTTTCTTGCTATATCCAGAGAAAGTCCTCACACAGCAACGAAGACCCGGTACAGCAGAAGAAAAAGAATAAATAATTTTTTTCCAAAAAAGAGATAATACTGGTGAATCAACTGGCAAAGAGCAAGGTACACAGTAAGGGCCAAAAACATAAATGGTTGCTGCTTTTACATAAACGACATTAAGCAAGTTGCTTAAGCTCTTTGAATTTCACTCTCCTCATCTATTACACTGAATGGTCATTATAGTCAGCCCTCTGTATTCACAGATTCCACTTCCATAGACTCAACCAGCCTTGGATCAGAACGGGTGGATAAAGAGGGCCGACTGTAGTCTACCTTTCTATGTAAGAGACTTGAGAATCTCCAGATTTTGGTATCTGCAGGAGTCCTGGAGCCAGTTCCTCATGGACACAGAGGAACAGCCGTATGCTTACCTTGTGAAAAGAGAGGGAAAGCATTAGTCGCTCAAATGGTGTCCAACTTTTAGGCCACCCCAGAGCTTCTCTGTCCACGGGATTCTCCAGGCAAGAACATTGGAGTGGGTAGCGTTCCCTCCTCCAGGGGCTCTTCCCAACCCAGGGATCAGACCCAGGTCTCCTGTATTGCAGGCAGATTCTTTACCATCTGAGCCACCACGGGGTTTTATTAAGACTTCACTGCACTAGAGTATGCATGAATTCCCAGCATACTGACAGGTTCTAAGTAAATGCTCTGAAATGTTGGTTAAAAGTTAATCCGATATATAGCAACTTATACAAGNTCTTTACCATCTGAGCCACCACGGGGTTTTATTAAGACTTCACTGCACTAGAGTATGCATGAATTCCCAGCATACTGACAGGTTCTAAGTAAATCCTCTGAAATGTTGGTTAAAAGTTAATCTGATATATAGCAACTTATACAAGAGGAAAGTTTAGGGTTTAGCAATATGATGTTCTTTAATCAAATTCTCAGACCAAAGATTGGCAAAATATAATTTTTCCATGCAGCCTTTACATTTACAAATTTACACCAGACAGGACTTAATTGAAAAATACCTCTCTCTATTTGGTTTCCAAAATATAAAAGTAGCTGAAAAGGCTATGACATTTTAAAATACTTCACATCTCCCTGAGAAAATATATTTCAATGCAAAATACTTTGGGCTTCTTACTTTTACTAATGAGACTGTATAAGTGACAGAGATGGGGGACAAGTCCAGGGTTGGCTGTCCTAATCAACTCCTTTTTAATTTTCTGGTCCTACTCTGTCCACACACAGTGGATATTTCACCAGGAAACTCACAATTAGATTCTGGGTTCTATATAGTGTGGGCAGCATATGTCCTGTAGGTGTAAAATACTCCTCTCCTTGTACATCATGTTACTTGACTTATCATCCTCTGGAATGTCCATCGCCACAGTCACCCGACTCAACCCAGTCCTCCCAGAAAACCCCTACTTTGGTTTCAAATTCTAGCCAAACAATCTCTCTGTGTGTGCTCAGTTGCTCAGTTGTGTCCAACTCTTTGTGTCCGATTCCATGGACTATAGCCCACCAGGCTCCTCTGCCCATGGGATTTCCCAGGCAAGAATACTGGATNCACCCTCTTCCTACAGTCATCATAGCAAATCTTCTCTTGCTGATACATGTAAGTTGGCTGGGGGAAAGTGATCCATTTGGAGATGATGTTTTTCTAGAGGTGATGTCTCTAAAAAAAATTTATAACCTCCGCAGAGGGCAGAGGGCAGTTTGGCTGTATCTATCAGCATTTAAAATGTGCATACTTTTTTACTCATACTTCTACTTCAAAGAATTTATTGTAGACATATTTGCACACACATGAGGATATTGTTTATGATAGCAATGTTGCCTGCAATATGAAGGAACTGCAAACTACCACTGCCCAGAAGATGTTTTGTATTTCCTTTCCATATGAAGGAATGCTTATGTAATATTAAAAGAGAAACTTAGAAATTTGGGGTAGATGCATATGTATTTAAACTACTCTTCACAATTCATTGTTGAATGGAAAAAAATGAGGTTTACAATAGTGTGAACAGAATGTCCCTTTTGCATATTTGCAAGGGAGTTGAGAGAGCATTTGGACATGTGGGTGATATTGTGACTTATAAGAAGCATATTTGATCATTCAGGTGATCAGAGTAGAGTTCTCAGGTGCACTGGGTCGTCATCCATGGTTTCTGGCTCTCAGCTCCCCAAAACCCTGGGAATTTCCTGAGCAATAAGAGCAATGGGAGTATCTTTTGTTACAATTTTTGGCCTTTTGTCTTCCGTTCCTAAAATCACTTCAGTGTCATAAAGGTGAACTGGGTGTCTTGATATTCATAGCAAGCATCTTTGCACCATTTCTGTTTATGTTGATGAGTTGACTTTGAAAAGCACCTAAAGGATGGGGACAACAGCCAGGGGAAACTAAGCAGGGACAGAGGGTTGGAACATACAGTCCCACCCTCTGACTTCTGGGGATGGGAAAGGGGCTGGAGGTTGAATCATTCACTGACTGCCAGGGATTTAATCAACTAGGCCAATGTAGTGAAACCTCCATAAAAGCTCAAAAGGAAGGGGTTCAGACAGCTTCTAGGTTAGTGAGCCAGAACGCTTGTGATATGCCATACTTCCAGGCCCCAAACTTCACCAGGACAGGAGCTCCTTTGGGACCTCACCCAGTGTGTCTCTTCATTGGGCTGTTGATGTGCATCCTTTAATATCCTTTGTAATAAATTGGTAATCTGGAGAGTAAATAGGTTTCTTGTGTTCTGTGAGCCTGTCTAGCAAACTAATTGAGCCCAAGAGGGAGTTGGTGGGAATCTTTGATTTATAGCCAGTGGGTAAGAAACACTGGTTACAAGCTAGACTTGCAATTAGCATCTGAAGTGGGGGTAGTCTTGTGGGACTGAGCCTATACTGAGGGAATCTGATACCTCGGTGGATAGTGGAAGTGATTTTAGGTGGATAGTGGATATACCAGATGGATAGTGTCAGAATTAAGTTGAATGGCACCCCACTCCAGTACTCTTGCCTGGAAAATCCCATGATCAGAGGAGCCTGGTAGGCACCAGTCCATGGGGTCGCTAAGAGTCAGACACGACTGAGCGACTTCACTTTCACTTTTCACTTTCATGCAACCCCCCCCCCCGCTTTTTTTAATTAATAAGCATCTTGTGAGAAAGTATATAAATATCTCATGTCTCAGAAACTTTTACCCACAAGTTTTGTAATTCATTGATAATCTTCCAAATCCATCATCCCTTCTACATTTATTATCTGTACTTTTCTAGTGGCTCAGACGGTAAAGCATCTGTCTGCGATGCAGGAGACGCTGGTTCGATCCCTGGGCCGGGAAGATCCCCTGGAGAAGGAAATGGCAGCCCACTCCAGCATTCTTGCCTGGAAAATCCCATGGACCACGGAGCCTGGTAGGTTACCGTCCATGGGATAGCAAAGAGTCGGACACGACTGAGCGACTTCACCTTCACTTTCATCACTTTCACTTTTTCTGTAAGGAGGAGCTGTCCTTTCTTCTAGTGTTTATGTAGATATTTATTCACCAGCTTATGACAGAGTTGACTTACTGATTTGTATTTCACTGGATAGATTAGGATTTATTCTATAATAATTTATTTTGATGATCAAATTGTCCCTTATTTGACCAAGGGTAGCCATTTATTTATTTACTTATTTATCTATTCATTCATTTATTTTACTGAAATGTAGTTGATTTACAGTGTTATCTTAGTTTTAAGTGTACAGCACAGTGATTCAGTTATATATAACATATATGTATATTGTTTTTCAGATTCTTTTCCCTTATAGGTTATTACAAAATATTTAGTACAGTTCCTCGTGCTAAATAGTAGGTCCTTGTTGGTTATCTACTTTACATATAGTATATATTTATATAGAATATATGTTATAGTATATGTTAACATATGTGTGTATGTTAATCCTAAGCTCCTATTTGATCCCTCCTTCTCTCCTCTTTGGTAACATTCCTGGGCATAAAAAAGATACATGCACCCCAATGTTCATAACAGCAGCACTTAAAATAGCTAAGACACAGAAGCAACCTAAATGTCCATTGACAGATGAAATGGATAGACAGATGTGGTAAGTAAGTAAGTAAGTAAAGTCACTCAGTCGTGTCTGACTCTTTGTGACCCCGTGGACTGCAGCCCACCAACCTCCTCAGTCCATGGGATTCTCCAAGCAAGAATATGGAGTGGGTTGCCATCTCCAGGGGATCTTCCTGACCCAGGGATTGAACCCAGTTCTCCCGCATTGGAGGCAGACACTTTAACCTCTGAGCCACCAGGGAAGTATATATATATAATGGAATATTTCTCAGTCATAAAAATGAATGAAATAATGCCATTTGCACCAACATGGATGAACTTAGAGATTATCATACGAAGTGAAGTAAGACAGACAGAGAAAAATAAATGTTATATGATATCACTTATATCAGTCAGTTCAGTTCAGTTGCTCAGTCATATCCAAGTCCTTGTGACCCCATGGACTGCAGCACGCCAGGCTTCCCTGTCCATCACCAATTCACAGAGATTGTTCAAAATTATGTCTATCGAGTTGGTGATGCCATCCAACCATCTCATCCTTTATTGTCCCTTTCTCTTCCCGCCTTCAATCTTTCCTAGCATCAGGGTCTTTTCCAGTGAGTCATTTCTTTACATCAGGTGGCCAAAGTATTGGAGTTTCAGCTTCAGCATCAGTCCTTCCAATGAATATTCAGGACTGATTTCTTAAATGAACCTATTTACAAAACAGAAATAAACCAACAGATGTAGGAGGCGGCACCTTAGATTTGTTCCTTGACCTTTCAATATGTCCTTATCTTTGTGAGCAACTTATCATTTATAAGGCACAAGATGTCCCAGCTTAGCCAATACTAAACTTCTCTCTAAGATAATCTCTACCCGGTCATGCTGGGCTTTTTTCCCATTTCTTTAAGCAGTACAAGATCTTCTTTTTGCTGTATGACTTTTTGCATGCTTGTCCAGCTATCTACATAGCTTTCCTCCCGATACATCTTTCAGATACATAGTAAGAGTATGATAAATGGAATTGACTAAATAAAAATGTGAAATAAGCAAATTTCTTTTTGAGTTCAGAAGACAAAAATATGGACACGTGAGCAGCAATTACAGCATCAGGATTCTACTCTGAGCAACAAGGAACTTGGGAATATATTCAAGCAGGTTCTTTTGACTTCTTGCTGGCAACGTCACAGAAAGAAAACCTACTCCATAGGAAAAGAAAGGAATAGAGCAGATGACCGCTGAGGTCCTTCTGATTTTAAGAATCTGTGTTTCTGGTATTCTACAAAATATGCTTAGGCAGACATTTTCAGTGTCTCTTAGAGCTCAGCATGTAGCTGGATTTCTAACCTTCCTTTTCTTCTAGCATTTTCTGAGATTCTTGAGCAGTGTGATGATTTCAAATGCAGATTTTTCCATTGAGGTTGTCATCAGNTTTCTGGTATTCTACAAAATATGCTTAGGCAGACATTTTCAGTGTCTCTTAGAGCTCAGCATGTAGCTGGATTTCTAACCTTCCTTTTCTTCTAGCATTTTCTGAGATTCTTGAGCAGTGTGATGATTTCAAATGCAGATTTTTCCATTGAGGTTGTCATCAGTTAAGAGACATTAACAAGCATACTCAGGAAGAATTCAGTTGTAGCAATTTATTCTTTCCGACTTTGGAAGGCATAATTACATGCCTTTCAATGGGGCGGAGGGGGAGGTGGATGCAATCACTAAGAATCTTTTGTCCTAGAAATCAGGGTAGTATGGAGGGAGGGCAGCTGGACTAGTGATGAAGAAAGTGGATTTGTCTTATAGATTCCATGCCTGCTGGTTAAGATTTTACGTTGAGTTAAGATGAGAATCTTAGCTTAACTATCCAAGAAGTGTGGGAAACTTATAATGCTCCAAGTCAGTGAACCTCAGTTTCTTCATTTACAAAATGGGCAAAAAAGTCTATCAGCAATGCTGTAAGGATAAAGAGATAATATCAGTGAGAACTTCCCTGGTGCTCCAGCTGTTAAGAATCCATCTGCCAATGCAGAGGACATGGGTTAGATCCCTAGTCCAGGAAGGTTCCACGTGCTTTGATGCTACTCAGCCCATGCACCACAGCTACTTAGCCCGTGCTCTAGAGCCCAGGACCTGCACCTACTGAGCCCAAGGGCNTTAAGAATCCATCTGCCAATGCAGAGGACATGGGTTAGATTCCTAGTCCAGGAAGGTTCCACGTGCTTTGATGCTACTCAGCCCATGCACCACAGCTACTTAGCCTGTGCTCTAGAGCCCAGGACCTGCACCTACTGAGCCCAAGGGCCCTAGAGACCATGGCTTGCAATAAGAGAAGCCAGCAGAATGAGAAGCCTGCACACTGCAACTAGAGAGAAGCACCCACTTGCTGTGTCTAGAGAAAGTCCTCACACAGCAATGAAGACCCAGTACAGCAGAAGTAAATGAATAAATAATTTTCTTGCTATATCTAGAGAAAGTCCTCACACAGCAACAAAGACTCGGTACAGCAAAAGAAAAAGAATAAATAATTTTCTTGCTATATCCAGAGAAAGTCCTCACACAGCAACGAAGACCCGGTACAGCAGAAGAAAAAGAATAAATAATTTTTTTCCAAAAAAGAGATAATACTGGTGAATCAACTGGCAAAGAGCAAGGTACACAGTAAGGGCCAAAAACATAAATGGTTGCTGCTTTTACATAAACGACATTAAGCAAGTTGCTTAAGCTCTTTGAATTTCACTCTCCTCATCTATTACACTGAATGGTCATTATAGTCAGCCCTCTGTATTCACAGATTCCACTTCCATAGACTCAACCAGCCTTGGATCAGAACGGGTGGATAAAGAGGGCCGACTGTAGTCTACCTTTCTATGTAAGAGACTTGAGAATCTCCAGATTTTGGTATCTGCAGGAGTCCTGGAGCCAGTTCCTCATGGACACAGAGGAACAGCCGTATGCTTACCTTGTGAAAAGAGAGGGAAAGCATTAGTCGCTCAAATGGTGTCCAACTTTTAGGCCACCCCAGAGCTTCTCTGTCCACGGGATTCTCCAGGCAAGAACATTGGAGTGGGTAGCGTTCCCTCCTCCAGGGGCTCTTCCCAACCCAGGGATCAGACCCAGGTCTCCTGTATTGCAGGCAGATTCTTTACCATCTGAGCCACCACGGGGTTTTATTAAGACTTCACTGCACTAGAGTATGCATGAATTCCCAGCATACTGACAGGTTCTAAGTAAATCCTCTGAAATGTTGGTTAAAAGTTAATCTGATATATAGCAACTTATACAAGAGGAAAGTTTAGGGTTTAGCAATATGATGTTCTTTAATCAAATTCTCAGACCAAAGATTGGCAAAATATAATTTTTCCATGCAGCCTTTACATTTACAAATTTACACCAGACAGGACTTAATTGAAAAATACCTCTCTCTATTTGGTTTCCAAAATATAAAAGTAGCTGAAAAGGCTATGACATTTTAAAATACTTCACATCTCCCTGAGAAAATATATTTCAATGCAAAATACTTTGGGCTTCTTACTTTTACTAATGAGACTGTATAAGTGACAGAGATGGGGGACAAGTCCAGGGTTGGCTGTCCTAATCAACTCCTTTTTAATTTTCTGGTCCTACTCTGTCCACACACAGTGGATATTTCACCAGGAAACTCACAATTAGATTCTGGGTTCTATATAGTGTGGGCAGCATATGTCCTGTAGGTGTAAAATACTCCTCTCCTTGTACATCATGTTACTTGACTTATCATCCTCTGGAATGTCCATCGCCACAGTCACCCGACTCAACCCAGTCCTCCCAGAAAACCCCTACTTTGGTTTCAAATTCTAGCCAAACAATCTCTCTGTGTGTGCTCAGTTGCTCAGTTGTGTCCAACTCTTTGTGTCCGATTCCATGGACTATAGCCCACCAGGCTCCTCTGCCCATGGGATTTCCCAGGCAAGAATACTGGAGTGGGTTGTCATGTCCTTCTCCAGAGGATCTGTCCACCCCAGGGATCAAACCCATGTCTCCTGCATCTCCTGCATTGGCAGGGGGATACTTTACCCCTGAGCCACCTGGGAAGCCCAACAATCACTCCATGGTTCATCAAACTAGAAGAGGTGTTTCAAATAACCTGTTTGAGCAGACAGGAGGCACTAGGAGAACTACCAGGAACTCTGGGATACAGTGAAGGACAGGGAAGCCTGGCATGCTTCAGTCCACAGGGTCGCAAAGAGTCAGACACGGCTGAAACGACTTAGCACATATGCAAGCAACGGACAATAGTGCTCTGATAAATAAGGATACAGTTCCGGGAAACAGTGAAACAAGGGACCCGAGTTAAGCTAGTGGGGGTGATGGGGTGGTCAGGGAGGTCAGAGAGGTCTTAAAGGATGATGTTCTGAAAACTGGCACTAATGGGTCGAAATAAATCAAATAAGGCAACAAAGGCTAGTCCGGGCTTTACATTCTACTTCTGGTCTTGTTGCAACTTAATGACTCGGGAGAAAAAAAAGGGGCTTTCAGCCAGATGTTTTCAGAGTTCAAGCCAGAGAGAGATTCAGGAGCCACAAATGTTGAAAGAGAAAAGGACTGCCGTAGGAAATGGTGTAAAACACACCATTCAGTAAAAGGGGGAGGGAAATGGTGTTTACAGCTGAATATGCTGTGATTTCTCCCATTAGAAAAATGGAAGTTCTGATGCCCCTTCGACTGCTAGCTTCTGTCCTATTTCTTTTGTCTCTTTGGCAGGAAAATGTACAGTATTCGACATTTTCTATCTCTAATTCTTCTCTTTTCTTTCTTTTAAATGTGCTCCATAAAAACTGCTCTTTTTTTTTTTTTTTTGATCGGTAGTGACCTCTAAGTTACCAAATCCTGGTATGAATGATTGGTCTCATTAGACCTGAACTCTCAGGAGCCTTCCCATCATCATTCATTCCATTCATCAGATGTTCTTTCTTCACCTGACTTTTCTGGAGTTTCCTCCTATCTCATTGGTTCTCCTTTTCAGTTTATTCTGTAGATGCTCATCTTTCCTTAACCTCTGAACAGTGGAGTATCAAGAACCCGGTCCTCAGACCTCTTCTCTATTTGCACACAAACCCTTGGTTTCATTCAATGTCATGACTATTTCTGGTGACTCTCAGTTTTGTATCTTCAACCCAGAATTCACTCCTAATCCATAGACTCATAAATCGGGCTGCTTAGTCAGTGTTTCTGTTAAGATGTCCAAGAGACATCTCAAACATACCATGTCCAATGCTAAACTCTTGGCATCCCCAAATCCTGCTCCAAATACAACCTTTCCCATCTCACGTTAAGGTTATCAGTGTGGAGGACAATGAACATGCATCCTTATCTAACACTATTCAAAAAAAATAAAATAGATCATGAACCAAAATGTAAAAGATAAAACAAAAATGTCTAAAACAAGAGAGGAAAAAGATACCTGTGATCTTGGGTTAGACAAAGATGTCATAGAACACAGAAACTCAGAATCTTCAATGATTGGAAGAAACTGCTTATGTTGCAATTACTCAACAAAAAGGCTTTCTAATTCAGTTTCCCAGAAAGCTGAAGATGCAGGTAGGGCTGAGATATGAAGGAGGGGATCATCAGAAGGCTTTAAAGAAAACATCAGCCCCACTCAACGGTGCTTACCACCTTCATCTTTATCCACTCAGTTCAACTCAACACATACTTAAACATGCCAGTGTAGAGCTGGTACTCTGCCAAAAGCGTAAGCACACATCAGAATCACCTGGAGGGCTGGTTAAAGCACGGATTGCTAGACTCTAGACTCCACCTCAGACTTCCTGATAATGGAACTCTGGGCTGCGGCTGTCTCTTATACA
>SJYX01008327.1:148197-211568 GCA_006410675.1 Oreotragus oreotragus
GGTGGGAGACCAGGTTTGAGGGGTCGTGACTATTAGGCCTAGGCTAATGGTGGCTATTAGGCCTAGGTGAAGGCCATTGATAAGAGGATGGCCACGGAGAGAGAGAAGGGGAGGGCCCAGTTGAGGTGGGGGTAGGGGCCTTTGGGGTTGGGGGTGACCTTAGCCAGGGAGAGAGGAATGTTCTTTAGGGTGTAAGATGATCCAGAGGATGAAAGTATAGAAGTTGATCTCATTTGGGCGTAGGTTATGGAGCATCCCCTGAAGTGAGAGTTGGGAAACCAATGTGGTTAGGTCCTTGAAGAAGGTTCCCATTGGGTCGCTAGTCCAGAGGTCCTATAACAGCTGGGTCAGGAACAGCTGTAGGCTGAGAGTTGTCCGGGTCATTCAGTGTCCTCTTAGATGGTCAGCAAAGGCTGTTTCTGAGTGATTTTAGAGAGGTGGGCCCTGTGAGGGAAACTTGATAAGAGTTACTTGGGGACAATGGTTTGGGTTCAGTGGTGGCCCTTTTGAGGCACATGAGGTGTATCCAGGAGGCAGTTCCCTCAAGTTTGGCTGCAATGGGGGTAAGGAGAATGATTTTGAAAGGTCTCTGTCATTTTGGAGTTAGACCACTCGGGGGGTTTTCAGATAAGACAGATAATCATGTCTCCAATTTGTAGGTTTAGGGAAATAGAGCCAGAGGTTGAGAATTGAGGCCATGGTCTCATAAAGTTCTAAGTTTAAATCTTGGTTATGTCACAGTACGGCCCTGGACTATTTATTTACTTTTACACTTGAGAAATTTTAGTCTGTTAAATGGGCTCAATAATTACCAACTTGGGTTCTTTCTATGATGGGGACTGAGTATAGAAAGCTTAGCAACATCACTGCTTGGTTTAGCATTATCTCACATAAAGCACACAGAGGTAATAAGAGGAAAATGATCAAGACACATTTCATGTCCATTCATCTTCTCATCCCTACAGCACAATGCTTGGAACAAAGGAGATATTAAATATTGTGAAACGAATGAAGTAAGCTTTCATAGTAAGGTGTGGGGACATACCCATGTCTTCTCTCTGTACTCATGGACTGAAATTTCACCATCCAGCTTTGTGTTCTTCTAGGCACAAAAATTGGAGATTTTATATTTTCTCAGTCAACCATCCTTGAATCCTGTCTGTGCTTCAGGTTACTGTGCTGTACACTTTCATGTGTAAGCCCAATATGAGCACCTCCATTTGTATTTTATTTGTTGACCATGTGACATGCGGGAATCATAGTCCCACAACCAAGAATGAAACCTGTGTCCCTTGCATTGGAATTGCAGAGTCTTAATGACTGGTGTTGAATGACTGGTGTTGGAGAAGACTCTTGAGAGTCCCTTGGACTGCAAGGAGATCCAACCAGTCCTCCCTTATGGCAGAAAGTGAAGAGGAACTAAAAAGCCTCTTGATGAAAGTGAAAGAGGAGAGCGAAAAACTTGGCTTAAGCTCAACATTCAGAAAACAAAGATCATGGCATCTAGTCCCATTACTTCATGGGAAATAGATGGGGAAACTGGAAACAGTGTCAGACTTTATTTTTTTGGGCTCCAAAATCACTGCAGATGGTGACTGCAGCCAGGAAATTAAGACACTTACTCCTTGGAAGAAAATTTATGACAAGCCCAGATAGCAAATTGAAAAGCAGAGACATTACTTTGCCAACAAAGGTCCGTCTAGTCAAGGCTATGGTTTTTCCAGTGGTCATGTATGGATGTGAAAGTTGGACTGTGAAGAAAGCTGAGTGCCGAAGAATTGATGCTTTTGAACTGTGGTGTTGGAGAAGACTCTTGAGAGTCCGTTGGACTGCAAGGAGATCCAACCAGTCCATTCCGAAGGAGATCAGCCCTGGGATTTCTTTGGAAGGAATGATGCTAAAGCTGAAACTCCAGTACTTTGGCCACCTCATGAGAAGAGTTGACTCATTGGAAAAGACTCTGATGCTGGGAGGGATTGGGGGCAGGAGGAGAAGGGGACGACCGAGGATGAGATGGCTGGATGGCATCACTGACTCGATGGATGTGAGTCTGAGTAGACTCCGGGAGTTGGTGATGGACAGGGAGGCCTGGCGTGCTGCGATTCATGGGGTTGCGAAGAGTCAGACATGACTGGGCGACTGAACTGAACTGAATCTATATATAAGACTACCCTGGTGGCTCAGTGGTAAAGAAAATGTCTGTCAACACATGAGACATGGGTTTGATCCCTGGGTGGGGAAGACCTCCTGGAGATGGAAATGGCAACTCACTCCTCCTCTGTTCTCACCTGGGAAATCCCAAGGACAGAGGAGCCTGCCAGGATACAATCCATGGGTCACAAAGAGTTGGACATGACTTTATACAACAATAAAGTATACATAAAGAACTCAGATGTTTCCAGCTACTAAATCACTAGACGTTTCTTGAATGCTAACTATAAAGTAGCTATTGTGTTTGGAGGTGGTGAAACAACTTATTGTAATACATGCTACTGGCTCCAGAAACACCTGAGCAAATGGCCATGACAGCTCAGAGGAAGGTACCGTGTACTCTGTCTGGTTGGGTCATCTTTAAGATAATATAAGCTAAGTCTTAAAGGACAAGTGTTTTAAAAGGCAGAGAAGGCAGGTAAAGAAATTACAGCTAGAAATGCATGAGCAAAAATTCAAAGATCTGGATGTAACTGGAACATGAGGTATGTCACAAGGCCTAGAGTAAGGGTGAATTAGGTGAATTAGAAGAGACAGGAAGGGGATAAGTCTGGAAGGAGAGTGTGGCAGGTATCTCTGGGACCCACATCTCATCTCCTCAACCACCTCTGATTTCTACTATAGCTGAAGAGTTCCAGGCCAGCTATTACTAACCCAAGAATGCAAAGGCACACTTCACATTCTGCTAAGGCTTCCTTCAACTTTGTGCACCAGGGTTGAGGCTGGCACAGTAAAAGCCTATTACATCTGCACAACTCCACCCACAGAAGTTCCAAGCAGTTAACATTCCCTGGACAACTTTCAAGTAGGGGGTGATGGGTGCCACTGGATAAATGCTTCAGTTTTCATCCTCCAGGTGGAAAATTCAGCAAGAACCTTTGCTGTCTCTATATTTCTTGGGAGTTTACAGTTACGGTCTCAGAATAATGCTCTTCATTGGCTTTTGCTTCTTCTTTCCCGTATGTTCCCTCTTCCCAAAAAAACTAGCTGCATCCGAGTTTTTGTCACAGGTTTGGTTTTCAGAAGAACTCAAGCTATGGCACTGAGAGTTACAATGGGGCCTGTCTGTGAAGGGTCCTACACTCCACTCAGCATTTTGGATTTTTTTCTCACAGGAGCAGGGAAAACCTCTGAGAATTTTGAGCAGATGGTCACCAGATCCAATGGTATTGCAGACTTTATAAATGGTATCGGTGTTAAGGATTAGAAGGAGATGAAAGTGAAAGTGAAGAGATTATTAAAAGGTCATTAGATGACCTTTTAATAATAATCTGTTGGAGTAAAAGATGTAAGTCCCCAAGGATACACTATACAGTATCATGCCCTTTGTATAAACTGCAAATCCAAGAAAAATCAGATATCATTTTGCTTAGGTATATTACACACACACGCAGACAAATATATACAGAAAATAAAATTAAAGAAAAAACAAGAACTTGGTAAACATAATGATAAAGTTTAAAATGGCGGTTATCTCTGAGTGTGAGAACAGAGAATAGGATAGGGAGGAACAGGGAGGCTTGGTGGGCAACTTTTAGTTCCTAAATTGGGTTAGTGGGATCATGGGCTTATAATATTAATGAAACAATGAATTAATAAGTAAATGAAAGAGTAGCATGCATGAACCAATCATGATAGTGATTTGTGACTGAAGACCCATCCTTGTGAATCTGAGATAATCCAAACAAATGAACCCCAAATTAGTGAGATTAAGAAATAAATATATTTTTGTAGATTTCTACTTGGCTGTTTGCTGGTGAAAAAAAAAGGTAGAATTGATTATTCTCCACCTATTTCACTTAAGCTCTGAAAAACTACCCAGGAAGCTCCTAAAAACCCAGTAACAACTAAAATAGTAACTAGCGTGGAATTAAGTTACTTATACACACTAATATCTGACTGGATAGTATCTAAAACAGACATGATTAAAGAAAAGAAGTTCATCATATGTAAGTTTAGGGGCTTGGACTAAATCAGGGTTATGAAGACAGAAAATGAGGTAAATGAAAGTCTGTCACATTCAGAGATGGATCACATGGGAACCTGTCATTCTTATATACACAGAGTAAGAGGCTGAGAGGCATTCAGAAGACTCAAGAGGTTACCTCTACTAACTAGGATAATTTTTGGTTTGTAGAAGATAATTTGAAATTGAGTGAGTACCTGAGGTTATCTAGGTGGACAACATCTGAGCTACTTAGGAACATGGAATATAGTCTATTATTTATATTTTGGTTTATCATGCATAATGTGCACTGTATAAAATTAGGGTTCCATAAATGTCTTCTATATATCTAGTAGCCTAGGCCTGAAAGAAAGTATGACAGTGTTGACTACTGGAACGCATCTCCCAAAATGTTATACAACTGAAAAATCATCTTTGGATTTTAGGGTCATAAACTCAGTATAAATTTTGCTTTCCTCTCTTGATAGCAACTGTGAACTGGATTTTAATCACTCTAAATATAAAGCTAACAACACCTATCTCATAAGGTTGTTGTGAGAATCAAATGAAATTCTGAAAATGCTTCGAAACAGTAAAAGTGTTATACAAATATCAGTTACCATATCATTTAGAAAGTAGCTTTGAAAATTGATTGATACTTGGCAACAGGAATTCTGTTTCTGGTGAGGATGATAAAAGCTAAAATTTATTACCTTTACTATATGCTAGCTAGATCTTCAAGTATTTCATGATTATCCCTTAATGATAGATGGCAGATGTTAGAGTGATAAAAACGTTAGTGAACCAAGGACCAAAGTGTTCAGTCAAGGTGGGATAGTGACTTAAGGACAGTGGGTGAGAGCAAGTGACATAACTGAGGCAAGGCCAGGGCAAAAATTCAAGTGGTATAAAAAAGGCAAGAACTTCAAAGGATAACAATTGAAGGCAATTACAGCAGTAATTTGGAAGTAGTAAAATAATAAAATAATTATGTGAACATCATTAATTTTTGTTCACATTAAAACTCAACAAGCTTTAATTCTTGCTTTCTATTTTCATCCCTCCCCCATATCTGTTCAAGGCAGTCTAGCCAGACTAAAATAGGGAAAACATACAGACTGTGCATGTATGGATATATAGGAATGTACACATACCTCTACATATATATAAAGTTGCCTTTCACCACTGTCATTCTTGGCAGATAAAACACTATAATCATTTTATAGTTGAATGGCATATAATGCAATGAAAGGTCTTCACAGGAAAAAAAATATTGTGTTTTCACCCTTTACTTTCTTTAACAGTGATTAGTTCCAGAAATATAAGGTATCATCACTTCTCAAAAAGTGCTGTAGGTTATAAGACTGCTCCTCTGAAGTTGGCAACATGTAATAAATGTGCTTTATTTCTGAACATCAATCAGTTTCAAGAATGGCAGTTGCTTGTAGAATGGTAATAATAGAAATAGTCAGCTAATAAGTACTCTAGGCTTTAAAACACTGGATGACAGATGTGAAGCCTTCTTGTTATAAAAGAACACTCTCTTATATAATTATGGTTTTATAACTAGTTACATCAGTTTCTAAATATTTAGTTTTTAAGATTTCTGTATCTTTTTGTAACGAAATTTATACGGCACTGTTCCATACTGACATAAGGAATAAGATATAGAAATATATTCTAGAACTACTTGAAAGTATGCTGGAACAATGCAATGGCATTACATCATTTAATCTGAAGAGTTTTCCATTTTAATAATTACTAAAACATGATTTGAGAGTATTTTAATTTACTGCAAAAGTATGGACTTGAGGTAAGAATGTTTATGATATATCTTGCAATTATCTGGAGTTAAAATGTTTAAGTAATTTATGAAATAGTTAGATACATATACTTTATTGAATGTGCTCTTTGATTAAAAAAAAAAAGATGGTATTTTTTTCAAAAGCAAATTTCTTTTTGTGTCAAATACAGAGAAAGAAGGTCCCTAACCTAATGTGAGTTATAATTTGCTGGAGATAGGGTTTGAAAAAGTGAACATATTTATATAATGTATCATATCTGAATGCCAAAGAAATACTGTGGACAGTTCCAAAGAAGATCAGAGAGCAGGTGAATTCCAAGATTAGCTGGGAAAAAGTGATCAGCAAAGTGCAAAATGAGATAAATAGACCTTAGGCATTCCCAACTTCAGAAATTGTTTTGAAAGAAGGCATGGAAGTGAGAATATATAAATGATTTCATAGAACAAGATGATAAGTGTTCAACTTGAGTAGACATTCTGTAAAATGTTCACTGAGATGCAAATTGGGAAGCAGATGCTTGCTAGATTGCAGAAATTTAGTCTAGGGTGGCTAAGAAGTTTGACAAATGAAGACACTGGCATAACACACAGAGTTACTTCTGAGTAGCATTGGTCAGATTTTGAAGGAGAGTTTAATATAAAGGTGAAGGTGAGTTTAATATAAAGGAAAGGTGAACTAATTGGGTGCTTCTATGTGCTGGGCACTGTGACAGACAACTTCGACTTTACGTATGACATCTTTATAATTTACTTTATCACAAATATAAGTATTTGAAATCATATGAATTCAAAATTATTTTAGAAAACCAATCATACAAATATGGGAAAGTTTAGTACTAAATGACACTTGCTTGTAGGGATTAAATTATGACAACTGTCTTTGAGAAAGAGATAAAAGAACCTATTTATCAAAAAATATCGATAACCTCGGCTATGTAGATGACACCACGCTTATGGCAGAAAGTGAAGAGGAACTAAAAAGCCCTTTGAAGACGGTGACAGAGGAGAATGAAAAAGGTGGCTTAAAACTCAGCATTTAAAAAACGAAGATCATGGCGTCCGGTCCCATCACTTCATGGCAAATAGATGGGGAGAAAATGGAAACAGTGAGATACTTTATTTTCTTGGGCTACAAAATCACTTCAGATGGTGACTGCAGCCACAAAATTAAAAGATGCTTGCTCTTTGGAAAAAAGGCTATGAGAAATCTAGACAGCATATTAAAAATCAGAGACATTACTTTGTCAACAAAGGTCTGCCTAGTCAAAGCTGTAGTTTTTCCAGTAGTCATGTATGTATGTGAGAGTTGGAACATAAAGAAGGCTGAGCACTGAACAATTGATGCTTTTGAACTGTGATGTTAGAGAAGACTCTTGAAAGTCCCTATGAATGCAAGGAGATCAAACAAGTTAATCCTAAAGGAAATCAATCGTGACTATTCACTGGACAGACTGATGCTGAAGCTGAAGGTCCAATACTTTGGCCACCTGATGCAAAGAGCTGACTCATTGGAAAAGACCCTGATGCCGGGAAAGACTGAAGGCACGAAGGGGATGACAGAGGATGAGATGGTTGGATGGCATCACCGATTCAATAGACATGAGTTTGAGCAAGATCCAAGAGTTGGTGAAGGACAGGGAAGCCTGGCATGCTGCAGTCCATGAGGGCTCAACAAGTTGGACACGACTGAGGGACTGAACAACAACAATATATCAAGAAAGACCCAATTCACATCTCTTTCCTACAGAGGTGGCTTCCCTGGTAGCTCAGCTGGTAAAGAATCTGCCTGCAATGTAGGAGACCCCAGTTCAATTCCTGGATTGGGAAGATTCGCTGGATAAGGGATAGGCTACCCAATCCAGTATTCTTGGGCTTCCCTGGTGGCTTAGCTGGTAAAGAATCTTCCTGTAATGCAGGAGACCTGGGTTCAATCCCTGGGTTGGAAAAATCCCCGGGAGAAGGGAATAGCCACTCACTCCAGTATTCTGGCCCGGAGAGTTCCAGGGACTGTATACTACATAGGGTAGCAAAGAGTCAGACACGGCTGAACAACTTTTACTTTCTTACATGAGGTAGGAAAATTGTGCCAAATGGCTATTTTATTTTAAAAAATTAACGTCAGAAGTTAGTTCAAAAATTATTTCTGAAGGTTGAGACGAGTATGATTTTAACTTGAGAAAATGAAGCCATGATCTTAAAATTGAGAAGTAAACTAAGCCAGGCATTCAGCATGCATTATCTCATTCATCCCTCATAACAGCTCTGGGAGGTCTGATTTGGGTTATTATCTTCAATTCACAGTAAAGATACAGAGGTTATCAGCTGTTAAGTATGCCTTTGATGTTTAAACTCATTCAGTTCTTTGCATCATTTATGTGGCCTCTACCCAGTAACTCCTGAAACACTGAACTATCAGCAATTTCTTGAAGAGACTGTGTTTATTCCCACCTTTGTCTCAATTCTCTTGTTATTTCCACTGTCTGAAATGTTCTTCATCTTCTTTGCTTATTCTTCTTTTAAGGTCCCTACAGAGTGTGATGTCCTTTTGAGGGCCCTCTTGGGTCATCCCCAGTCACCATGTTCCTTCCCTTTGTTCCCTCTAGCACTAGCAATCATCGCCTTGAATGACAGCAGTACAGGCATGCATACCTCTTCCTTTATGGTATGCATTCTGTAAGGGCAGGAGAAAAATCTAGTTACTACCTTGACTGTGAGCATATTCATGGAAAAGAAAATTAGAGTGCCAGAATACTGTAAAGTAATTAGTCTCCAATTAAAATAAATTAATTAATTAAAAAAAGAAGAGTAGGCTTTAGGAAACATTGAGCATGACCAGGTAAGTTTCTGAAGCTCTTTTCAGTCTGTTTCTTCAAGGGTTAAATAGAGCCAATGAAAATAACCACCCCATAGAGTTAAATGGGAAAATGCATGTAAAGTGCTCCATATTGAATCTGTCACACAGTAAGCTGTTAATGAGTGTTAGTTCTTTCCACCACTACCACTACATCCTTATTCCTAGCTATTAATAAAAGTCATTACTTAACTTCTGAAAGATTGCAAAGGGTTATGTTTTCCTCTAAAACTTGAAGACAGTTTTAAGTTTTACAAAAATAATCATCATTGGGAGATTGCCATTTGAGTTTGAAGAGTCATGATGAAAAATAAATTAACTTTTATTTCTTTTTATAATTTGTATTTTAATTTTTGATCAAAGCCTTGAAAGAATTAGCAGTTTGGGATAGATTAACCTTTACCTGGAAGATACATAAAGGACAATACATAAAGGACAATATTATCCTTCTTTTTTCTCTTTCTCTTTTTTAGGAGGTAGAAATTATAAGACATTTTCTAATAGAAAAGATACGAGACTTAGGCTTATAGTTAGTTTTATTCTAGACCCATGCTGGGAGAGAAAACAATGAATGTTCCACTTCATTTATAATTTCCACTGTGAACATGATAAGGACTAGTATATTCTCAAATCAAATTAATCCACATTGTAGCGTTTAAGATACAGTGAAAATCCCTAATTCAACTGTACAGTATCACCTGTAAAGCCAAAATAAATGGGGTGAGATAAGAGTTCGCAGTCTTGGGTTATAGTGTCAATGCAAGACTTGAGCTGTGTTAATTCAACAAGCTTGATCTTGATTGCCAAAGCATGCTTGTCAATATTTAGCTCCCAGAGGGCATGTCAGGGGTCTTTACAGAAACTAGCTTAAATACAAAATACTATACCAGGATTTGTGATCCTTTTCCTAAGACTCAGATTAAACTGCTGATTTTTTTTTCTTTTAGCTTTTTAAACCAGGAACGTGTTTTTCATATTTCTATAGTAACAAGGAGAGGAAAAATTGCAAAGAAGAACTGTAAATGCTATTATTAGGATTTCTTGAAACCCAGATAAAATTCTGTCACATAGAATCACTATAAGGCTTTTATCTGAGGTTTGAAATAACATTTCCCCACCATGATTATAATACAGAAAAATGTTTGGAAAAAATGTTAATCCATACTGAGAAATAAATGTAAAACAGATGAGATTATGGGTAGTCATTCCTACAAATTTAAAAACAGATAGTTTGCAATTTTAATAACTCTATACTTAGAACCTTCTTCTCCAAAGATACTATGAAATTTCTAAGCTTCTGTAGCCATTATTCTTTACATTTAAGAAAATACAGTGAGGCTCAATCTTATAATGAAGAAAACCTACACCCTCTATGGTGATTAAGAATAAATCATGATAAGAATATTAGTATTTTGTCCTAGACTAATACATTCCTGTTTCCCATCTGACTTTTCTGGTTTAATAGATATAGGTTAGTAATCTACATTTCCCTTTTATTGAGCCTGACAAAGCATTTATGAAATTCAGTATGATGAAGATTATAGCAAAAATAAAAACAAAATGATAAACCTATTTCACATAATTGAAAAATTACTCCTTCATTTTGTGAAAAAAATTTCCTATGTCAACTTCCTTACATAATAGAACTGAAAATGGCCTTGATATCACTTATCTTAGTGTTTTATACAAAATAATGACTAAAGATGAAGTCAGATCAATGGTGCACTAGTAAGAATCAGGCTGAAACCACCAGAGGAACCAGACCATGATCCGGCTATTTTTGGTTAGCTACAGACAGCTGTGATGCACAATTCTTACCTTTAATACATAAATGGCAAATTTTTCTTCTCAGTCTACAAATTTCTGAATTGAAAACTCAGATGATTGACTGAAACAATACAGTTTTGATTTATATTTGTTTTCCTGACCTGCCTCCTGAGAAATCTGTATGCAGGTCAGGAAGCAACAGTTAGAACTGGACATGGAACAACAGGCTGGTTCCAAATAGGAAAAGGAGTATGTTAAGGCTGTATATTGTCACCCTGCTTATTTAACTTACATGCAGAGTACATCATAAGAAACGCTGGACTGGAAGAAACACAAGCTGGAATCAAGATTGCCGAGAGAAATATCAATAACCTCAGGTATGCAGATGACACCACCCTTATGGCAGAAAGTAAAGAGGAGCTAAAAAGCCTCTTGATGAAAGTGAAAGAGGAGAGCAAAAAAGTTGGCTTAAAGCTCAACATTCAGAAAACCAAGATCATGGCATCTGGCCCCATCACTTCATGGGAAATAGATGTAGAAACAGTGGAAACAGTGTCAGACTTTATTTTTGGAGGCTCCAAAATCACTGCAGATGGTGACTACAACCATGAAATTAGAAGACGCTTACTCCTTGGAAGAAAAGTTATGACCAACCTAGATAGTATATTCAAAAGCAGAGACATTACTTTGCCGACTAAGGTCCGTCTAGTCAAGGCTATAGTTTTTCTTGTGGTCACGTATGGATGTGAGAGTTGGACTGTGAAGAAGGCTGAGCGCCAAAGAATTGATGCTTTTGAACTGTGGTGTTGGAGAAGACTCTTTATAGTCCCTTGGACTGCAAGGAGATCCAACCAGTCCATTCCGAAGGAGATCAACCCTGGGATTTCTTTGGAAGGACTGATGCTAAAGCTGAAACTCCAGTATTTTGGCCACCTCACGCGAAGAGTTGACTCATTGGAAAAGTCTCTGATGCTGGGAGGGATTGGGGGCAGGAGGAGAAGGGGACGACCGAGGATGAGATGGCTGGATGGCATCAAGGACTCGATGAATGTGAATCTGGGTGAACTCCTAGAGATGGTGATGAACAGGGAGGCCTGGCGTGCTGAGATTCATGGGGTCGCAAAGAGTCAGACACGACTGAGCGACTGAACTGAACTGAAGGTAAGACAAATATCTGAGCTACATTCTGAAATTTTACTTGAACTTTTATGTAATGATATATCTTCCCACCATTGTCCCTAACTAGCTTCCTCAATGTCAGTTGACCCTCATAATTATTCTCATTATTTTATAGATGAGAAACTAGGCTCGGATGGCTCAAGTGAGACAAGGTAGCACCGAAAGTTACAAGTACTTAAACCATGACTTGAACCTAGGTCTGTTGATTACAACCTTGGGGCTCTGTCTTTATCAACATATCAGAGATTACTCTATCAAAGGAAAGCTTGGGTACAAACAATGATGAAGTGTCTGTATCTAAATATATATATATATGTGTATTTTAAGAAAAACATGACTCTCCAGCATGTGTTGAAGATTTAGTTAGGGAAACAAAAAACCTAACCATTTCAGTTATACTGTGTGTAGTCTTAGAAAACCACTTCAATTTCCCCCTGATAGATAACAGTGGCAAATCAGTTTTTCTTCACTATCCCTTTTCACCTTGGACACTGCCTTATTAGATGCTGGGAATCTTAGATACAAACTACACCATACTACTTTGCTCTGGTTCACCACATTTCTGCCTCACTAGTATTTACTTTTTCTTAAATTCCTAAACTTATGTAGTATGTCCTTTGCATGTCCTCTTCCCTCTGCTCTAAGTATCCATATGATTGCATGATTGGCACCTTTTACTCACACAAGTCTCAGCTCAAATCTTATTTCTCAGAGATACCTACTCTGAGCCCCAATCTAAGGTTCCACTCCTTTCTTTCTTTAACAAAATTTTACCACCTACTCTTTGTATATTCATAACAGTTAGAAGTATCTCAGATTATCCTCTTGCGTGTACTTGGTCGCTGAGTTGTCTCCAACTCTTTGCAATCCCATGGAGTGTAGCTCACCAGGCTCCTCTGTCCATGGGATTTTCAAGGCAAGAATACTGGAGTGGGTTGCCATTTCTTACTCCAGGGATCTTACTTCCCAACCCAGGGATCGAACCTGCACTCCTGCATCTTCTGCATCCACAGGCGATTCTTTACCATTGAGCCACCCTGAGATTATCCTTCCTAATTGTTTATTTCTCCTCTCCCTACCCTCTCTCCTGGAGAGGTGTGCTCAACGTTGTTTGCTCAGAATCTAGAACAGTACCTAGCATATGATAAGCTCTCTTACAAACATGTTGAAGGATAAAGAATTGAATCAGTCTCTTTAATATCCAGATACAATATATCCTACAAAAATATTTTTAAGAAATAACATTTGTCATTTTCGGCCTCATCTCTGGGAAGCTGTGTCATTGTGATGTATAAACAACCTCATTGTCTATTTTCTATTATGGAATTTATTTTTTAATATAAATACTGACTATAAGATGAATCTGGTATTTTACCCTTTCCATTATGCTTTCAAGCACAATATTTCTTTAATAATTTCAGGTCTCCTAATAACTAGCTCAATTTCAAACATGTCATCTATCTATTCATAAATCAGAATATTTTAGTATTCTCCACTTAGATGACCAATTTTCTAAGAAAATCCCATTCTTTTATTGTAGTATAAGTTTGATTCTCCCACTCAGAATTTTATAAATTATACATTCCTCATCAGATATATTCTACAACATTTTTATGGAGAAAAGTAACATTTTGCGCTTTGAGTAAAAGTGAAAATTACTTTCAAGTCCTATGAATTTAGACAAATAGTAGTATTGAATAAAGTTATTACCAATTACCAGATTTTTTTTAGATAAAAAGATGGAGCTATCCAAAATAAAGAACTTTAAGTTTCCCCAAAATTAGCTCATAACAATTTTAACAGATATGAATTTCAGAGAAATACTGTGCTATAAAATCTGTATGAATCGTCCCTCTGAGTTTGGAAGGTATTCATAAATGTCCCTAGACAGCTTAGTATGTCAAGGGAGAATACCAGCTAGGGAATAAAAAACGGTACAGTTGAGCCCAGAATACTCAACTGTCAGGAGAAGAAAGCTCTGCACCATGCTCAGAGTGCGCAGGAAGCATTGAGACAGACTCTAAGAAGGCAAACAAATACCTGATTACATAACATTGCTGTGGCCTACCATTCAGGATCCTGGAGCTTTGGCCTTCCCATGCAGTTCAGTTGAATTAATGAAGGTATACTTCATTATACTTTGTCAAGCGACCTCTGCTGGATTTGCAATTTTCTTCATCTTTTATGTGAATATTTCAAATGAAAGCTATATAATCATGCTCTGCTCTTCCCTTTAGAAGACTAGTTAGTAAGAAAACTTTTATTTAGGTCAGAGTAATTTATCTGACCCTCAGAAGAAAATTCCTAAAGAGTTCAGCATTTTAAATGGTGATTTTAAAAGAGAGATGGAGCTGGGAACATATCTTTTTTCCCTCTTAGCTGGCATAAGCCTTCAAGGCAGCCTGAAGTTGTAGGTTGCAAAGGATTATATTCCAGATCATTCTTCAGCTTGGGTGAGGATAAGGAGGATTAAGACCTGATTTTATGACTGTTGGTTTTGAAGAAGTGTGGAGTTAGAACACAACTTCACAAACTCCAGAATCAGGTGTCTGGTTCGTTTTTTTCAGTAGTGTGCTCTCTGCTAAGCCATTGAAGAGAATTTTTTTTGTCAATGAAAGAATATAGTGCGTAATAACAAAGTCCTTTAATTCTGATCTCATCATTTAGCATACATGGACAACCAAATTCCCCTTTCAAAATTTTGGTACTCTTGAAGTGTTCACTTAAGATTCTTCAGAGGCTTAAGTGAGAGAAAAGCATGGGAGTGTCACACAGAGGCACATTATTTGGCCCTTCTGTCAACTTTGTTAGCTGAGCAAGGTCCCCCACTAGCTGTTGGGGGAGCTCAAAGTTTGTGCTCTGCTAGAATCACACCAAGCAGAAACCTGACTGAGCATCCAGCTTTACTTTGGGAATTGTCACCATTAGTCCCTCAAGAAGAATACATTTGTCAACAGCTTTGGCTGGAACACCACTTGCTCCAAAGACTAGATCTTTGAATTAATAATAACTTTTCAATGTGTTTGGTATTTTTTCTTATATCCTAGACAAGCTTAGAATATTATGCAACTATTAAAAATGATAATAATGATAATTTCTAATTGCATGACAAAATATGATGATATAATTTTAAGTGAAAAAGAATGAAAATAAAATTGAATATACAGTGGTTTTCAATGATGATAAAATATAAATTTGTGTATGTATAGACATACATGTATATAAAAGAATGTATTCATGCACACACATGTATTAGTAGTGAAGACAGCATAGAATTACTGAATTTTATATTTTTAATAAATATTTTTCTTTTATCCAGATAAAAATGTTAATAATAATGTCTTTGTTTTAATAATCATTTGAAGGTATCAAATTTATTGGATTTAAGATTGCTACAATTTGAAATCATTTGGTATAAGAGTATTTGTTATATTACTGGTAGCCTTGTCACTCACTATTCAAGTCTCTTCCCTTTCCAAGCATTAACTGGCACCAATGCAGGGATGCAATTTTGGCCATCCAAGAATACTATACTTAGGCATAAAGAGGAAGAATGTTTCATATCTTTTCTCCCAGAGCTGTTCCATGACAGCTGCCTTTTACTATTACTACTTGCCTGCTGTAACTGTACTTAACCAGCTTGATTGGGCTGCCATATCAAAACAGCAGAAATTTATGTCTCTCAGTTCTGGAGTCTGGGAAGTTCAAGATCAAGGTGCCAGCTCCCCGAGGTCCTTAGAGGCGGAGGGCTCTCCTCTTGGCTTTCAGTCAGCAGTCTTCTAGCTACGTCCTCATGCAGTTTCTGTCCCTCTTCTTATAAGGGCACCATCACCCCTGTGACTTTATTTAGCTTTATTACCTTTTCACATGTCCTATCTTCAAATCCATCAGGAACTAGGGCTGCCTAATGAATATGAATTTTGAGGGGACATAATTCAGTCCATTGCTAAATAATTCACTTAAACTGAGCAAAAGTACTCATATTTTCATAAATATTCAAATGGAAGATAAACTGTAACGCCTCAAATTAATCCCACTGAAATTAAAGTTATCTATATTCAAGCTCTTAAAGTCTTTCAATCATGTTGTACTTTCCCAACAAACTCATTCTATGAAAGAAACAATATGATATTTTGGAGATTTCAGTATTTATCTGCTAGGATTATTTTAAATATTGAAAGTCGCTCAGTCGTGTCCGGCTCTTTGTGATCCTATGGACTGTCCAGTCAATGGAATTCTCCAGGCCAGAATACTGGAGTGGGTAGTCTTTCCCTTCTCCAGCAGATCTTCCCAACCCAGGGATCGAACCCAGGTCTCCTGCATTGCAGGTGGGTTCTTTACCAGCTGAGCCACAAGGGAAGCCCTATTTTAAATAAGCAGGCAATATTTTTATCATTATTTAATTGTTATTCTTGCATAATGGAGAATAAGCTCATAACTGAAAAGGCTGGATATTAGAATAAAATTCAATAAAAAATGAAAAGCTGTCAAGATCATGAATGCATCCTTATAGGAAAAAGTAGGGAAAGGACCAAAATTTAGGTGAACTGGCATTTGTAGTCTGACATAAAATTTTCACTGACAAAATACATATGATTTCAAAATATTTTATTGAAAGTTTATTAGATATAAGTAAAAATGTCTTTGGGAAAACCGAACTGGTAACTAAAATGTATCTTCTTGGTGATAAATCACTGTTATTGATGATGTGCTTAAGTCTGAATAAGATTGCTTATGAAATGAACATGAGAAAGAGTACTTCCAAATTAACATTATTTACATACAATGTACTTTTATGTACATATGAGTAATGAAAGTAAGATATTAAATAATATCATTAAGCATTTGAAAATTTTCTTCACATTCATACAGTTTATTTATACAAATTGGCTGAAAGCTTTTTTCTCAATCATCTCACTGGAAAAATGGAGGACTGCATTATAATCCTAGGCACCATGTATTTGGACAGAAACTGCCTTTATCCAACACTTAATCCACAAAACTTACAGTGTGTTAACTATATACATAATAGTTTTTAACACTAACTTTGTGGATACTGGGTGGCTCAGATGGTAAGGAATTTGCCTTCAATGTAGGAGACCTGGGTTCAGTCCCTGGGTTGGTAAGATCCCCTGGAGGAGGAAATGTCAACCCACTCCAGCATTCTTGCTGGGAGAATTCCATGGACAGAGGAGCCTGGCAGGTTGTTACAGGCCAAATGAGTCAGCCACGACTCAGCAACTGAGCACAGACACACACTGTGGATATTACACTGAAACCCTGAAGATAGATGCTCGTCTAGTTGGTAGTTTTCTTCACACCACTTAGCACAATGGCAATTATCTTCTAAATGTTCAATAGTTATTCCCTTACGAGAGTGATTATAAGCACCTTGAAGGCCTGAGGCCATACATGTTTCCCTCACTTCATTCCAGCAGACTGCCTGGAATATATATTTATTAAAGGAAGGAAAGAGGGTAAAGAAGAAGGCAAGAAGGCAATGGAATCACTAAACACCTAATAATATCCCATTAGGAGCCTGAATTATTAAATAGTGGGAAAATGAGTTTTGCTTTTCCAAGGATCTATGCTACTGTGACGTTGAAAGGTAGTTTGGTACTGCAGAAGGATGTCTACAGACTCTCAATCTCCATCCTTCTCCTTCCCCAAACTGCCTCCTTGCCCTTCTGAACCAAGTGCTGTCACTCCCCATATATGAGCTACTTCTTTGGATTACATTACAGGTATCCAGAAGAATCTAATTAAAACAGACATACATTGTGTGTGGAAGTTAACTAGCTAAACCAGTTATGCCATTTCTCATTCACATGGACAGCTATGACGTCTGAGAGGGGGATAACACACAGACACACAGAAGAGGTAAAGTCTGCTGTGAGTGTGTAGGGGGCCAGAAAATATTTGGAATATAAACAATCACTACCCCAAGGTGGGGCTTGGGAGACAAAAAACTGGGCTCAAACAAGGATAGGTAATATGGCAGTGGGACGTTATCTGCTAAAAGAGGAAGTAAAAGTAAGAGAGACAAAAACTTTGTCTAGTTAGGTTCTCCACGAGCCAGCCCTGGAACTAGTTATATACTTTCTCTCGCAAACGCTTTTATGTATTTTGAGTAATTTTAGTAAGGATGACTTCTGTTATTAATATCCATCTCTTGTATTGATTCCGCAAGCAGTTATTGAGTATCCACTACTACTACTACATACCAGCAACTTTACCAACAGAAGGGTTTCCTTTAAATGACCAATACAGCATTTCTGTGCTAAAAGATCTTTCAGACTGCTGAGAGAGAGACAGAAACAAATAATAACCACACAAAATGATTGATTTCTTTGATAGAGACACATCAAGAGTACATGGAAGTCATTGAAGGGAACATTTAATTTAGCAAGAGAGTTTGCAGGAAAGATTTGTTTGCACAGTCAGTGAAGAAAAACTGGGATTTCCCCAGACAGGGGATAAACAAGAGAAAAGCAAGAAGCATGGGAACCAGGGAAGATTATAAGACCAGAGGGTAACAGCTGAGTCTAGGGAGGTAGACAGGTAGGAAAACAACAACAACAACAACAACAACAAAACCTAAGGCTAGAATGATGACTACAGATAAGTCTGTGCACATTAAGAAAGTAGGGTATGGTGTAAAAGAATAGACAGAAGATGGGAGATAAATCATGGTAGTTAAATCATGGTAGTAAAATCACGTAGGAGTTTACTTTAATATTTCCAATCAGAGATAGTCTTGGAGGTTAGAAGAAAAAGACAAGCTCAGAAAAACATCAATTAAATTGGCGTTTTAGGCTTTAGAGACCAATCAGATATAGTAATACTTATCATAAGTGAAGTCGCTCAGTCGTGTCCGACTCTTTGCGACCCCATGGACTGTAGCCTACCAGGCTTCTCCGTCCATGGGGTTCTCCAGGCAAGAATACTGGAGTGGGTTGCCATTGTCTTCTCCAGGAGATCTTCCCAACCCAGGGACTGAACCCGGGTCTCTCACATTGTAGGCAGACGCTTTACGTCTGAGCCACCAGGGAAGTCCAATACTTATCATAGGCTCTTATCATTTTAGAAGGGGTAATGTGCACTGAGTGAGCTTCCCAGGTTGCACTAGTGGTAAAGATTTCGCCTACTGGAATTCCTCAAGATGGAATCAAGATTGCAGGGAGAAATATCAATAACTTCAGATATTCACTTCATATTTCATGCAGACGACACCACCTTGATGGCAGAAAGTAAAGAGGAAGTAAAGAGCCTCTTGATGAAGGTGAAAGAGGAGAGTGAAAAAGTTGGCTTAAAACTCAACATTCAAAAAAACTAAGACTATGGCATCATGACCCATTACTTCACGGCAAATGGAGAAACAATGGAAACATTGACAGACTTCATTGTCTTGGGCTCCGAAATCACTGTGGATGACTAAAGCCAATAAATCAAAAGATGCTTGCTCCTTGGAAGAAAAACAATGACAAACCTAGGCAGTGTATCAAAAAGCAGAGACATCACTGCTGAGAAAAGTCTATATAGTCAAAGCTATGGTTTTTCCAGTAGTTATGTACAGATGTGAGAGTTGGACCATAAAGAAGGCTGAGTACTGAAGAACTGATGCTTTTGAACTGTGGTGGTGGAAAAGACTCTTGAGAGTCCCTTGGCGGCAAGGAGATCAAATCAGTCAATCCTAAAGGAAATCAACCCTGAAGATTCACTGGAAAGACTGATACTGAAACAGAAGGTCCAATAGTTTGGCCCCCTGATGTGAAGAGCCAACTCATTGGAAAAGACCCTGATGCTGGGAAAGACTGAGTGCAGGAGGAGGAGGGGGCAACAGAGGATGAGATGGTTGGATGGCATCATAGATTCAATAGGCATGAGTCTGAGCAACCCCCAGGAGACAGAGAAGAACAGGGAAGCCTGGTGTGCTACAGTCCATGGGGTCGCAAAGAGTCAGACTCGACCGAGTGACTGAACAACAATAACGCAGATTGGGCCTCCCTGGTGGCTCAGCTGGGAAAGAATCTGCCTGCAGTGCAAGAAACCCGGGTTCAATCCCTGGGTCGGAAAGATCCCCTGGAGAAGGGAATGGCTACCCACTCGAGTATTCTTGCCTTGGAAATCCCATGGACAGAGGAGCCTGGTGGGCTACAGTTCATGGGGTCACAAAGAGACAGGCACGACTTAGTGAATAACACACACACACACACACAAATATACAGTTCATTTTTTCAATCTATTGCCTACTCACCACTGTTTTCTACTTCACCACATCCCAAAATAATTGCCTGGATTCCTGTTTCCTACTTGGTGAACCAGTGAATCACAGTGTTCGAATGGAATCACTTGCACACTTGGAATAATAATAACTGATCTCAAGCATGCTCCCTTGAAAGTGAAAGTGTTAGCTGCTCAGTCATGTCCCACTCTTTGAAACCCCATGGACTGCCAGGGTCCTCTGTCCATGGGATTTTCCAGGCAAGACTACTGCAGTGAGTTGTCATTTCCTTCTCCAGGGGATCTTCCTGACCCAGGGATTGAACCAGTGACTCCTGTGTCTCCTGCACTGCAGGGAAATTCTTTACCTGTACCATTAATTATATTCTTCTCTCTTATCAGTAATTGCAGTTTCCTTTGGCTTTATATCACAGTATTCCATTTTAAGAGTAAGAGATAATTGTGAGCTTTTTGAACGATGTCTTGTTTTCTGCAGTTTGAACTTGGGACAACAGATTTTGTCAAAGGCAAAGAAGCACGTTTTCACCTTTTAAAACTCAAGTTTTGAACACATCTTTGAAAGGTTTTGATTCCATCTGATACTCTTTGAAGTCCTAGGAAAACCCAACTCACATTCATGTTTATTTCATCTCTACTTTTTCTCCAACTTCCACTACATTTTAAAATTACCTCCTAAATTAGTAAAAGCAAATAAAAAGACAGACGGCAGAGAGCACTGGCATATAGGCTTATTTTATTTGAGCATGCTACATTTAGCTACATTCTGATGCTTCTACTGGAACCTTTATTTACACAATCATTAATCAACTATATATGTCTTTTATCTGAGTAAATGATCAACAACCCTTTCTAAATATGTTAAGGAGTTCATTTCCATCTGAAGTCTCCTGACAAATATTAAAATAGATAACCTTAATAAGGCATTAATGAGATCATTATAACTAGTTTTGTCTGTATTTAAAGCACAGATTTAAGATCTTCATTAATGATTAACTACTGGAAAACTTTGTCCAATCCCTTGAGTTATTTTTAAATCTTCATATACTATAATTACATATACTCAATCATAAAACTTTCCATGGTGCTGAGCACAACTGAACTTTGAATAAGAACAAGTACATTACAAATCTTGGCTGTTTAAAAGGTTAATCTTTAAATAGATTAATGACGTATTGATCTTTACTTATTTCAAGACTTTTTTTTTTTGACTGAGGAAAAGATACTTTATTACAAGCTATCTCTTTGACTAGACTTATGGGAATAATTTCTCTAGAATATTTACTAACAAACATCTTGAACTTTTTGATTATTAGGTATCCCTGAAATCAGATAAATTGCATGTAGTGTGATCTTGGATCTTTATTTGCAGTTGTATTAAAATTTTTTAAAAGTGCACATTTTCTCATTGGGTTTTAAAGGAGTGACAATTAGTTTTAAAATTGTATTTGAGCCAAAATCAAACTGCAAAATTTTAACACTAAAGTTACCTGGCAGAAATGAAAACAAGGGCATTTTACATATGGTACCACAAAATTAAAAACATAAGAATACTTGAGATTTTCTTTCATTAAATACAAAATAGTTATTTCAAAAATAACTCATAGGTGACTATATTTTAAATTCATAATGTACAATTTCAGACTTAAATTCAGTTTCAAGGCAAATTAATGTGTGTGTATGTGTGTGTGTGTTTGATCTCTGATTCATGTCTGATTCTTTCAACCCCACGGGCTGTAGCTCACCAGGCTCCTATGTCCATAGGATTTCCCAGGCAGGAATACCTGAGTGGGTTGCCATTTCCTTCTCCAGGGAATCTTCCTGGATCAGGGATCAAACCTGTGTCTCCTGCATTGGCAGGTGGATTCTTTACCATTGGGCCACCAGGGAAGGCCCAAATTAGCTAACAGTCTCCAGCAAAGAGGTGAACTTAAGAAATGTAATTTTCTAACATAATCAAGCCTTTCAAAACATGGTTCGCCGTGAGCCCAATAGGGTTAAGGGTAAAACTCAGTATTTTCTGACCCCTGAAATCTTTACAAAAAAATGAATGCAGAAAATCAACACAGAAATTTATAAACTATGCTAATATGCTAATAGGATGACATAGATATTCATCTATACTCTAAACTATTTCATCTTACAAGATATCATTTTTTAATATAGTCTAATTATCTCCACAGAAACTACAAAATGGAAGTCAAGGCTTAAAAGTGTAAATCTGTGCTTCTGTGTGCTTACTAGCCAGAGTTTTAAAGTGTTGGAGAGGACTAAGGAAGGTGATAAGCTATTTATAAATTGGAAGGTGTTTTGTATTTTCCTAGGAATATATATCGTCAATATATGATTAAATTATTGCACCACTTTTCCTGGAGGATTTCTGTACGTATTGGTTTTTTTGGCAGAACATTTATCCACTTCCTTAATCTTGTCCTCTTTCTTGCATGAATTCACATGTATTAAAATGCAGGTGTCTTGCTTGTCTGATATATGTCATTGGCATTGTTTGAAACCCTGAAGCTCCCAAATTTCTTGCAGTCTGTACAATTCAGGAACAAAATTATTTAATAATATGATTCAAAGGATAAGATAATGTCTAATGAAACATACATACACAAACAAGCCATTTTTTTTAACTTTCCCATTGAACTTTAGGGGTAAAGCTGGAGAAAATATCTCTTTTGAAGGAAGCACAGACTCTAAATTACCATCATAGTCTGTGAATTATTATTTGATGCCCATTTTGCTCAGAGGAGACTTTATACACCATAAAGTTACGGCAATCTTTACTTCAGAAGGATATACTTCAAAGAATAAAGTGAAATAAAATAAACTTTACTTTAAAGTAGGTAAAATAAACCTTAGTTCAGATAATACATCTAACCACAAGATGTACTTATAAAATATGGATCTGGAACACTGTAAGTATTTACTAAGTATTGCTATACTTGAAGCTCCATGGGGATAAGATGTGATCAGTGTGAGTGACCACTGTACCTTGGTTCGTGGGACTAGCATCAGTTACATGCTTGACAAGTCCTTCTCTCCTGAAGTTCACAGTTTAAGGAAGACAGATAAGAAATTATAAGTAGAATACCATAGAACCTAGACTGAGAGATGCACAGTATGCATGGACTTAGGAGGAGGGGCTTCTAAATTGTTCGGAGGAAGTGTAAGGAAAACACTGGACTTTGTCTGGAAGAATACATGAAAGAGTGACTCTTACAGTAGGAATGCCTCTATATATAAGGAAGCAGTGTGACAGTAGGTACAGCAGCAAGAGAGAGGTTGACATGATGTACAGCATGGTCAGACATGGCCTCCCGCAGCTGGAAGTAATGAAAATAGATAAGATGGCTTGGTGGGATGGAATCATACATGAACTTGGAATGCCATGGTAAGGCAACTTTTATCCTGGAATTCTGTCCATTTTATAAATTCTAGTCAAATATGGTACCTCTCCCACAAACCTCTAATCTTTCCAGAAAGAAGTAGGCTTTCCATGGAACTCCTTCAGAATGCTTTTTGAGTTGATCTTCTGGCATTCCCTGCATTTCTGTTGCAATAGGTGGTGGAATGAAAAGAAGAGGGATGTAGGATTCAGAAGGCAAGGGATCTACCCTCAATTGTGTCACAAAGCTGTAGTCTATCTGCCTTTGGACAAGTCTGTCAACCTTATTACTTCTGGGTAACAACACATACATTTACCACACAGAATTATTATTGAGTACATGAAAGTACTCTAGAAATGTTAGTTGAGTTATTTGAGTATATATCATGTTATTTCCTATAAGAATGCACACTCCTTTAAAGGGGAGTAGATTTAGACTCTAGGAGGGGTGGACTGTAGCTTGCCAATTATTTATAAGCCTAAAACCTTGAAGATCTATCTCAATCATTACTTCTTCCAGGAAGCTTTTGCTTTGTCCCTCTGCCTGAAGGGTTACTTCCCCTCTCCTTGATTTATAGATATGTGCACAGTTATTACATGGTGCTTGCTGTATTCTGCCTTCTAATCTTTCTTCTCTCATGCTCCTCTGCTGGATCCTCCTACTCTTTTTGAACACAGAAGTTGAGACAGTCTTTGGATCTCTTCTTCTCTTTATCAATATGCGTATCTAGTCTAACTCATCAGGTCCCATGATTTTTAAATACTGCACATCCTTCATAGCTGGAATGCTCTATGTATGTCTCAAGCTCTTCCTTTCCCCTGAGCTTCATAATCAAATATCCAATCAGTGACTATAATCTTCATTTGCATTTCTAATAGACAAGGTAAATCCAACACATCTGAAATAAACTCCTGATCTTCCTCCCCACTGCCATGCCATAAAGTTGGTCTTCTCCAGGGTCCTCCATCACTTTAAGTGGTGCCATTGCTCATTCAGATCCTTGACCCAAACTACTTGGAGTCACCTGTAACGTCCCATCCTCTCACTTCCAAAACCCAATCCATCACCCTGATTTACTTATAAAGCCTACCCTGAATGCAATATTCCCCTTCTCCATTGTTACCTCACTAGTCTAAATGACCATCATCTTTTGCCTGGATTCCTGCATTAGCCATTAAAATAATCTCCCCATCTCCATTCTACCACAGAATAGCTATTGTGACACTGGACTTAAAAATGGAAATCAAGTCATACAGCCATCCTAAAAATTAGGATAAAATCCAAAATAAACAGAAGGCCTCCCTGATCTCTGCTTATACCTCTAATTGCATCTTCAACCACTTTCCTCCTCATTCACTTGACTTCACAGCACACATCCTCACTGACGCTCCTGAGCGTTCCACCGTTTCAGGGCCTGTGTGCTGTACTTCCCTCTGCAGGTGGAAATATGGCTTGTACTTCAAGTCTTTTTTTTACCATTATCCTTTATTAAATTGTGATCGCATATTTCCTTTGCCCCTTCTCCTGTCTTTTCTTTACAAAACGTGTAACCACATTGCATTAGGAATCTATTTACCTATTTATTTATTCCATGTCTCCCCTATTAGGATGTTAACCTTTGTGATAGCAAAAGAGCTCATCTATCTTAATCAGTCTTATATTCTTGAGCAATTGAAAATTGCAAGATGATATTTATTGAATAAATATTCAATTAATAAATATTTAATAAAACAGATAACATAAATAGATTTGAATAACTGATTTCAAGTAATGGACTAGTTTAGCATGTGGATGCTTTCTGATCAAGATCATACTCAATTATCTCCTGACACACCAATCTCTTCTTCATAGCTTAACTGAACATTCATGCATGATAGCTTACCCTTTCTGTTTCCCCTATAAGGTACTTTCTTCAAAATGTTTTTTTTGGTGGTACTGATCCATGTATTTAGTTTGCAATTTTTCAGTTTACTTTATGTAACTAACTCTGATTAATATGCCATATAACTATTTACTGTCATTCATCTCATGACTCAGCCTGTTCTAGGAAATGCAAAGATCAAAAAATATTAATTTCTCTTTGATTGTGGCTTAATATTTTTTCATCTTCAGAGATGTATTCTCCTCTAACTTGAACAATTTCTAATGTCAGTGAAAGTCTGCCTACTCAGGGACTTCAAAGCCAAAAGTTAGTGTAATAGTCTATAAGAGAGCAATGTGCTTTGAGGTTTCAATTTTCAAAAGTCACATTTACTGCTTGACTGTCCCTTTACCACATCATAATTCAGGGCAGGACAACCAAAACCTCCAGAAAGTGAGTGGATAGGGAAAGAGATATACAATTGTTGTTGATAATATAAGAGCACATGACTAAGCTGAGTTAGTTCAATGTTCCTCAATATTCTTAACTCAATGCCTGGATATAGAAAGTGACAGACCAATGCTCCACTTATGCAGAAGTACCTGATGATATTACCAACCCCCAAGCAGACTTCCTACCGTTGCTCCCCTCTAAAAGTTTCAAAACTGTGTAGAGGAAAATGGGGTCAACCAAATCAGGCTAATTTGATGTACATAACTGAAAAGAAGACATCATTTAAGAAAAAATAATAATTTCCTGTCATTTGGCTATGCTACAAAAAGCTAGAGAAATCTAAAACCCTGAGTTCTGTGTTGAGAATATTTTCCTTGCACAAGGAAATTTACTAGTTCCCACATCAACTTTAATTATGTGTGCATGTATACACACAAACACATACAATGCAACCACACACATACATATAGATTACACTGAATAAGACAAGGGTATTTCACAGAAACAATTTCCATAGCTCTTGGTAGACCCCAGACTTGAGCTTAGGAATGGCAAGAATTTACTTTTAATATAATGTGATGTGTTAGATTTCTAAGTATCAAGGTTCTTACTCTGAGATTTTTCAAATATTTTTTTCTTCATTATTCTGAAATGTAACACACATGTGAATGAACTGCAGATTCACCACATCTACTCAGTCCTTCCTGAAAACACCACCTGGGTGACAGAATGTAAGTATTAAAGGAAAATAAGCACAGATGTATGAAGACAGGGAGAGTAAGGAAGGTACTTCTGCAGATGAAAAATTCTGGAACTTGGAAAGTGAACTGAAAAGTAGTAACTGACTTAGCAGAAACCTATGAACATTCATAGTGGGGAAATCCCAGGAAGGCTCAGGAGAGTTGGATATAGGGCTCACAGAGGATTGAAAATGGGATTATTGTTTGAAGACTGATACATAAAATCAATCCCTAGGACCCTAGGTCCCCTCTCCCATTCTTTGCAGTCAGGTTGGTCCCTAGAGACCAGAGATTCATTTTTATGGAGAAAGTGTACTAGAGATACATCAGATATCAAACTACTAGAAGGTTGTGATTGAGATGATTATGAAAAGTAGGGATATGAAATGAAAGTCTGCATACTGAACACTGAGACTATCGTTCACCCTTCTTTCTTTTTATATCAGGAAGACATGTGCTTTCACTGTAGGACCCTTGAGGATTCTTCTCCTAAGAAACTACTTATTTATAGAGAAAAGACCTCAAGATATTCACATTTGTGAGCCCCAATAATAAGGAAAGCTTATTTTCCCATCATTTAACATTTAAATTCTATAGCTGATCAAGTTCACACACAAACTCAGAGCTTCCAATCAGCTTTTAATGTCTCATGCTCAAAATGAAATCAAGAAAAAGAGCCCTGGATCCTCAGGCATTTCAGAAAGTCTCCTACATGAACTAGAAAAATAAAAAAAACAAAGCATCAAAATAATAAATACATAAATAATGAGGAGGAAATAGTAAGAATATAAGAACTGAAGGAAAACAGAAAGAAAAAAATGGAAACTGTTAAAATCCTTAGGAAGAGCAAGATAAAACATTGCATTCAAAAGATCAGGATGCAATAAAAAAAATCAGAAAACAAAGAATTTTAAGAAAATTAAGCTGTAACTACGAATAAAATAATAGGTTAGGAGATTAGAAATTATATAAAAATACTTCCCAAAAGACAGAATAATTAATCTCCCAAAAGAGAGAACAGTAAGATTCAAATGGAAGAACAATATATTTTTTTTAAATTAGACAGGAAAATTACTAAAAGAAATACAGGAAAAAAATGAAGACAAATTATAACAAAATAATACCAGAAAAATTTTTAGATCGAAAAGGTATAAATTTTCAGATACCAAAGCCCTGAAAGTTCAACAGAAAATTAAAAGGAAAATCTTCACTGAGAAAATCAGATCACAAGGGGTAAAGAGATCTGAAAGGAGGAATATATGTATCTTAAAAGGGGATTTCCCAGGTGGCAGATTTGTAAAAAATCTACCTGCCAATGCAGGAGATACTAGAGACATGGATTCGATCCCTGGGTCGGTAAGATCCCCTGGAGAAGGAAATTGCAACCCACTTCAGTATCTTGCCTGGAAAATTCCATGGACAGAGGAGACTGGTGGGCTACAGTCCATGGGGTCACAAAGGGTCAGACTGTGCGTGTGCATGCACACACACAGTTTTGAAAGAGTAGGCATTAACTTCAATCAGATTCCTCAATAACTAGCAGCATAAATTGGAATAATGTCTTAAATGTTAAGTTAAAAATTACTTTAATGAGGGAATGTATGCTCAAATTATTAAATATGAAGATAGAATAAACACTTTCAAATATGCATGAATTTATGAGAATGCTTAGACTATCTCAGGAAGTTCTCAAGCTGTTTCAGAAAAAAATATAAATAAATACACAAATTTAGCATGAGGAACAGGAGGACCCAGAAATAGAGAATCCAACACAAGTACTAAGTTAAGGGACATTCCCAAATACTACCAGATGGACACATAGAGCATAGTTTTCTTTTTTTTTTTTTTAATATACATCAAATTCTCTTTAATTCTTCCAATAGGGTGTCAAATTCTCTACTTCACTACCATCTTTTGAATTAAATATTCTCTTTAAAATGTTTTAGCAATTTGATTCTTATAAATAGCTCACTGCTACTTTGCATGTTTCTGTAAACTGAGTCAAAAGAGCTTTTTTTATTATTTATTTTTTTGCTCAAACAACTTTAAAACTGTACCTCTAGCTTAAGCCAGACCATTGGTGATAACACGTTGGCTCTGAAGCCTTTTATCGACGATAGAGTTACTATATCCCATGGTATTCACTTAGTGAGAAGGCATGCACCTTAGTTCTGAAACAACCGCACTATCATCTTACAAACACTTTTTACATTCACATTTTAATTTTGTTCACTTAAAAATATATATATATAAAATTCCATGCAAATACATTCAGTGTCTTCACTGTGATAATTTTTCATTTCTTTCATCTTTAGAAAGCTATTCTTTCCCATTTTCAAATAGAGTAAATAGCCATCTTTTTTCTTTTTTCAGTAATTTAATCTAGTACAGTAGTTCTTTAATTATTTAATATAAAACTTATTTTGCTATATAGTATAAAGAATATACTTAGATTTTTTTTCCCAAAGAGCTAATTTATCCATTCATTATATGTTTAATAAAACATCTTTTTCCCATTGACTTGAGAGTCTTCTTTTATAATATGTTATGTTGTTTGGAATACAGAGTTTCAGAATTTTCTGTTATGTTCCTTGGTTTGTCATTGATTGTTATGGTAGGAAACGTCAAAATCATCATAATTTTGCAATTGGCTTATATAATCAATTGTGTATGTCCTTTTTCACTTTCTTTCTGGTTAAAAATACTACTCAGTAACTTCTTTTTTCCTATTTGGTCTTTCTTCTGAACTTTAACATAATACATGTTTTAGTAAAAAAAAAAATTGTAATTCTATAATTGCATTAAACATACATTATTTGAAATATCATATTTACAATAATGAGTTTTTTACTACAAGAATATACTATATTTTGTTGTTATTTAAGTTGCTAAGTCATAACTGACTCTTTTGCAACCCTATGGACTGCAGCCGCAGACTCCTCTGTCCATGGTATTTCCCAGGCAAGGATACTGAGTGGATTGTCATTTCCTTCTCCAGGGCAATTGTCCCAACCCAGGCATTGAATCCATGTCTCCTGAATTGGCAGCTGGGTTCTTTACCACTGAACCACCGGGGAAGCCCTTCAAATCTGTTTTTCCATGCTCTGCAGTTATATTGCTTCTTCTTTTCAATTCCATATGTTATCTGTTAAGGTTGAAAATTTTATGCTATTTTCCCCTTACTAGTGTGAATGCTAGTGTATAGGAAAGCAATTTGTGCTTGCATACCTGCTGTATGGTGTAGGCACTGCTACCCTAAAAGCATAGGCTTGTGAATCAGTCAGACTTGGCCTCAAATAACAATGACCTGAGTCTATGGCACAATTTTCCTCATTTATGAAATGATTCTTTGCAAAGGCTGCTAAGCTCAGTTACTGGGACTCACTCAGGGGCCCTTTAATAAGAGGTAGCTGCTATAATATCTTAGTGCCACCATTGTCATTACGAGGCCCAAAACTAAGACTTAGTATTTCATTTTGCATTTCCTAGGTATAGAAGCAAAGCAGCTATAGATAAGTAACAAAATTTTCTAAAAATTTATATCCTTTTTTTCATGTTATGTATAATTTCCAGAAAAATATTAAGTAACAATCTGATGATAATATGTAGTTAATATTCATTAAATCAAACCACCCTTGCATTCCTGGAACATCATTCTTTGGTTAAGATGGATTATTTTAATATAGTATTGAATTCAACTTCTTAGTAATCAATGTATATTTAGATTCATAACTGAAACTGATCTAAAATCTTTATTTGGTGCCTTTAAAAAAAATCAACTTTTTAGTATGCTGAGTTTCATAATGACTTTTCCATTACAGAAATATTCTGGGACTATTTCTGTAGTATTGGCAAAGAGGAAGCACCTTATAAATGCAGCCAATAATTTTATATTATAACTTTGCTTAACCATCACAAAACTGCTTCTGAAATAAGCATTATTCTTATTCCTACTATGCAGATGAGAATATTCAGGAGATAAATATTTCCCAAGGTCTCAAAATGCATTAATTCAAAAATCTGTGCTTTTGACACTAGACTGCTTAACATGACTTTTAAAAATATTATTTTCTAATTATATTACCACACCACTATTCTTTACATCAGATTGTAATTTTGAAGATACACTCATTCAGCAGTGTTTACTGAGCACCTACTATGTGCCAGCCACCACTGTAGCAACAGAATATATATCATTAAGTAACACAGTAAAATATCTCTGCTCTTGGGAAGTTAACATTTTACTGAGTAGTGTGTGCATGCATGCTCAGTCATGTCTGACTTTGTGACCCAACGGACTGCTAGGCACCGTTATCCATAGTATTTTCCAGACAGGAATACTAGGATGGGTTCAGTTCAGTTCAGTCGCTCAGTCGTGTCCGACTCTTTGCGACCCCATGAACTGCAGCATGCCAGGCCTCTCTGTCCATCACCAACTCCCGGAGTTCACTCAAACTCACATCCACTGAATCGGTGATGCCATCCAATCATGTCATCCCCTGCTGTCCCCTTTTCCTCCTGCCCTCACTCTTTCCCAGCATCAAGGTCTTTTCAAACGAGTCAGCTCTTCGCATCAGGTGGTCAAAGTATTGGAGTTTCAGGTTCAGAATCAGTACTTCCAATGAATATTCAGGACTAATCTCCTTTAGAATGGACTGGTTGGATCTCCTTGCAGTCCAAGGGACTCTCAAGAGTCTTCTCCAACACCACAGTTCAAAAGTATCAATTCTTCTGCGCTCAGCTTTCTTTATAGTCCAACTCTCACATCCATACATGACCACTGGAAAAACCATGGCCTTGACTAGATGGACCTTCTTTGACAAAGTAATGTCTCTGCTTTTCAATATGCTGTCTAGGTTGGTCATAACTTTCCTTACAAGGAATAAGCCTCTTTTAATTTCATGGCTGCAATCACCATCTGCAGTGATTTTGAAGCCCAGAAAAATAAAGTCAGCCACTGTTTCCCCATCTATTTGCCATGAAGTGATGGGACTGGATGCCATGATCTTAGTTTTCTGAGTGTTGAGCTTTAAGCCAGCTTTTTCACTCTCCTCTTTCATTTTCATCAAGAGGCTCTTTAGTTCTTCTTCACTTTCTGCGATAAGGGTGGTGTATCTGCATATCTGAGGTTATTGATATTTCTCCCGGCAATCTTTATTCCAGCTTGTGTTTCTTCCAGTCCAGCGTTTCTCATGATGTACTCTGCATAGAAGTTAAATAAGCAGGGTGACAATATACAGCCTTGACATACTCCTTTTCCTATTTGGAACCAGCCTGTTCCATGTCCAGTTCTAATTGTCACTTCCTGACCTGCATATAGGTTTCTCAACAGCCAGATCAGGTGGTCTGGTATGCCCATCTCTTTCAGAATTTTCCACAGTTTATTGTGATCCACACAGTCAAAGGCTTTGACATAGTCAATAAAGCAGAAATAGATGTTTTTCTGAACCTCTCTTGCTTTTTCCATGATCCATCGGATGTTGGCAATTTGATCTTTTTTTCCTCTTCGTTTTCTAAAACCAACTTGAACATCTGGAAGTTCACAATTCACATATTGCTGAAGCCTGCCTTGGAGAATTTTGAGCATTTCTTTGTTAGCGTGTGAGATGAGTGCAATTGTGCCGTAGTCTGAGCATTCTTTGGCATTGCCTTTCTTTGGGATTGGAATGAAAACTGCCTTTTCCAGTCCTGTGTCCACTGCTGAGTTTTCCAGATTTGTTGGCATATTGATTGCAGCACTTTCACAGCATCATCTTTCAGGATTTGAAATAGTTCAACTGGAATTCCATCACCCCCACTAGCTTTGTTCATAGTGATGTGCCCGAAGGCCCATCTGACTTCACATTTCAGGATGTCTGGCTCTAGGATGGGTTGCCATTTCCTAATTCAGGGGATCTTTCCAATACAGTGATCAAAACTGTGTCTCTTGCATTTCTTTCATTGGTAGTTGTATTCTTTAATACTGGGCCACCTGAAAAGCACTCACTGAGTAGTAGCAGATCATAAACATAATATGCAGCTAAAACTTTTGTGGAATGTGTCTAAACGCCCTTGGTATTTTGATAGTGGCTGCACTGAATCTGCAGATTACTGTGGGTGGTATGGCCATCTTAACAATATTAATTCTTCCAATCCATGAGCATGGTATAGCCTTCCATTTTTGTATTGTTTTCAGTTTCATTTGTGTCATAGTTTTCTGATACAGATCTTTTACCTCCTTATTCACAGGCATTTTATAGTATATGTCCTTTATAAATTTCACTATTTCAAATAATAATTACCTTTAAGTTTTTCAGAGTTGTTTAACCTTTTTAAAATTATCAAAGTGAAGCCAAAAAATAAAAACCCCAAATCTCCAATTTAGGATAAGAAGTTTGAATACTGGAATTTCCACCAACAGCTTTAATTATCATAAATTATTCTTTGTTAAAATAATCTGGAATATAGATCTAACTTATTTTCTTTTAAAATTTTGCTAATATCTGTGGTGTCATTTTCAGGATTAAGTTTTGACATAAGCATTTAATTTTAAAACTCAATTTACAATAACTATTTAGGATTACATATCTGGTTAATATTTTAAGAGCTTAACATTTATGCAATACCTTTCTAATTCTTAGATTCATAATTCAATTTAATGATTCTCATACTTTAGTGTGCATCAGAGTCACCGGGAGGGCTTGTTAAAACAGACTGCTGGGTGCTACACTTCAGCATTTCTGATTTAGTAAGTCTTGGGGTTTACCCTGAAAAGTCTGTGCTTCTAATAAGTTCCCAGGTGATGCTTGCTGCTGGTCCAGAAACCATAATTTGAAAACCACTGTTGTAATTGATCACTCAGTTATTTAGTACATATATCTTCAATAATATTTTTAAAGAATGAAATATTTTCTGAGCCCTTGAATATATGAGAATCTTTGCACATTAATATCAACTTGGATATTTGATTACCCTTTCTTCTAATATGTGCCACTCCATTTTCTTTTGCTATTTCGTGTTGCTGAGACCATATCCGGTATTAGTCTAATTCTATCCATCTACTCTTATAATTCAAAATATTTTGTAGAATGTGCTAGGTAAGTCTCTTTACAGATTTTTCTGGTAATCAGTGAATTCTTTATAGTTAAATTATTTTTCAATTTAGGAAAGGCTTTTAACAGTTTAAAAATATATGCCTTTCATTATGAAATAACAAATGGAAAGTGCCTATTAAAGAAACTGAAATATAGAAAGTAAGCTTAGAATAGTGATTGGTGTCTTTTCTCTAATTGCCTGCTGCTCCACACCCATCTTGCTACCTTCAGCAAGAATTCTGTTGTCAGTTGTCTGTATGTCCATCACCTTCTCTTTCATGATTTTGACTTCTTTTTCTACATTGGGAGAGATTCCTAAGGTTCACAACACTGATTCGAATTTTCATGGTTTTTATTTTTCTCTGTCATAAAAGCAGTGTATATTTTGTTTGTACTATTATATTTTTGCCTTTTTTCTTTTTTTACTGTTTTTCCATTTCTTAACTATTTCCCTATCCATTCTGCATCTTCTCATCTCAGTCCAACATAAATTGCCCCTGCTTTTTCTGTCTGCTTGGTTGGGCAAATCTCCTCTTCAGGACTAAAGGTACATGCGTCATTGATGTTCATATTTCAAAGGTAAATTGGTAGGCTCTAGCAGACCATGGGAGTCTGTGAGACTGACGTAGGAAAGTTTTATCTTTTCTTCCTTGCCTTGATCTCTGACACTTGTTACAGATGGAATATATGTAAAACTACATAATTCCCAGTGAACAGATACTAGGAGTCTTGGAGTTTCTAATTCTACTTGAAGATCTTAGCTTATGAGGATTAGAGCTCTTAAGCATTAGGCATTGCCTCCAGCTCCTCCTTGCCACCCCTCACAGGGAGAGAGAGATGAAGTTTTCATTCATTCTAGAATCTATCTATGGCACTGATACAACAGCAATTCTGCTTGCCTTAAAGTAGGTATAAAAGTTGTAAGCACTTCTTAGCTCTGTTTTTATCTACTCCTGGTTTAGAAAAATCTCAAAAATATTATCAAAAATATTCTCATAAAAACAGCTCTTTTGATACATTCAATCATATGCATATTCTCAGAAATACCTGGTCAGGAATCCTATAGGAATGACAAAGAAGAGCCACTAAAGATGTATCCCATCCCCCAGATTTAATACTTATATGTAAAGCTCAACAAACAGAAAATTAGCAAAAATTGTTTGACATGTGTGACATCTGGCTAAAAGTTAACTCAATGTTATGCTGCTCCTTTGAATTTTTGTCAGTTTTTATTTTTTCATTCCTGTTTCAGTGAGAATTTTGGAGAATCTATCTGTCGGTCTACTCATTTAAAATCTAAATTATTATTAGAAATATCAATGACTAAACCGAACCATCAAAGATATATTGGTTCATTTCATTTTCCTTAAAACAAACATCTCAAATTCTTATATGAATTATGATAACCTGTAATGGTGACAGTCCCCACATTAAAATCCCCTCCCAACGCTGCCAAATGAGGACTGAAGATCACAGGTGCTGAATCTCCTAAGATTCTTGTTGAGAAAAGTAAGTATTCCTGACCTCACCTCAGATCTACTGAATGAGATGCTCTCTGCACCCAGGAAATGGCAGTTAACAAAGCCCTTAGGTGACAACATCACACGAAACCCTTTGGTGGTCCCTGTTATAAACCTATATAAAAATGGTAAAACTAAACAAAAATCTTTTGGAAATGATTTAGAATAATGGACAAGTAATAAACATGCAAGTATACACACAAACACACACACTATTTCTACAAAAAAGTTATCATATCCCCATCAAGTATAAACTTGCTGTTAAAGATTTAGGAAGCTAGAAAAGCTAAAGCAAAAAGATAGTTCATCTACACAAACTATTATTGTTAGCCCAATTCATTTCTATTATGCTTTATTTTACACTATTTAAGACAGAAATAATTCCATTTTAACACTGGACTAAACACTAAAGTAAAAGAAAAAAAAAACGTTTGGAACTAGCGAATAAAAACACAGCACAGAAATAATTTGATCCATTAAACCTTTGGCATCTGCCTTGAAAAGTACATATGTTTCTTTGTGTTATTTCTCAGTATATTAATATGAGAAATGGATGAAGCACAGAGGTTAATAGGAATACTGAGAGGTTTACTAGACCACTTACAGTGTAATTGTGACCTGTCATTACTGTGGGTTTTTTTTTAAAACAACGATTAATCTTAGTGGTATATTTATAGGTTAGTTTCAGCCTAATTTGTTTTTTATTGTTAAAGAAATACAAAAGTGGTTCTCTGTGTATTTTTGGCCTACGATATGTTAAGAACATTACAAAAGCATAATAATGTAAATTAATACAGGATGAACTGGAATAGGAAATCTGCTATAACACAGAACAATTTATGGTTAAATTCATAATATCAAGAGTAGGACAACATAAATCCCACTATACCTATGTATCAGCTGTGTGACATTACAGAATTTACTTGGCCTTTCTGCGCCTCAGTTTCCTTTTCAGTAAAACAGGTCACTACCTGTGACCACTTGAGCAGACTATAGTGATTAAATGATATCACACATGAAAAGCTTTTAGTATCTGTGCATAGTAAAACAGCCTATTGTCTATTAGAATTTCTTAGGTACCAAAAGCTCACCAGCAAGTCAAGATGGATGGCAGAGATTAAGAGGCAGTCTAATTCCAAAACTTTCTGCATTATACACAGCTGAAAATTAGGACTCAAAGGTCGTTTCTTAAAAAAAAAAACAAAAAACCAGTGTTTCTTGCAGGTCTAAGGCGAAATGTGTTAGTCACTCAGTGGTGTCCTACTCTTTGTGACCCCATGGACTGTAGACCACCAGGCTCCTCTGCCCATAGAATTTCCCAGGCAAGAATATTGGAGTGGATTGCCATTTCCTTCTCCAGGGGATCTTCCTGACCCAGGGATCAAACTCACATCTCCTACATTGCAGGCAGATTCTTCTGCAGGTCTAAAAGCTGCCTCTAACTTTCCGATGTTTGGGTGGAGATGACAAAGAAACAGCAAATGCCCCTGCTTTTAAGAAGTTTATAATCCAATTAGGTCAATCATTAAAGAGCTGTGCTAAATGAACAAAGATGTCCAAGACACATTACTTGGGACTGTTGATTTATGTCTATATACTTCTTTAAAATTAATGAACAAAGGTTAAAATTTCTCATATCATATCATGCCCAATGTATACTAACAATGTCTCACCTTATTATTTTAATTATATTTTTGTCTTCTTTTGTTTTAAGCCAGGGAAAGTGAGAAATAATGTAGCTTACTTTTTCCCTTTCAGAAAGGGCTTAGCATTGATTTTTCGGCCCAATTTCTTCCCCATCTCATCATTTTCAAAATGTCCTTTTCTCTCTCCCCATTTAATGAAAAACAAACATCTCTGAATTACTTAGTAGAGCTTTTTGCAAGCTCAGTTGAAATTATGGAGGAGATGGTACTGCTCCTGTAGAAAAAGATGAATCTGTCCAAAATGAAGGTGAGACAGTGGTAAGAATACATGGTCATTTGTAACTGACTGAAGATTACAAAGAAGGAATTAGGAAGGACACCCAAAGTTTGTTCTCAGCATCATAGCTGGATGAAGCCCTCATACAGTTTATCTAAGTCAGTAACAAATAAGGTTATTTGTAGCTATATTGATGACAGTTTCATTTCAAGCAAATGCTGCATGATTACACTTTAAGAAAATGCCTGAATGCTTCCTGTCTTTTTTTGGTGTTGTCGTTCAAGATTTTTTTCCTAATTCACCTATTAGACTCAATTTTCCAATATGGAGATGAAGTGATACAGATAGTAAGGGACACAGGTTTGACAAAGTTCACAGGCTTTCAAATCCAGATAGAATAAATTTTAGATTACTAAGTGACATTTGTACCTTATTAGACTTTAATAAATACACCATATTTATACTATTCAGATTTATTGTGGCAGATTTTAGATGAAAACATTGATAAAAATGCCTAGCAGTTCATCTTTGGAGACAGATCTTAGTTTGAATCTGACATGTCCTGGCTAAGTAAACTTTGGCAAGTCATTTAACTATCTGAAGTTTGAGCTTCTAAGACTGTAAAATGGGCCTAGTAATAACCACCTCATAGGGTTATTTAAAGAAGAATGCACTTAGAACTGTTTAATACAGTGTTGGGTGCATAAAGATCATATTATTAAAAAGCCTTGATATTCCACACAGCTGTTACTAATTTTTTGAATAGCCAGGGCTGAGGAGTGCAGAAATACTGATCAAAATGCTAGTTCAAAGTGCTGGACTTTTGGTAAAAGTATAGCAAAGGAAATTAAGCCGCCAGACCAGATTCCTTTGCCTTCTCTATTCCAGCCTTAACTCTTCCTGTACCATCTCTCCTGTATCATCCTGGCAGTCTGCACCTTTAATGCATCAGATACTGCCTAGGCCTCAGCAAGGGGTTCACCACGTCCTATACTTAAGGACCTCTTGGAACTTATCAGGTATTCACATGATACGCAATTGTCTGGGTTGCATGCCAGGACACTCCTTCACCCAAGAAGATTGCAGGTAGCTTCCAAGGTTGATGAGCATTATGGCAAACAGGCAATAAACATGAGTGGGAGACTCTCAGCACACAGTGTAATCCTGAGAACAACAGAGATCCTGGGCACTGGAACAGATTATCTCCACAGCATTGGTGTCCCCTCCCTTTCACTGCGAAGAGGATACCATTGTATGAGGATGACAGGAAATAACTAAGTGAAGAGAGAATAGAAGGCTACCAGTACTGTTGTCTTCTATATTTTAAGAATCTGAGAAAATAACTAGGTTCATTGATATTTAAGAGCCTGTCCTGGGAGAAAACTGTTATTATTCAGTATGTTAGTATCTATACAAAGTCTAAAAGCAAAACAGTATTTCACAATCGTGAGCTTAATTTTACCCTTGTCTACCTCTGACACCTGTTTCCTCTTGAAAGGATTACTAATATCCATAAATGGTCTTTAGTGGCACTCAGAATGGATTCTCTTTGCATAAACAGTAGTTTGCACTCAACATTTAATCTGGAACGGGGTGATATCTTTTCTACAGTGAAACCTCAAATACTGTGTTCTACAAGTTTCCTAGGAATAATTTCTGACCCTATTAACTACAATTTGTTTCAGATACTTAACTGTGGGTAGAGATTCTGCATTTATTTATAGGATACCATGAGTCTCTAGTTTTATCACGGATTAAAGAATTTTAGGTTATTTTAGAAATACGTTATTCAAACCAAATGCTCAGTGACACTAATTGCATGTCATCTACTGTTCAATGCATATTCTCTAGCCCAGGATTCATGTATCAGAAATTCAAGAGGAAGCCTCCAGTAAACTGTATTCTAATATGTCCTCCAGGTGCTGGTACACATTGACGTTTGAGAAGCACTGATCTCCTGGAGTCTTACCTCACCAACAGGACTCCATAAGTAAAAACTGGCTACAGTTTAGAAGCTAAATAGAAATATTTCCTTTATCACCATACATGAATCCTGGTACATAAAAGAATCACACATACAAATCTTAAGTCGTATTTTCTACCATGTGATCAGGTATTTGCTTCTAGAAGCTTTCAAGATCTTTTACTGAGAACCATTTTGATAGTTCTCTAGATGAAAGGAATAAATGCATTAGCTGTATAGTCAGAGTTTACTGGAGAGTTCAGACCAGTGCGTACGGATTTCAGCCAACGCATGGATAAAGGTGGCGAGGGATCTCATTCTAGCCCTGCCCTCCTGTCCTAATTTCGCTTTTCACTGTTTGGTCTTCCACTTTTCCTTAGGGAGCCGCGTGATTGATAGCCTAATCCAATGACTGTATTACAGCTGCCTCAACTAGGACTCTTTTCCTTATCATTAGCAGTTAGCCTATGGTTAAATTCACAGCTCACTGCTTGGTACAGCCCCTGAGATTTAAGGGTCTGGCCTTTAGAAAATATTTAACATAAAACTGAAATCTTGACATACTGAGAACTCAGTTCTCTGCAAGGCTTCTTTAATTAATCCAATGTACTGTACCATTGTTCTGTATGAGACTGTGACATGGTGAACTGTTTCGGAAGCTTACAGAGATGTGTAGCTCTAAATTAAATAGTTACTGACGTGTACCTACACCGATTTTTTAGTACAGTAGATATGCATGAATCTGTGAATATTTAAATTCAAGCTCAAACAGTGACACAATACTCTCTAGTTTTACTTTCATAATAGAACATTTTTTATTAATTTCAAGCTTGAAATCATTATGGAAACACACACGGAGGAAAGAAATTTAATAATTCATTACCACCACTGCAAAGGTAAGTTTTCTTAATATGCTTGTCAGGGTCCTTTAGTTTACAAAGTCTATCAAATATTTTCTTAGGATCTAGTAACAGATATTATTTTCCTAATTTTGAACAAATAAAACATATATAATATCCAGATACCCAAGAATTTGTTGGCTCTTAAACAGTATTCGTTTTTATCATTTCTCTGCAGTTATTTTAAAATACCTAAGGAAATAACGTAGACCTTGATCTATGCTTTAAACCTCTGCCCTAGCTCCAGTCCGTCCATGAGCTGTAAGCATCTATGAATATGGCAGCTGAGTCCCAGATGAAAAATTATGCATCTCATAAACTGCTATTCTGCTGAAATGTCAAGCCAAGGCAAGGCTGTACCTCAAACTCAGCACTTGGCATTTTCCTTCTGTCTGCTTTGTTGCCATGAAGCAAACATGAACAGTGAGGATTTGTGTAGGGCAGGTAGCAGGCGAGCTCACTGTCAAAAATCTATTATTAGGGCTCTGATCTCCTGCATAGACCAACGACGGCCAAACAGTGAGAAACTCTGGCTTTAGAAAAAGCGATATAATGCAAAAGGAGATTCTTTGTCAACCTGTACATGAATATATTCAAATAAGCATGATTTAAATGAGAAGAGTTCTAATGGTGAGTTTCTCTCGACTAAACTGATAATTTATAAAGAAAATTATAATTCAGCATCTTTATTTGATATGCCTACTTTTGACTATCCTGCAAATATACTACATATATTTTTATAACAAATGCTTTAAGAATTTGATCAAACTTGTGTTTGATCAAGAATGTTTTTAAATATGTGAATAACAGACTAGAATATTTTGCATTATGTTGGTACATACAAAAAAAGAAAAGAAATAAATGGGTATAAAGTGAAAGGTTCTTCTTTTAATTATTCTTTTTGGCATGATTTATCACTACTTTTTTATTCATTTAAATACTATTTTTATCAGGCTATTTTAGACATTTCAGTATTAAAAGCTAAGTTCTTATTGGTAAAGATGGTTACAATAGAGAGCTGAGATTTTATGACATAGTAGGCGTGTTTTTCTGAAAGGATTTTGTGCATCAGTAATCATGAGATTGACACAAAATAATCCAGCCCATTAAAAACTACTTCTTATAAAAAATACCAGTACTGTATTTTAAGATATACTCCTAATGTATAGTGTAAGAACCTCAAGCAATCTTACCAAAAATTTCAGTTGCTTGCACGTATAAAGATAGCTATTCAAAGGAAAATGAAACTGAAACTTTGGAGTTTCCAATCTAGTGTAAGTTTTGCTGTCTTCCCCATTTTACACAATATTACTTATAAATACAACAAAATAAGTTTAAGTTTATGATTAGAGCAGGTTACACTGGATTGTATTTTCATAGTGCCTGGTAGTAGTGCCTACTGCTAGGTCACTGCACAGTCCCAACAATCTTTCAGTAACTATTTTAAAGACAAACACAAAATATGCAGTGTGGAGCCAATGCTTAAGATTCTTTTTTAAGCTACTACATTGATCCCAGCAAGTTTGCTGAACTATACGCTTTGTACTCATTTCTAGCACTACATTGGCCCAGAGTTATAAGTTGATGGTACATTTCTAACTCCACCTTCTTTTATTGGTAATTCCTATGCCATGTTGATTTTACAAAAAAACACACACACATACATACTTTTAGGCTTGTAAATATAAGAGTTCAGTGTCCAATAGCCCACACTGCAAGATTTCAAGTGATACATCATGTATTTGTAGAATGTGAGATTATTTATGGAGTACACCATTATCATTTGCTAAGAAATACAAAATTATTTAATCTCTGTAATAATCCTTCATGTGACTAGAAAAATCTAGGTTCTTGGAAAGAAATCAAATCTTGAAAGCCATCTTTGATGAATTATTTAGAAATCAGTATAAAGATTGAAAGTATTAGTAGTGAATAATAATAGTGTTCTATTGTTTTAACTGAGTAACTTGATACAGATTCAATAAATTCAAACATCTAAAATTTGAAATTGAGAACAAGAATTTCTCTTTTTTGACAAATAAAACAAAGTTAGCAAACAAATAAAAGTACAGGTTACTTTTTTAGCCTGTAGAAAGTAAATTTTATCAAGCCTTCTGCAGATAACTTTCAGAACTTTTCCCGATATGTGGGTATGTATGTGTATGTGATTACATGTGAAAGAAAGGAAACATGTACTGGGAAACAGAATAACAATAACCTAAGGGGTATGCCCATTCCCCACTGATAAAAAGAACCTTTTAAAACACAATAAGGAACAATAACAAGACTCCTTCAAATGAGTTTACCCCATTCCTTGATTACTATTTCTCCTGATGCAGTTATAAATAAATAAAGGTTATCCTCATGAAGTCAATTGCAAGAAAGACATAACTTTAGTTATGCCATATAGGACTCATTTTTAACCATCTCTAAAAGTGTGGTCTTATCCACAGAGATGATTTCATGTGAAAACATCACACCACAGATGTGTAATACCATTTATATAAGCGATAGTAATCACTGAGTTAGGAGTGGGCTTAAGTATTGTTATTATTTGGGGATAAGATCAACAAAAAGGTCAAAGTTTGAAACTAAATCAAGAAAAAAACATAACCAAACTAAAAGTAAGAAAAATAATGAATAATTCACCTGAGGACAGAGCTAATAAATAATAATCCTGAAGAGATTCGTGTTTCTTCTGACCAAATAGAAGCAAAGATTTTTCTCCCCTCCCTTCAAAAAAAGGAAAATCCAGTAATTTACTCAACTCTGTGGTGATACATAAAGTAACTGCTGTTTGATTTTTTTTAAGTGTTTCACATGGATTCTAGAATAAAGAAAATTGGGTGGTAACAACAGGATATGAGGTCTCTGCTGCTGCTGCTGCTGCTGCTAAGTCACTTCAGTCGTGTCCGACTCTGTGTGACTCCATAGATGGCTGCCCACCAGGCTCCCCCGTCCCTGGGATTCTCCAGGCAAGAAGACTGGAGTGAGTTGCCATTTCCTTCTCCAATGCATGAAAGTGAAAAGTGAAAGTGAAGTCGCTCAGTCGTGTCCGATTCTTTGCGAGACCATGGACCGCAGCCTACCCAGGCTCCTCCGTTCATGGGATTTTCCAGGCAAGAGTACTAGAGTGGGGTGCCATCGCCTTCTCTGTATGAGGTCTCTACTGTAGAGAATATTGATCCTTTAGAGTCAATGATTTGGACAGAAATACTTGTATGGTGGAAAGCTTAATTAGTCATCCTAGTTTCATGAAAATATTCCTTATGAATACTGAACAAGATTTCTTTTGATACTATTCTCATTATGAAATCACCATTAATAGACTCATACTGTTATCATTTATCTTACCAGGTATTTCTCCTACAAGTTAAATATAGGTTTATACATCATTCTTACTATGAATTGCTTCATATGTTTGACCATCTTCCCTACTCCAATTACCTACAGATGACTTGGCAAATGCAGTTTCTAAAATAACAAAGCTGTGGATGACACCTTGGGATGAAGTCCTTACTCTCCCTCTTGATATAAATTTTAAACTTCAACAGGTAGAATTTACCTCACTTAATGACGTCTATAGGCAAAATGACATTTCTGTTTAACAAAGAAACCTCCCTCTAAAACAGCAGCTTTCCAAAATTTTTGAATTAACCACAGTAAAAAAAAATTCATTTTATATCATGACCTGGTACTGAAATATACCTATGTGTGCATTACATGGATAACTAAAAAATATTTTAACCACTGCTTATCTCATTCATGAGCAAAGCATTCGGACATTTTTCCTATCCAATTTCATTAAAAAAAAATGATTACAGTTCATTAAGCTTGATTCCATAATGCACTCATAAGCTGGGAACCACAGTTTGAGAAACATTGCTTTAGAATACTCTAGAATCCAGACTAATCATATTTAAAATAACGAAACTGACACTCCTTAGCTGAGGTTCTATTTCTGAAGCTAGCCCCTTATCAGCTAGTGTGTCTTAAACGAAGGACATTACTGAAATGCAAACATTGTTCTATAGCATGTACGCTACTCCAAGTTCCTCAGCATTTCCCTGTTGAAACAAAACCAAAACCTTCATTTCAAATAACAGGAATCTTATTCTGAGGAAAAACAAAAACACAAAACAAAAACTGATCAAGAGCTAGAACGTATTGAAAGAGAAAAATATCCTTTCCCGGCAATAAAAAGTATGTTTTGTATTTCAGGTGGCTATCCAAAACTGAACCCTTTTCAGCTTTCACTTAAAAAAAAGCCCCAAAACAATAACAACAAAAACCCCTATGATTCCAGCAGTTTTTCTAAAAGTAGATATTCCAGTGTTCTGAGACAAGACTTGAATAAGTATTAGCACTGGAAATGAGCTGTGGGAATTTTCTTTTTAATTTTGTAAAAATATCTGGCATATTTTATGTGGTTTTCTATACCAAAACAGAGTAATTGATAAAACTAGGAATGGTATTTAGCCATTTTGATATTTTCATCATTCCTAAACTTTGAAGCCATTATTATCTAACACATTTTGCTAGGCTAGGTTTCGCTATAACTCATTCTGAAGGTACTTTGTTATAGAACTGACTTCTATCCTAAAATATACTATCATTGCCAGTTTAAACTGTTTCCCAGATTATATTACCTTTAAATTAAAGCAAACATTGCCTTAAAGGAGAAAAAACTATTAATTCCGTCAATATGGAGAGAGTCTGTTTTCAAAACAAATTGTTTAATGTTAAAGGACTGAATATAGACCCTATTAGAAATGAGGTATAAAACCTTAAAAATTTAGGGACATTTTGCTATTTAAAATTAAAGTTCCACACAGGCTTGGCTGAGTTTATAGCCCAAGTGAATATTTATACATGAATTTATAAATCTTAGAGAGTTTTATGGAAATGTTAACAGGCCCTAAGGTATAGCTGAACTTGTTTTCAGGTACCATTATAATTCCTAGTGTATGTATGCTTAAAAGACTGCAGCACAAAAGACTTTTTCTAATGCTGTAATTCCATCATTTTATTAGACTGAGTTATACTATGGGAGAACATTCAGAAACTGCAGCTCAAATGAGAAAACGTGAATGGTGTTACTTATATAAAATACTACTGCAATAGTTCTTTTATTAATTTTTAATGTTCAGTACCCTCTGTGACCTCCTTTATTCTCTTGCTGTCAACATGGCAGGCTGGAAAAATTGAAATGGGCTGACAGAAAACATAGTGCACGTCACAGCCCAACTCTGGAATCTCGCAGCTCTCTTTCTGAGACACAGGCTAACTTGCTCCACCTTATTCTGCATTATAATAATATTTAAGGCCCTGTTTGATAGTTCCTGATAAACGGGAGTTCTGTCTGGACCCTGAACAGGTGCTTCTCGTCAGCCTTCCTCTTTCTGACATTGTGGGAATGGCATTCAATTAAAAGCAGAATATACTCTTAAAAAAAAAAAAAATCATGGCTTATAACCACACTTCACGCTCTCAAAACATAATACCTCAGCATGCAGAGAGCTTTATTTCTGTCTATGCAGCCTCTTCCAAAAGCACATTTTGGTCTGATTCAGCAATGCTTTTCTTGAACAGTGGGACGCTGCTATGTTATGTATATTTACCACTGTCTCTATCACCAAGGAGACTAATCCCCATACCAGTACAGTCAAGAACCTCACAGCACCGTCTTTGCATGACCAAGTTCATGTTGTCACAGCAACAGACTGCACAGAGCAAAGACACTGAACGGGACTTTGGGATTAAAAGTTCTCTGTTTCAAATGCAAGTGTTTTATGATGAGAAAAAGTGCACGAAGGTATGAGGTCTGCAAGTATTTTGTCAGCTGAAGCTATAAATGGAACGTTTTATTGGTTTATTTCAGAGTTGCGAAAGTAAGATTTTTGAAGAATGAAGATTTCAAACTTCTAGGAAGAGTGGAAACTAACCCAGACTATGGAAAAAGTGTGCTTATATTCTTATAAGGCCTTGGTATTAGCTTTTACTAATTAGTAATGAGACAGCTGTGACAATGAGAAATCCTGAGTAATGCACAGACCACAAGAGAACAGAATGTGTGTGAAGCCCTACCTTGGTATTCTCTCTTCTTGCGCCATCAGTCACTTGATGGATCTGTTCCATTTGTCATAACTATTAGGAATTTTGACAAGCAGTGAGTTATAAAAATATGGGATCAAAAAAGACACAGCATTCTTGCTGGTAACATGATCTCTTGAGTTTTCACCAATCCTCAAGGAAGCAGAAATGCAAGGAGAGGGTAACACCTACCGGACACTCCGCCGTATGTAGTCCGCTTCCCAAGGCCCACTGCTGGCCAGGGTGTGCCATCAGCTTTTAATCCCATGAGACCTGAGACAGTGTTGGTGGCTGTAACACCATCTGCCCCACCTATGAAAAACACAGCATTCATCTGCAGCTCTTAAAGGGACAATGGCAAAAAACCCATTCAAACCCCCAAAATCCAGGAAAATGCACACACTTTCTCTTGACAGCCTTTCCTCTCCTCAAATGTATTCACTACTTTCATTCCCATAATTATGCTTAAAATGCTAGACATAAGAATTTTTAATTATCACCACTTTATTTTTCTAATTATTATACAGATTTGTGTTTTGTACTCAGGGTTATTTTCCAGGTAATTTACAATATCTTTACAAATCAGGATGCAATTTCCATTGGAAAGCATGCAAGCATATATGATTTGTAAAACCATGCACTGATTGTACAATTGTTGTATTCAAGATATTTATTGAGCATATGTTTAAGGCAGTGTACTAGCTTCCATCAAATACAAAGGGAGATCATAAGAAATTTCACCTGTGGAAGTAGCTATCTTTTAGAAAAAATTCATTAAAAGTTCAAGTGCTGTTGCTGGACTGTTACATTATGAGGTCATTCATTCTGCAGTGGTCTGCTGTGCCTGTGGCTTCGTTTGCTAATTTTTTGTGTGTAAAGCAGGTGCTTATTAGGAAAAATGATAGATATTCTTGTATTCCTGGGCCAAAGGTTGAAGTCCACCCACTAGGTTGAGTATAGGTATGGATCTACTACATTTGTGAGATCAAGTGCTCAATTTAACAACTTCCTTAAAGTTTAAACAGAGATGTACACATAAAGTGGAAGATGAGATACATTTTATTATGGCTATGAAATTTAGGCCCAGAATATAAGGAGGCAACTGACGTGAGTTGGGTTCTTACCTTCCTTTGCAGCTCTGGCTATGCTTACAATATCAGTGACATTTGGGGTCAACTTGGCAAAAAAAGGAATCCGAACAGCTTGCCTAACCCAGCGACAGATGTTCCGCACCAGCTCTGGATCCTGTTCAAATAGGTCAGTTAAATATAGAAAATAATTAAAGAATTGTGATCAAAATGTGTACTGGAACAACAGCAAAGCTGGAGATGTGCAAGACAAATCCAACCTGACAATGAGCTACATGATAAATTTCTCAAATTCTTCCTCAGTATTACACCTAGGCTCATTAGGGAACGAAGGTTAACACACTTCAAGTGAACTGCAAATTCATCACATAAAGGTTAAATTCCTCAAGGGAGCCTTTGGAAAATAAAATTACAAAGAACCAAATGGAAAGTGTTTCCCACTTGCAGTTAAATAATATTAGAAATAAAGCATAGACTTCTGGGGAGGTAAGTTTGAGAAACATCACAGAATTTCTAACGACCTCATTGGTTTAAGCCTATAAAAATATTTGAAGAGCTGACTCCCAGGCGAATGATATGAAATCTGAAGCTTATTGTTTTCATTATTAAAAGACTTAGTCTTGTTGAAGTATATTCAAAAGAAAATATGTGACTTCCTAGTCAATCTAATTATGATATATAGCATATGCTAATATGGGATAATTCAGCCTTAGGTTATACACGAGCTGATCAGTAACTTTAGCTTACTTCTGTAAATGTTGCTAAGATCTTTGCAGTACTTTTCAACATTCATCTACTTAAAAGAATTGATCAAAATGACAAAAATGAAACAAAATATCAAACGCTCATTTTTAAAAGCAAGGCATAGACATTTTCCTGAGCCTGTTTCTTGTGATTTTTCAAGCTTCTAGTTTCTCATGGGACAAGTATCATTTAGAGGGCAATCACCTTCCTTTCCATTGAAAATAACTTAGCGGTAGTACTGTTCTTTGATTTCAACACATACAATAGTCCTTTTTTTCATTACTTTCAGTGCAAGATTTATTCTGACAGGTAATGATAATGTGCTTTGATAAATTACATTAAAATATGCAATAGCAATTCATTATTGAACTTGGTAATATTATCCTATGAAGTTAAAATGCTTTATTTTTTTTTAATTAAAGATCCACCCAGAAAAATACAGACATATATTTAATCCATGGAACACGAGGCAAGTATTTCATTTCATTTGTAATTAATATTTTTATATGTAAGAAAGTTGCTTTTTGCATTTTAACCTTTCAAATTCTTCTAAGACGAGATTTCTAATGTTTTAACCTTTAGAAAGAACCTTTTCACTTAAGTTTAATGTATCTTGATCAGTCATCTTGTATTACTCTAAAAGTTACATATGTTCTAAGACATTGCAGTGAGGTAATTTCTGTAGATTGTTATTGTCTCTATTCAACAAACTAATAATTTTAACAAAAAAAAATCTTTGACTTGGCTTGTTCTCTCTTCAGAACAGTAATTTCTTCATTAAACATAAATATTAAAAAAGCACTATATAGAATGCTCTACAGGGCATACTGTGCATTATGAATAGTAAAATCTAGAGACTTAACCATACAAATTCTAACTCATGAAAATGGAGATCTGCCCCTGCCCATGCACTGTTCATGAAACATTTATAACTACTGCACTGGCATTATGAAGGCGGTTGCATCTTTGTGATTTCATTGTTAAGTTGTGAATTTCCATGGGACTTAGCCTAGAAATGACAGTAACTTCTAGATGATACAAATTGCATGTCCTTTGTGAAAGCTCTCTTTAAGGCAGAATTTACCAACAATTTAAAGATTATCGAATCTTTAAATTGCATAATACATGGCAGGTAGCCTGATAAGAATTAGTGAAACAAATTTAAAATATTATCTGGTTCAAACACAGTACACACTAATAATCTGATATGAGTGTCTAAGTAGCTTTCAATACTATTGACCACCATGCCTGCATGGTTTACTTTGAACATTTGTCACACTGTCTTTGTTGATTCTCGCTAGTTGAATACTTTGAATGAATGTCTTTTATTAATTTCAATTTGAAATTTGTTCAAAATCTTTCAGTTTATTTTTTAAACTATGGTCCACTGGCTACATTTATTTACTTGAATTATCTGCCACTATTTTGAGATAGCATAATTGAATCCTCCTATACTTCTGATAGGGCTTCCCTCATAGCTCAGTCAGTAGAGAATTTGCCTTCAGTGAAGGAGACCCAGGTTCAGCTCCTGGGTCGGGAAGACTCCTGAATCCTGGGTCTGGAAGAATCCTGGAAAGAATTCCTGGGTCAGAAAGATCCCCTGGAGAAGGAAATGGCAACCCACTCCAGTTCTCTTGCCTGGAGAACTCCATGGACAGGGGAGCCTGGCAGGCTACAGTTCATGGGGTAGCAAGGGTTGGACATGACTTAGCAACTAAACCACCATATTTATATTGGTAGGGTTTATGGTGAGTAAGATATATGTGACCTATCTCTATACACAGTTGAGCTAGCTGTTTACTAATCCTGATACGAAGCTGAAACATAATTTGTCAGAATTTTACAAACAACTTCTAGCCAACATTATTATAAAACTTAATGACTATTCTGTAAATTGCAAAGTTTTGTTTGACAGGCATAATGGGGAATATTCTAATACTATTAGAAATGTGGTGAGGCTAACAAATACAAAACAATGAATCTATATACTTTGGGGAAACTATTCACATACTTCTAAAATCCTCACACTTCTGCTATGAATGATCAAGATTCAAAAGCAAGGAATAGTGCTTCTGCATCTTCTCATTTGCTACAGATAGCATCAGGTGGTGATGCCCTTCCTCACAGGCCAATTTTATGAATCTTATTGAGATGAATAAACTTTAGACAATTTCTAATTAGCCCCTCTGAAAATTTTTCAGCCTAAGAAATATACAAAGGTACTACAGTCCCTCAGACAAATCGAGACTTTAACATTATCCACACCAACAAAAAGTCAATAAAAGAAGACAGTTTTGGACTTATTTTCCAATTCTAGGCATATAACACTGTAGGCACTCAAAAATTTCTGTTGTGTCAATGGAAGAAGGATAAATGATAATTTCATAGATTTTCAATTGATTTCTTTATGTATACATAAATTTGTAGATTATGTCTGGGTTTAAGAAAGACAAATACATTTTATGATAGACACTGTCTAAAAGGATGAAATTCATGAAGACTTTTTTATAAATCAGGAAAGATCCTAAAGAAAAATCGTTGATAATCGTGGAAAAAGAACAGCCTAACAAGTGAAAAAGCTGGCTTAAATCTCAGCATTCAAAAAACAAAGATCATGGCATCCAGTCCCATCACTTTGTGGCAAATTGATGGGCAAACAATGGAAACAGTAGCAAACTTTATTTTCTTGGGCTCTGAAATCACTGCAAATGGGGACTGCAGCTGTGAAATTAAAAGACCCTTGCTCCTTGGAAGAAAAGCTATGATAAACCTAGACAGCATATTAAAAAGCAGAGACATTACTTTGCCAACAAAGTTCCGTCGAGTCAAAGCTATGGTTTTTCCAGTAGTCATATATGGATGTGAGAGTTGGACTGTAAAGAAAGCTGAGCGCCAAAGAATTGATGCTTTTGAACTGTGGTGTTGGAGAAGACTCTTGAGTCCCTTGGACTGCAAGGAGATCCAACCTGTCAGTCCTAAAGGAAATCAGCCCTGAATATTCATTGGTAGGACTGATGTTGAAGCTGAAACTCCAATACTTTGGCCACCTGATGTGAAGAACTGACTCATTGGAAAAGACCCTGGTGTTGGGAAAGATTGAAGGCAGGAGGAGAAGAGAACAACAGAGGATGAGATGGTTGGATGGCATCACCAACTCAATGGACATGAGTTTGAGCAAGCTCTGGAAGTTGGAGATGGACAGGGAAGCCTAATGTCTGCAGTCCATGGGGTCACAAAGAGTCAGGCACGACTCAGCAACTAAACTGAACAAATCTTTTAAAGTGTTTAGTCCACAGAAAGTTCACCCGTATCATCAAGTTTTTGCTGGCTTTCCTACAGATATTCACAATGCCCATCCCTGATTGTGATTTGTAATCTCTCCCCCAGCAACCACTTGTATATATGTGTGTGTGCTACTTTAATATCTTTTAACCTCTTTGTCATTTATGTGATCACCAAAGAAAATCGTGAGGCAGCAGAATGGGCTGTCCTGTGATGGAGGTGTGTGTTATCACAAGCAGGAAAGCAATGAAGGCTTCAAGGATTGAATGACAGACCAGGAAAGCACCTGGTGGTCCTGAGGGTACTATGTGACATAAAAGCACCAGATTAAGCTTGTGAGATGCTAAGAAGAGGATAAAAGCAAACTAGAGCTAAATGTGACCTCTGTGACAATTTTAATGAGGAGCAGACCTGTGTCTGTCTGTAATTAATACACTCTGGAAGAGCTTCCTATGAAATATGAAACAACAATGATAATAGCAAAAAGCAAAAAATTTAGTTCTGAAAAGACTGTTGCAGAACTCTTCATTGTCCCAAACTGGCTGTTTTTAAAAACTTAATTTTCTATCTGGGCCACAAGATAATAATTTTTAATTCCAGTAACTAGTATGTCTCTAGTTACACATGAAGGAGGCTCTACAAAGGATGCACCCTGTTGCTTTTGAGGACCCTTAGATGACCTCTCTATTGTAGGACAGGTATTTCCACCAATTACCTAGGACATCAAATCTCATTGATTCCGTGCCCTGGTACAAAGGAATAAGCACTAGAGAATGAGACTCTGAGAATTTCTTGATGAGCTAAACTACAAGTGAAATTTTTGACTTTAAGAAACATTTTTCTCCAATTTCCCTGGTAATTTTCACTCTGTACAATTCTTTTCAAAATGGCTTTCTTAGAAGGTGGCATTTCAATGAATCCACTGAAAAATTTTACCAGTTGTGAAATGTTTTCCACTAAGGAACTCCTAAGTCTTAATTCACATGACATGCCAGGAAGTAGCTAGCATTTTTATTATGTCCACTTTTCTGACAGAGATAACTGGGGCCCAGAAGATCAATCTCAGCACCTATTTCACCTTTTTAATTTTCTTTCCCATTATCATGTCCTAAACCATCATCTTCTTTAGCAAAATTGTCCCCTAAAGTAAAATGCAGCCATCAATTGTAAACGAGAACTATAAAAGGCTTCTACTTCATTTATACCTGTAAGGCTAGATGCAAGTTCAGAATAACAGGAAAAAGTGATATATTTATCCTTCTGTGTTAATAAAGGAAGACAGGCAGAGTTAACTACTCCAGCTAAGCACAGGAATGCAGATGTTTTAATTTAACTTGTATTTTAGCATATGTCCTTCTTGTACCCGTTTTCCTGACCTAAGAGTTCTAATGACGGCACAGCCACTTTGGAGAATCACTTGGTGCTTTCCTATAAAGGTACATATACACTTACCAATCTAAGAAGCAATTTTATTCTGAGTTACATATCCAAGAGACATGAAAACATATATGCCCACAAAGTCTTGCACACAAAAGTTCATAGCAACTTTTTCAACATAGCTCCAAATTGAAAACAGCTCAAATATCCATTAGTAGAATGAACTGGCATGTCTACACAATGGAATGCTAATCAGAAATTAAAAAAAAAAAAAAAAACTAAGAAATCATGCAACAGCTTGGACAGAATTAAAAAAATATTATTCTCAGTAAAGAGTGAAAGTGATAGTCGCTCAGTTGTGTTCAATTCTTTGCAACCCCATGGAACCTGCCAGGCTCCTCTATCCAAGGAATTCTCTAGGCCAGAATCCTGGAGTGGGTTGTCATTCCTTTCTCCAGGGGGTCTTCCTGAGCCAGGGATCAAACCCTATCTCCTGCATTGCAAGCAGATTCTTTACTGTCTGAGCCACCAGGAGTATTTGCTATATGATTGCATTTGTATGAAATTCCACGAAGGAAAACTATGCTGATAGAAAGCACAGAATTGGTTGCTGTGATTGAGGTTTGGGGATGGGAGACAGATTAAATGGGAAAAGGTGTAAAGAAATTTTGTAAATTTTGTAAATTAAAAAGTGCTCTGTATCTTGATTGTGATGGTACATGAGTATAGACATTTGTCAACATGTATCAATGCTTTTATTTGAATGTGTTTATTCTGTTTTAAGTAAATTATACCATTACAAATTTCATTTAAAATTTTAATGGACTGTGCAATCCATGGAATTCTCCAGGCTAGAATATTGGCATGGGTAGCCATTTTCTTCTTCAGGGGATCTTCCCAACCCAGGGATCGAACTCAGGTCTCCCACATTGCAAGCAGATTCTTTATCAACTGAGCCACCAGGGAAGCCCAAGATAATTTCAAGGGTGTTTAAACATAAATAGGGTTTCCCTGGTGGCTCAGATGGTGAAGCCTCTGTCTGCAGTGTGGAAGACCCAGGTTTGATCCCTGGGTTGGGAAGATCTCCTGGAAAAGAAAATAACAAACCACTCCAGTACTCTTGCCTGGAAAATCCCATGGACAGAGGAGCCTAGTATGCTACAGCCCATGGGCTTGCAAAGAGTCAGACAGGACTTCACAATTTCACTTTCTAAACATAAATAGAAAATTAAAGCCAGGGTCATTCTAGGCAATATGGGTTCTATCATTTTAACAAATATTTACTGACCACAAGGCACTGCAATTGGCCTCTGCTGGAGACAAAGATGAGTCAGATGAAGAAGGCAGAGTCTCCCAGGAAGTACAGTCCAGGAGCACACACAAAAAATGTATGGCTCAAGTGGTAAAGAAGCCACCTGCAGTGCAGGAGACACAGGAGACAGGAGTTCAATCTTTGGGTCGAGAGGACCCCCTGGAGGAGGAAATGGCAACCTGCTCCAGTATTCATTCTTGCCTGGAAAATCCCAGGGACAGCAAAGTCTGGCAGGCTACAGTCTATGGAGTTCCAAACATTCAGACCTGACTAAGCAAGCATACATGCAATGGATGTTAAGTATGAAAAAGGAGACCCGGACATGCTCTCATCTCAGAACACTTCAGAGCATGCAGCACAGCATTTGGCACAGAGCAGGCACTTAAATACTGTTGAATTGATAGAGCTCACATTGCATAAATTAACATTGACTTTCTTATTTGTACTTACTTAGAAGAAAATTGGGAGTATAAAATTATTGGTCCAAGGTAACCTAATAACCATTTCAGGCACTATGACTTATGTCAGACAATGGTGTTAAAAATGTATAATACACTATCCCCATTCTTGAAAACAAAACAAAATAAAACACTTAATAATTGATGGGAGGATATAACAAACATGTAATATGAACATACAGTATATATGTATAAAATAATTTATAGGTATACTTTTCTTCCTTCATGTCCCCTGTGCCTTAATTTGAAGACAGCACAGAACTAAATGCTTGTGTGTTCTCTTCTCCCCAGGCACACACAGCCTTCTCCATTCTGAGTCTAGCTTGGGGCCTTTCTCTCCTTCTGCCCCAAATGTCCTTTATCTCTTGTCCCTTGAATAACACCCCTTTCCCTCCTACCTCAACACAGGATGGATTACTAAATAATGACTCCTTTTTAAATACTCCCAAAATGTGTCTTTATTACTTCATTTATCACAGTGTTTTATAATCTTTTTTTTTTTTCATCTCTACTAGACTGTCAGTCTGTTACGGGATATATCATACTCCTTTATCCTGATCACTTTATATAAAGTCTGAGATACTAAAGATAATAAATACTGTGTTGAACAAAAGAATAAAGAGCTCCTAAATGTGGACCGGTTTTCCACAGTGAGGAAGAAAACAATTGCCCCTTCCCTTCAAAGGAGCCAAATAAGCTGGAGACATCTGTAGCTCTGGTTCCACAATCCAGTGGGATTTGGAAGCAGTCTTTTGTTGTCCTCTACCAGATAGTGACAAGACATTGTGCCCTCCTGGGCCTGGCAACACATTAAATCCCCCTGAGGTTCCAGGCTGCCCATGGCCCTTTCTGTCTGAATTAGGATATTGAAGGTTTTCCAGAGTTTGTACCCCTAACCTTGCCTCAAGACCCAGTTATTGGTCCCTAGGGTTTGGTGGAGAAGTCTACCTCTAGTTTTGTCAGTTAAAGGGAACTTGTACTACTTTAAATACCATTCCCTGTGACTAGGGCTTAATGCTATTTTTTCTTCCATTCATACAGCATCTCTCTAGCATATATGATTCCTCTGATGTTTCCAGTATCATTTTTTCCCCATTCCCACACACTTAGTTTCAGAAGCTTAAACTTCTAACAGATGGATGAAAATTGCCATGGACTATTTATATGTGATTCTTAAGAAATAAGTGTTATTTGAGTCATTATTTTTATCTCATCTGAGGACCCTCTGGTCTACCAGCTCACTTCATTGTTTCAAATGGCAATTGTTAATGGTGGAGGTCAGCTTTGAAAACTGTTCAAATTTTCTCCTCCGTAATTTGCTCCTATGGAAGCAGATTCAGACTTCTTTGATTTATCTTGATCCTATCTTAATCCCAACTATAAATCCATTGCTTCTACTGACCATGGCAATAAAGCTGGAGAAGTATCTGATCACTAATCAGGCCAATGGACATCTCCTTCTCACAGTTCTATGTGCTATGCTAGCCAATGAATGTCTTGTGGAAACTTCCTTATAGCACTATTGCTGTCTTATTATACAAATACCATGAGCCTCTATTCTAGGAACCCCAAATTATAGCAAAACAAACAGAAAAATACAAGCCTAACTCAGATTCTGTAAGTGGATCAACTTTTTGAACTGTTGAAAAATTGTCTAATCTTTCACAAGAACAGATGAGTAGATACACAAGGTGACTTAACTGGGTTCTGAAACGCTCTTGTGAAGACAGGCAGAAGCTGGCAGCTCTGATAGATGGAGTCAGGCACCACCCAGATCCTCCTTCAGGAAAAGACTTGTGTTCAGTTGCAACAGTGTGGTGAGCTGACTGTTCACATTTTCAAGCTACCTTCGGCTTATAAACTAAGGTCAGGGTCCTCTTGGGGAGGCCTCAGGCACTGGACAGCAAAACCATGGTATAAGGACCCAGCCATTCCACCCAATGCAGGACTCCTCTAGTCAGCCATCTCTGCCCTAGAGTTCTCTGTTGGGCTGGTGAAGACTCTTCTCATATCTGCTTCAGGGTCTGACTGCTCCCCTTCTTCAATCCTGAGTCCTCCCTACTTTTTCCACAGTTGTTACTCCTCAAGAACTCTTTTGCACTTCTAACTCCATCTATCTGCCTGATTCCCAGAGGCTTCAATTCCTTACTTGGATCTGAATTCTCTCTGTGATAGGATTAGGGTGAAAGTGAAGGTGAAAGTGAAGTCATGTCCGACTGTTTGCGACCCCATGGACTGTAGCCTACCAGGCTCCTCCCTCCATGGGATTCTCCAGGCAAGAGTACTGGAGTGGGTTGCCATTTCCTTCTCCAGGGGATCTTCCCTTCCCAAGGATCGAACCTGGGTCTCCCACATTACAGGCAGAGGCTTTAACCCCTGAGCCATGAGGGAAGCCCAGGATTAGGGTAAATTCTAAGAAAGTTAAAGAAGAAAAAGAAACTCACCCAAATGACCCCAGTGTATCTAACTGAGAGAAACTCAGGCAAACTAAATGGAATCCCAACAAATCTCTTAAGCTCAGCTTTCCTGGAAGCTCCTGGAAAAAATCAAGCTGCTTTACCCAACAATGAACAATATATATATACTCCTGAGTAAGAAAAGGCCCAATACCAAGAATCAGGACTAATTTTCTCCTGAAAAAGACTGTTTTAAGGGACTAGTAGCAGACAATGGTTGGGTGCCCTCCATTCAGACAGTTCAGAGGCGTCATTGGAGAGTGCAGATAGCTACTTCATCTTTGATTCAGAATCTGCTGGAAGAGTCATTGCTGGGATGTGGGACACTGGAAATGACTGTGCGGAAGTCTATGGATAAGTAGGTGGTACTTTTGTGTCTGAAAGGCCAAGTCTACCCATCAGGGGAGTGCAGCCTGGGGAATCGGAGTAGATGCTAGTCCTTACCTCACTGCCAGGTCTCTTGTTGATAAAAGAAAGTAATGGCGATTAATAATATCGTGAAGAGACCTTTGTAAACTTCCTACAGGTGCATTGGGCCTCTAACATTCTATCCTAAAGTCTGCTTTTGCTTTCATATCCATTCTGCTTGCCTGAACTCTTGCATTTCTGGACTTTATCCTTTGCCCACTTCTTTCTGGATAAGATCTCCTTGAGTCTTGCCTGAATTGACCTGCAGTTGCCCTGTTTGCACCCATACTTGATCCGTGACCTGTTGGTCAGTTACAGCCAGTCATTCCCTTCTGCTTCACAATGATTTTCCTTTGCCTATGCTGGGTATTTCCATCACTACGTCCTTTGTTTTAGTTTTTATCATCCCTCTCCCCACCCAAATCAAGAATGACACAGGCTCCATGTCTATCGTCATAGGCAAACAAATACACTTTGAGAACCATATTCTGGCCATAGTTCATAGAAATAGAGATGCTTCAAAATCCTCTACATTAAAACATTTTTGAAAATGGTTTATTCTTTTCAGCATTATTTATGCTGAGGCTCTGCAAAGACCTTGATCTTTCCTTATATGCAGGGTGTTATTATCTGTGAATTCAAAGGTTAGTATTGTCCATCACACAAAAAGAGTGGTGTCCATAGTTTGTTAATGAGGTTACTCAGAGTAACCTGAAAAATCTTACTCTATGGAAAAATAGGCTATGCACATATTTTGCTGATATCACCAGTAGGGGTTCAAAACTGTGGGCCAGCTGAGCCAAACTGAAACTCAGCAGGCTTCCCAATCACTGTTCAGAACACACTCAAAAGGCTTCAGTGGGTAATGAAATGCCAGCAGTCACTTGCACTACTGTGTATGGATTCATTTTAGATAAGGGCAAGTGAGTATTTAAGTGTATAACAAGGAGTTTTTATTCTTTGCAGACTTTAGGCAGCTTGACATTTGTTTTCTTAATGCAAAACATTAGTGTAAACAGTGTAACAATTGATATTTTATACATCTGTTGGTCTATTCACTTAGTCCATGTTTCTGAATGCTAGACTTAAAAACAACCAGAAGCACAAAACCTCAGTATCTTTACAACCCCATATTGGTGTGAATGATTAACCGACATGGAGGAAGCTAGTGTAAAACCGCCTTCTGCCCTGGAGCACCCATAATGCTGATACATTTAGGCTGAAGGGAGTCTAGGGAAGTCATGCTTCTGTTCTGGGAACTTTATGAAATCTAAGCAAGAAGGAATTATTGCTGAGGGAATTTTAAATAACATACCAGAGAAAACTGCAATCCCTTGGCAATGAACGGTTTCAGCTAAGGGAATGCATCCATAACAAGTTGGTACAGTTCCTTAAGGGATTTCTTTCTACTACTGCTATGAGAGCTAGAAAGAAGTATCTAGCTAGGTCTTTGTCTTTCCAGTTTAGTAGACTGATTTCACTCTATGAGCTGAAAAAGATTTTGAGATAACTAAAAGAAGGGTGACTTTATTGAAAAGTTTTTGTGTAAAAATATGGGATGGGGAAGATATAGAACGTGACCTGTAGGAAGTGTGATTTTTCACAAACTCTTGATAGAAAATTCATGGATTTTAGATTTTCTCCCAAATTTTGAGCAATCTGAATGCAATTTAATTTTTATAAATGTATCTATTTATACTCATGGTTTATGAGTATACATCACAAGAGCTGTGTGTGTGTGCACATGTGTGTGTATGTATGAACTTGTGTGTGTAAAAAGAAGATTCTCTTTTTAAAAGTCTCTCAAGTGTAAAGGAAAGGAACCATAGTGAGCCTACCCCCTCCCACCCTATTATGGAGGCTTCTTACAAGTATATATGGGGAAGTAAGAAGGTAAGTGAAATATTGACAAAGGAAGAGCCAGGCCTCTGGGGTCTGGGATGTCTTTCATATCTGAAGGACATACAGTGGCTCTGGCGGCCCTTTGGTGAAATCAGTGACAAAGAGCAGCTCTTACTCTCTTGTTTTCCTCTAAGAGTTGGTGTCTATGGTTTTTAGGATCAGAAATTCTGTGATATTAATGAATTTGCTCTTACTTTTCAGTATCTATTTTTCCATTTCTACTTCTACTCCCTTTCTATTTTTTTCTATATTGCCTTTTTGGTTCTCCAATTCAATTTTTCTATGATCTGCCACAGAATCTATATATTTCAAAACCAAACCCATACAGAAGATCCGCAGATACAAGCAGAAAAATTCTTTCTTTCTTTCTTTCTTTTTTTTTTTTTGCCATCCCTCCTACTTTGCACCCTTCCCATTTATTCTGTTAAATCCTCATCGCCTGAAGTTTTGGTGGGACACAGAAAGTATCACCAATATGGAACACACCGAAGAGAGAATTTTTCTGTCCCTATTCTCTGTCAGCAAAGAAACAATAATATGGTTTTAGGCATGGCCAACTGCTGTTTTGTTCCAGCCAAAATTTTGAATCTCATAATCAGAAAAGTGGCTGAAGTTTCTTTGTGTAGTGTGTGGTGCAACATCTCCTGACGGTACCCAGCAAAGGCATTGGTGGCACATATAGGCCCTGGTAGAGGTTGCATTATGGGGAAAATCCTTGCTGCCCATTTTCTGGATCCATTTGGTTTCTGCCCCTCTTCTAAGCCGGATGTTCCTGCCTTCTCTGGTTCTCTTAGACATCTTGTATACTTCCAATAAATTTCCTTTTCACTTCTGAGACCAGAATCAGTTTCTGTTTCTTAAATTAAGAGTGCTAAATGATAGTTAGCCAGCATCAGATATAGAGTACCTTATTGCCTGAGTTATGACACCAGACTCCCTGATAGCCTGCTGATCTCTTTCTTTAGTCTGGAGGTGGTCATTTTTTGTTCAGGATACAAAATCTATTCCAATGAATTGTGGTCAAGATATCTAGCACACATACTTTTCTGACAGCAAGATACTGTCTTTGATAATTTTCCTTTAGAAAGGAGCTTTGGGTGAGGCAGGTCCTCAGCTGCATGGATTATATAGTATAAATAAATAATATTTTTATTTAATCCCCATTAATTAACCTGAAACTTTCCATGAAATGTGAAATTATTTTTAAAAATAAGGTATTAATTTGTCCTCAAGTACAATCAGAATCACTTAGGGCACTAAAAATTGGTCAAAGTCAAGAGAATATATAAATGTCCTTTGGGATTACTATGTCATTATTTGTCTATAAATCATTTAGCATTTGAATATGTCATAATAAACAAGATATCATATTATTAAAGAGGCCCTTGCAGAAAGAAGTAATACATATCACCTAAGTATAGGGAAGCTTGATTTGAAATGTATTAAGAGTAGCTATGATTTCTTAAAAGATGGATATGTAAACAGAGACTGGTAATACAGCCCATAAGAAAAAATATCTTGAAGCACTGAAATTAAATTAAAATAGGATCTCCCTTTCACCCTGAATACCTGCATGATTACCAATTCGACAAGGATCTTTCATTTATCCCAACTCAACTTTACTAACGTGCCTGCAGCCTACACTGTTGATAAAACAGCTGATGAAGCTTGCATGAGGGAAAAATCTTCAAGCTGCTTGATGCACAAAATCATATTAGTATTAAAAAGAGATAAGTATTTACTTTTGTAATATTCAACAAATGTAAAGTACCCAAAGAACTGCTAAATTTAGATAGTTTCTACTTTGCATTTTTTCACTTAAAAATAAGTGTGGTAAATCTTACTGTATCATACAATTAACATTCACATGCTGTAGCAAATAATTAGCTTTCTAGAATATTGGGCAGAGACAGAATCCAGCATTACAAAAAGACTTTACTCATGCATTTCCAGTTGCTAATATTCCTAGATTTTAACATGGGGCAGTTGGAATAACAAATGCAATAGTCTTATTCTTATGTTGTCCTTTCCCTGCTCAATACAGTGTTTGTGGGAATTAAAAAACTATAGAATCTAAACCTTTCTGAACATTTGCAATTACCCTGCAGCTAACCATGAAGACTTTATGAATGGTCTCATTTTGGAATAAGAAACAGACATAAAAAGAACTCCAAACAATTTTCTTTCCTTTTGAAGTGTGTACAAAACGGTGGGACATTAGTGGCAGAGTTACTTTTATTTTTTATTACTTTTTATTACTTTTATTTACTTCTAAAGTGTATGCTTTTGGGGTTGAGGGGAAAGACTGCAGTCTTGAAGGATTCTGGAGAAACACATGGATAACGAATACCTAAGAAGCCTCTAAAGCATAGGAATGCATGGTGTGATGGGAAATAGAAAAAAATCATCCAAAATTATTGCTTTTGAAGGGAACAGAGAGGAGATATGACTAAACTGCTCAATGAGAGTTTAGAGTCAGCTTCTTAAAGAGTCTGTGCCTTATCCTTTAAGCAATCAGAAAATATGAAAAGGCATATGGTTAAATCCATGCTTTAGAAATATAATTCCATATATGTCTATGGGTTGGGTAGGATAAGACACAGTGCAAGCAGGGAGATCCTATGGTATAGGAGTGCTAGTGAAAATCAAGAACATCGAAGTGGGCTGTAATATCATATTACAGATGAATATTAAAGACTTTTAAGGTGAGAACAAACTGTTGAATGAAAATCAACAACAATTCTGTGGTTTGTCCTTGTAGGGGGATAGCAATTTCATCAACCAAGTGAGGAAAAACTAGAGAAGCAGGTTTAGGGGTAAAATGACGAATGGGGCTTAGCTGACATTGAGCCTAAGGTCCCTACAGGACAGCCAGCTGAAAGAATCCAGTTGAGAGTTAACAGGAAGCTGGATCACAGGATCACTGGAGCATAGATTTAGGAGTTGTTAGTATGTAGTTCGGAGAAGGCAATGGCACCCCACTCCAGTACTCTTGCCTGGAAAATTCCATGGACGGAGGAGCCTGGTGGGCTGCAGTCCATGGGGTGGCTAAGAGTCAGACACGACTGAGCGACTTCCCTTTCACTTTTCACTTTCATGCATTGGAGAAGGAAATGGCAACCCACTCCAGTGTTCTTGCCTGGAGAATCCCAGGGACGGGGGAGCCGGATGGGCTGCCGTCTATGGGGTCACAGAGAATCGGACACGACTGCAGCGACTTAGCAGCAGCAATATGTAGTTGGTGGTTAAAGTCTTGTGAAACCTTTGCTAATTCAGAGAGAAAAGAGAACAAGGAGGAAAAATCCAAGGAAGAAGAGCAACTCCAATAAAGACAATGTAGATGTAGTTCTTGATATAAAATACACCAGAAACACCAGGTAGGATGAGGACTGAAATGCAGGCAATAGATTTCATCCCTTAGAGTCACTGGTGATTTATGGCACATATAGCTAGACATTAGAGATGGAGGCAGATTACAATGGGTTAAGTAATCATATTTATAGATACACATAGCCCAAGAAAACCAACAATAAAATTGGATTTTTCAGTTGATGCAAAATAGATGAGAGGCCAACTATAATCAAGCAATCACCCTTTAGCACCCACACTCCCCTCCAAAATACAGGGCTTCCATGTCTCACTCACAGATGGATCACCCCTCAGTCAGCAGATGTACAATTTGGTTCCTCTAGAATGTTTAATTTAAGCCAATGTTATTCATCATGGGATTTTCCTGAACCTAACATACCACAGAGATCACTATTAAGAGATAAAATGACATGGCAGCCACAGTCATTTCTAAATAATCAGGAAACAGACAATAACCTATGAGTTGACTCATTGGAAAAGACTCTGATGCTGGGAGGGAATGGGGGCAGGAGGAGAAGGGGATGACAGAGGATGAGACGGCTGGATGGTATCACCGACTCAATGGATGTGAGTCTGAGTGAACTCTGCGAGTTGGTGATGGACTGGGAGGCCTGGCGTGCTGCGATTCATGCGGTGGCAAAGAGTCAGACATGACTAAGTGATTGAGCTGAAGTGAACTGATCTGAACTGAACTAATACATATAAACCATAATATGTAGTCAAAATCAGTCACTATATAATTTTAGAACAGTCATATTAATCTACTTATGTTAAACTACCAGATCAGAATTTATTAATATGTTTTCTCCATCCACAATATACTTCCCCTTTCATATCACACACATAAGTGTCAATCATTAAGAGAATTAATGTTGTCATTTATTTTTCCTTAGGATTTTATATATACTTGTATTTGGATGTCTCAATATATTACATAGATGAAGTGTTGGCGAAGACTCTTGAGAGTCCCTTGGACTGCAAGGAGATCCAACCAGTCCATTCTGAAGGAGATCAGCCCTGGGATTTCTTTGGAAGGACTGATGCTAAAGCTGAAACTCCA
>SJYX01008327.1:214484-256790 GCA_006410675.1 Oreotragus oreotragus
ATGAGTCAACTCTTCGCATGAGGTGGCCAAGGTATTGGAGTTTCAGCTTTAGCATCAGTCCTTCCAATGAACACCCAGGGCTGATCTCCTTCAGAATGGACTGGTTGGATCTCCTTGCAGTCCAAGGGACTCTCAGGAGTCGTCTCCAGCACCACAGTTCAAAAGCATCTATTATTCGGCGCTCAGCTTTCTTCACACTCCAACTCTCATATCCATACATGACCACAGGATAATTTATAGCCTTGACTAGATGGACCTTTGTTGGCAAAGTAATGTCTCTGCTTTTTAATATGCTGTCTAGGTTGGTCACAACTTTCCTTCCAAGGAGTAAACATCTTTTAATTTTATGGTTGTAATCACCATCTGCAGTGATTTGGGGTTGTGCATTTCCAAAGAGATATTAGTTAGAAAAGAGAAAGACTGCATACTACTAAGTTAAAAAAAGGTCAGTTCTCCATGTCTAAGGGAAGAAGGGAGAAGGTGAGATTTATGGAGAGAGTAACATGGAAATTAACAATGCCATATGTAAAATGGGAATTTGCTGTATGACTCAGGGAACTCAAACAGGGGCTCTGTGACAATCAACAAGGGTGGGATGGGGAGACAGATGGGAGGGAGGCTTGGAAGGGTGGGGATATAGGTGTACCTATGGCTGATTCTTGGTGACGTGACAGAAAACCACAGAATTCTGTAAAGCAATTAACCTTCAATTAAAAAAATAGTCACAAAAAAGTGAAACTACATTAAATACAGCATGCTTTCAAAAAGCATCTTTATGTAATCTTTTGCTAATTATCTGAGAGTCATATATTTACTCTCTGACAATTAAATTTCTTTAAAATTTGCCAAAATTTTATTCTGATTATGTTCGAATCAATCTTTATAGAAAAGAGGTATAATTTATAAATGCTTAGGTTAATTTTATTATATCAGTTCTTCATACCCAAGATGCTTTTTAATTTATGCCTTTGTTTTATTTAACATTTAATTAAAGCTAACAATTTACTTAAGTGTGATAAATTAAAGAAAATGTTTCCCATGTTGAGTAACAGACAACTTTTAAATGTTACTTCTGAGAGTTCAGAGCACTATGGCAGGATGAAATTAATAGCCCACAGCTATTAGAGAATAAGGGAAAAGAAAAAGAATAGTTATAAATCTGAATTTTGCTAAAATTGCATAAATATGAATGAGCATTAACAAAAATATGTTTTAGGATACAGAATTGCTACCAAATTGGATACTGCATACATTCACTTTTATGGTTAAGACATTAACTCTGACTATCCATATTGGAGTTATAGAAGCTGTTTATATTATCAGCAAATTTAAAATCCAGTAAATTTCTCTTTGCCTTGTAACCAGGGAAAATGTACATTTTAAACTTTATTTCCAGTTCAGTTCAGTCACTCAGTCGTGTCTGACTCTTTGCAACCCCGTGAACCGCAGCATGCCAGGCTTCCCTGTCCATCACCAACTGCCGGAGTCCACCCAAACTCATGTCCGTTGAGTCAGTGATGCCATCCAGCCATCTCATCCTCTGTCGTCCCCTTTGCCTCCTGCCCTCAATCGTTCCCAGCATCAGGGTCTTTTCAAAGGAGTCAGCTCTTCGCATCAGGTGGCCAAAGTATTGGAGTTTCAGCTTCAACATCAGTCATTCTAATGAACAACCAGGACTGATCTCCTTTAGGATGGACTGGTTGGATCTCCATGCAGTCCAAGGGACTCTCAAGAGTCTCCTCCAACACCACGATTCAAAATCATCAATTCTTTGGAGCTCATCTTTCTTTATAGTCCAACTCTCACATCCATACAAGACCACTGGAAAAACTATAGCCTTCACTAGACGGACCTTTGTTAACAAAGTAAAGTCTCTGCTTTTTAATATGCTGTCTAGGTTGGTCATAATTTTCTTTCCAAGAGTAAGTGTCTTTTGGTTTCATGGCTGCAATCACCATCTGCAATGATTTTGATGCTCCCAAAAATAAAGTCTGACACTGTTTCCACTGTTTCCCCATCTATTTTCTTCTAAAGTGTATGCTTTTGGGGTTGAGGGGAAAGACTGCAGTCTTGAAGGATTCTGGAGAAACACATGGATAACGAATACCTGAGAAGCCTCTAAAGCATAGGAATGCATGGTGTGATGGGAAATAGAAAAAAATCATCCAAAATTATTGCTTTTGAAGGGAACAGAGAGGAGATATGACTAAACTGCTCAATGAGAGTTTAGAGTCAGCTTCTTAAAGAGTCTGTGCCTTATCCTTTAAGCAATCAGAAAATATGAAAAGGCATATGGTTAAATCCATGCTTTAGAAATATAATTCCATATATGTCTATGGGTTGGGTAGGATAAGACACAGTGCAAGCAGGGAGATCCTATGGTATAGGAGTGCTAGTGAAAATCAAGAACATCGAAGTGGGCTGTAATATCATATTACAGATGAATATTAAAGACTTTTAAGGTGAGAACAAACTGTTGAATGAAAATCAACAACAATTCTGTGGTTTGTCCTTGTAGGGGGATAGCAATTTCATCAACCAAGTGAGGAAAAACTAGAGAAGCAGGTTTAGGGGTAAAATGACGAATGGGGCTTAGCTGACATTGAGCCTAAGGTCCCTACAGGACAGCCAGCTGAAAGAATCCAGTTGAGAGTTAACAGGAAGCTGGATCACAGGATCACTGGAGCATAGATTTAGGAGTTGTTAGTATGTAGTTCGGAGAAGGCAATGGCACCCCACTCCAGTACTCTTGCCTGGAAAATTCCATGGACGGAGGAGCCTGGTGGGCTGCAGTCCATGGGATCGCTAAGAGTCAGACACGACTGAGCGACTTCCCTTTCACTTTTCACTTTCATGCACTGGAGAAGGAAATGGCAACCCACTCCAGTGTTCTTGCCTGGAGAACCCCAGGGACGGGGGAGCCTGGTGGGCTGCCGTCTATGGGGTCACAGAGTCGGACACGACTGCAGCGACTTAGCAGCAGCAATATGTAGTTGGTGGTTAAAGTCTTGTGAAACCTTTGCTATTTCAGAGAGAAAAGAGAACAAGGAGGAAAAATCCAAGGAAGAAGAGCAACTCCAATAAAGACAATGTAGATGTAGTTCTTGATATAAAATACACCAGAAACACCAGGTAGGATGAGGACTGAAATGCAGGCAATAGATTTCATCCCTTAGAGTCACTGGTGATTTATGGCACATATAGCTAGACATTAGAGATGGAGGCAGATTACAATGGGTTAAGTAATCATATTTATAGATACACATAGCCCAAGAAAACCAACAATAAAATTGGATTTTTCAGTTGATGCAAAATAGATGAGAGGCCAACTATAATCAAGCAATCACCCTTTAGCACCCACACTCCCCTCCAAAATACAGGGCTTCCATGTCTCACTCACAGATGGATCACCCCTCAGTCAGCAGATGTACAATTTGGTTCCTCTAGAATGTTTAATTTAAGCCAATGTTATTCATCATGGGATTTTCCTGAACCTAACATACCACAGAGATCACTATTAAGAGATAAAATGACATGGCAGCCACAGTCATTTCTAAATAATCAGGAAACAGACAATAACCTATGAGTTGACTCATTGGAAAAGACTCTGATGCTGGGAGGGAATGGGGGCAGGAGGAGAAGGGGATGACAGAGGATGAGATGGCTGGATGGTATCACTGACTCGATGGATGTGAGTCTGAGTGAACTCTGCGAGTTGGTGATGGACTGGGAGTCCTGGCGTGCTGCGATTCATGCGGTGGCAGAGTCAGACATGACTAAGTGATTGAGCTGAAGTGAACTGAACTGAACTGAACTAATACATATAAACCATAATATGTAGTCAAAATCAGTCACTATATAATTTTAGAACAGTCATATTAATCTACTTATGTTAAACTACCAGATCAGAATTTATTAATATGTTTTCTCCATCCACAATATACTTCCCCTTTCATATCACACACATAAGTGTCANAGAGTCAGACATGACTAAGTGATTGAGCTGAAGTGAACTGAACTGAACTGAACTAATACATATAAACCATAATATGTAGTCAAAATCAGTCACTATATAATTTTAGAACAGTCATATTAATCTACTTATGTTAAACTACCAGATCAGAATTTATTAATATGTTTTCTCCATCCACAATATACTTCCCCTTTCATATCACACACATAAGTGTCAATCATTAAGAGAATTAATGTTGTCATTTATTTTTCCTTAGGATTTTATATATACTTGTATTTGGATGTCTCAATATATTACATAGATGAAGTGTTGGCGAAGACTCTTGAGAGTCCCTTGGACTGCAAGGAGATCCAACCAGTCCATTCTGAAGGAGATCAGCCCTGGGATTTCTTTGGAAGGACTGATGCTAAAGCTGAAACTCCAGTACTTTGGCCACCTCATGCCAAGAGTTGACTCANAAAGAAATGCAAAAAGGCAAATTGGTTATCTGAGGAGGCCTTACAAATAGCTGAGAAAACAAGAGAAGCGAAAGTCAAAGGAAAAAAGGAAAGATATACCCATTTGAATGCAGAGTTCCAAAGAATAGCAAGGAAAGATAAGAAAGTCTTCCTCAGTGATCAATGCAAAGAAGTAGGGGAAAAAAATAGACTGGGAAAGACTAGAGACGTCTTCAAGAAAATTAAAGCTACGAAGGGAACATTTCATGCAAAGATGGGCTCAGTAAAGGACAGAAATTGTATGGACCGAAATAGAAGCAGAAGGTATTAAGAAGAGGTAGCAAGAATATACAGAAGAACTACACAAAAAACATCTTCATGACCTAGATAACCATAATGGTGTGATCACTCACCTAGAGCCAGACATCCTGGGGTCCGAAGTGAAATGGGCGTTAGGCAGTATCACTACAAACAAAGCTAGTGGAGGTGATGGAATTCCAGTTGACCTATTTGAAATCCTAAAGTATGATGCTATGAAAGTTCTGCACACTATATGCCAGCAAATCTGAAAAACTCAGCAGTGGCCATGGAACTGGAAAGGGTCAGTTTTCATTCAAATCCCAAAGAAGGGCAATGCCAAACAATGTTCAAACTACCACACAATCACACTCATCTCACATGCTAGCAAAGTAATGCTCAAAATTCTCCAAGCCAGGCTTCAGTTCAGTTCAGTCGCTCAGTCGTATCCGACTCTTTGCAACCCCATGAATCGCAGCACACCAGGCCTCCCTGTCCATCACCACCTCCCGGAGTTCACTCAAACTCATGTTCACCGAGTCAGTGATACTATCCAGCCATCTCATCCTCTGTCGTCCCCTTCTCCTCCTGATCCCAATCCCTCCCAGCATCAAAGTCTTTTCCAATGAGTCAACTCTTCGCATGAGGTGGCCAAAGTACTGGAGTTTCAGCTTTAGCATCATTCCTTCCAGAGAAATCCCAGGGCTGATCTCCTTCAGAATGGACTGGTTGGATCTCCTTGCAGTCCAAGGGACTCTCAAGAGTCTTCTCCAACACCACAGTTCAAAAGCATCAATTCTTTGGCGCTCAGCTTTCTTTATAGTCTGACTCTCATTCTGTACATGACTACTGGAAAACCCATATCTTTGACTAGACATACCTGAGTCAGCAAAGTAATGTATCTGCTTTGAAACGCTGGGCTGGATGAAGCAGAAGCTGGGATCAATATTGCCAGAAGAAATATCAATAACCTCAGACAGGCAGATAACACCACTCTTGCGGCAGAAAGCAGAGAGGAACTAAAGAGCCTCTTGATGAAAGTGAAAGAGGAGTGTGAAAAAGCTGACTTAAAACTCAACAAATTCAAAAAACGAAGATGGCATCCAATCTCATCACTTCACGGCAATTAGATGGAAAACAATGGAAACAGTGAGAGACTTCTGTTTTCCTGGGCTCTTCAGAAAGCAGAGAGGAACTAAAGAGCCTCTTGATGAAAGTGAAAGAGGAGTGTGAAAAAGCTGACTTAAAACTCAACAAATTCAAAAAACGAAGATGGCATCCAATCTCATCACTTCACGGCAATTAGATGGAAAACAATGGAAACAGTGAGAGACTTCTGTTTTCCTGGGCTCTAAGATCACTGCAGATGGTGACTGCAGCCATGAAATTAAAAGACACTTGCTCCTTGGAAGAAAAGCTATGACCAATCTAGACACCATATTAAAAAGCAGACATTACTTTGCTGACTAAGGTATGTCTAGTCAAAGATATGGGTTTTCCAGTATTCATGTAGATATGAGAGTTGGACTATAAAAAAATGCTGAGTGCCAAAGAATTGATGCTTTTGAACTGTGGTGTTGGAGAAGACTCTTGAGAGTCCCTTGGACTGCAAGGAGATCCAGCCAATCAATCCTAAGGAAAATCAGTCCTGAATATTCTTTGGAAGGACTGATGCTGAAGCTGAACATTCAATACTTTGACCACCTGATGTGAAGAACTGACTCACTGTAAAAGTCCCTGATGCTGGGAAAGACTGAAGGCAGGAGGAAAAGGGGAGGACAAAGGATGAGATTGTTGGGTGGCATCACCGACTCGATTGTCATGAGTTTGAGAAAGCTCCAGGAGTTGGGGATGGACAGGGAAGCCTGGCGTGCTCCAGTCCATGGGGTTGTAAAGATTTGGACACAACTGAGCAACTGAACTGAACCGATGTATAACACGATAACAGGAAACTGAGATGCAGATGTTAGCTAGTAAAAAGCTTCTAAAAGTTAGACTAATTCTTAGCCAAGTGATTCACTTACACTAACCTTATTGTATGACTCAATTTTCTTAGAAAATTATATACTGCTATATTTTATATGAGATCAGTCATCAATAGCTTAAACTGCAAATGTTCACACTCATGTTCAAATGGATTATGTTTAAGTATTCTTGCCTGGAGAATCCCCATGGACATAGGAGCCTGGTGGACTATAGTCTATGGAGTAGCAAAGAGTCAGACATGATTGAGTGACTAAGCACAAACATTGAGATTTAAGGAGGGAAGGAAGAAAGGAAGCAAAGTAGGAAGGTAGGCAGGCAGGTAGGCTAAAGAAGACAAAACCCAAGAAACTGAATTAACTCCTCCAAAGCATCATGACATTTTATTTTTGTTACAAATTAAGTGATAGTACCATCTGTGCAAGAAAAATGGGTAATTTTACTTTTTCAGACATAGATACAGAATGATATAGCATTAATTGAATATCTGCCTTTATTAAGAAAATAACTTCGGGGAGGAGAACAAGATGGGGGAGGAGGAGGTGGATGCAGAGTACATCTCTCCCCACGGATACCTCAGGAATACACCTTCAGACACAGAGGTGCATGCAGAACACCAGCTGAGAGTGGATAGGAGGACCTGACCAGTGGGAAAGAATATATAGAACCATGCAAAACTTGGTAGGCCGAAGGAACTAGGGGGAAAAACACAAGTATTGGTGGACTGGACCTACCCTCGGCAGGTAGGGGAAATGAAGCAGGGGTCAGATCCTCACAGCCAGGCAACTGTCTGAGTCAGAGTAGAAACATTTAAGGCTGAGCGTGAAACAGCTGATATGTGGCAGCCTAAATGGAATAAGAATCAGACAGTCCTTGCTGCAGCCATACATATACTGGACAGGAACACGGGTCTCCTGGAAGCGCCAGTGGCTGGGAGATGGAGTTTAGGGATTGTGGAGCAAACCCAGGGCAAGGGCTGCAATTGACTGCAAAGAGACAGGTTGAGAGAATGTAAGGGAGGAGATCATGGTGAGAAATGCCAGGCAGCCATGGAAGCAAAGCAATACTGTAGAGTCACGTGTAGAGGGTGGAGCCATCACCATAGCCTCTCTCTCTCTCCACAAGCTAGCATCACAGCTGAACAATAGAGAGGCTGGCCCACCAAATGCCTGACGCACTGAACTACAGAGTAGGACCCCACCCAGGGTACCCCTTTAAGTGCCTGATGCACTGATCTACAGAGAAGGACCCCAGGCAAGGGATCCCTCTAAGTGCCTGAAAAGGTGAAGCTACAGAGAAAGACTGCCCAAAGAGGCCTTCTGATTGCCAGCTACAAGAGGCTCTAAAAAAGACTGATAGGGCCATAACTCCTGCCGCAGAGGCAGTTTGTGTCCCAAACACTTGGCATCGCCAGGGTCCCTGCAAGCCAAGCAACTGCACTACCTTCATGTTCAACTCTCACTGGGGCAGACCTGCCATGGGCAAAAAAACAAAAACAAAAAACAGTGTTGTATTTATGGGCACAGGGTCACTTCGGTCCTGACAGACTTTTTGTGACCCTGTAGACTGTGGCCTGCCAGGCTTCTCTGTCAGAGGGGGTTCTCCAGGCAAGAATACTGGAGCGTATTGGCCAATGCTGGTTGCCATCCCTTCTAGAGCACCATATTTGCTGCTGCCCTAGCCGCCAACCCCCCTTGAGTACCTGGTGCTGCCAGAATCCCTGTGACCCAAGCAGCTGTATCACCTCCACACCTGGCCCTCACAGGGGCAAACCCAAGCCCTCTAGGGCAGCCTAATCTAAAGTGGATTATCCACATGTAGAGGTGGACATAAAACCATAATTGAAACCCAGGGGCAATGTAGCTAAGGAAGAAGACCCAAAACCTTCCCACCAGCTGTACAGCCTGCAGATTAAGTCCACATGATCAACTAAACAGACTCTGTATCTGTGGAATATATAAAAGGCCATTGAGAGCTCCCTTAAAAGAAAGCACACTAGCTGTGATAGCTGCGGATGTTAGAGGCAAGAACACACAGGAGTAGGTCCAGATTAGAATCAGAGTAGCCCCCACAGCTGGAGAAGGCAATGGCACCCCACTCCAGTACTCTTGCCTGGAAAATCCCCATGGACGGAGGAGCCTGGTAGGCTGCAGTCCCTGGGGTCGCTGCAGGTCGGACACGACTGAGTGGCTTTGCTTTCACTTTTCACTTCCATGCATTGGAGAAGGAAATGGCAACCCACTCCAGTGTTCTTGCCTGGAGAATCCCAGGGACGGGGGAGCCTGGTGGGTTGCCGTCTATGGGTCCACAGAGTCAGACACGACTAAAGTGACTTAGCAGCAGCAGCAGCAGCCCCCACAGCAGGTCCAGAGATCAGTGCAGTGTTGGAGGGCATCCTAGGGAGGTAAGGTGGACTGTGATTCCCAGCGAGGCAAAGGACTCTGACAGCAGTGACTCAAGAAAAACATTTATTATTCTTATTTTTTGACTTGTTCTATAGATTCTTTTGTCCCCCCCACCCTCCTCTTTTCCCTCCTCTGTTGTAGCTGTCCATTTTTTTGGCACTAAGAAATCCAATTAACCTTTTGAACTTTTTTTTTTTTCTTTTTTCTCAGTCCCATTTTTTACTGTTGTCAGAAACCTCTGCCTCTATGTTGGGCTTTTGCAGTTCTTTGGAGTTTTCCTGTTTTCTTTTAGTTTTAATTTTTTAAACCTATTATTTATTTTTTTCTACATTTATTCCCTTGTTTGCTTTTCCTACTGTTCTTTTCCCCTGCAGTTAATCTTTACCATATATAAACCTTCTTTATCTACCTCTATTTAACTCTGAATATCTATTCTATCTTTCTTTCCTTTTTCTCCTTTCCTCTCAACATATTTGTTAGTTTTGTTTTCATTGCTTTATTCCCCACTTGGCACCTTGCTTTAGTTTTGTTTTCCAGTTTGTGCTTTAATTATTTTTGTTCTGGTAGATATAATTATTGGTTTCCTTTGTTCACCAGGTCAATCTATTGTNCTCTGAATATCTATTCTATCTTTCTTTCCTTTCTCTCCTTTCCTCTCAACATATTTGTTAGTTTTGTTTTCATTGCTTTATTCCCCACTTGGCACCTTGCTTTAGTTTTGTTTTCCAGTTTGTGCTTTAATTATTTTTGTTCTGGTAGATATAATTATTGGTTTCCTTTGTTCACCAGGTCAATCTATTGTACTTATTTTTTGTTGGACTATTTTCTTTTTGCTTATGGGTGTATATGTATATATGTATATTCAATTATACTTTCTATTGTTGTTATAAACCTCTGCCTCTACATTGAGCTTTTGCAGTTCTGTGGAGTTTTCCTTTTTTCTTTCTTCTTCTGTTTTTTTTCTCTTTTCTATAATTTTAATTTTTAAAATAATTTTATTTTTTCTACATTTATTCCTTCGTTTGCCTTTCCTACTGTTCTTTTCATCTTGCAATTAATCCTTAACATATATAAATCTTTTTCATCTATCTCTATTTAACTTTGCATATCTATTCTTTCTTTATAATCTTTCTTTCCTTTCCTCTTAACATATTTGTTTGTTTTGTTTTCACTGCTTTATTCCACTTTTGGCACCTTGCTTTAGTTTTGTTTTCCAGTTTGTGCTTCAGGTAGTTTTGTTCCTAACTGGTAAATATAATTTTTTATTTTCTTTGTTTGCCAGATCAGTCTGCTGTACTTTATATTTTTATTGGACTGTTTTCACTTTGCTCATGGGTATATATGTATATGTGTGTATTCCATTATTTTAATTATTATTTGCCTGATTTTGTAACTGCCATTTGTCTGGGGTTCATCTTTGGTTTCTTGATTTTGGATATTTGTTTTATTCTCCCTTAATGCCATAACAAAACACTTGTGGAATCTTCGTTCCTGACCAGAGATCAAATCCTGAGCCTTTGGAGTGGGAGCACTGACTCCAAGACCCTAGACTAGGAGAGAACTAACCCTAGGGAGTGTCAAATGGTGAGAACTCATACAAAGGGAACCACTTGAATATACGACCCGGCATCACTCAACCACCAGTAGCACCCAGTGCAGGACGCCTCACCTAAACAAGAAACAAAACAAAAATACAAACCCAATCATCAGCAAGAGTACCACCTCACTCACCCTTGCGCATCAGAGGAAAGACAAACTAACAAACAAAAATGCAGCACAAATCTCACCTATATGAAGCTCACACAAACCAGTGGACCAACCTTAGGAGGTCAGAAACCAAAAGGAATAAAGAATTCAACCTTCTTCAAGGAAAGAATTCAACTTTCTTTGAAGCCTGGGAAAAAGAGACCTCAAACACAATAACTTAAAAAATGAAAAGGCAAAGAAATACTGCACAAATGAAGAAACAAACTAGAAACACAGAAGTCCAAACAACACAAATAAATAAAACTACAGGCCAATAACACTGATGAACATAGATGCAAAAATCCTTAACAAAATTTTAGCAAAAAAAATTCAGCAACACATCAAAAAGCTCATACACCATAATGAAGTTGGGTTTATTCCAGGGATGCAAGGATTCTTCAATATATGGAAATCAATCAATGTGATACACCATATTAACAAACTGAAAGATAAAAACCATATGATCATCTCAATAAACGCAGAAAAAGCCTTTGACAAACTTCAGTAATATTTATGATTAAAACTCTTCAAAAAATAGCCATAAAAGGAACCTACCTCAACAATGTAAAGGCCATATAAGAAAGGCCTACAGCAAACATTATTCTCAATGGTGAAAAACTGAAAGCATCCCCCCTAAGATCAGGAACAAGACAAGGGTGTCCACTTTCACCACTATTATTTAACATAGTTCTAGAAGTCCTAGCTACAGCGATCAGAGAAGAAAAAGAAATAAAAGGAATCTAGATCAAAAAAGAAGTAAAGCTCTCACTGTTTTCAGATGACATGATACTGTACCTGGAAAACCCTAAAGATAGTATCAGAAAATTACTAGAGATAGTCAGTGAATTTAGCCAAGTTGTAGGATACAAAATCAATACACAGAAATCACTTGGATTTCTATATACTAACAATGAAAAATCAGAAAAAAAAATTAAGGAATCAGTCCCATTCACCATTGCAATAAAAAGAATTAAATATCTAGGAATAAACTTACCTAAGGAGACAAAAGAACTGTACACAGGAAATTATAAGACACTAATGAAAGAAATCAAAGATGACATAAACAGATGGAGAGATATTCCATGTTCCTGGGTAGGAAGAATCAAAATTGTGAAAATGATTGTACTACCAAATGCAATTTACAGATTCAATGTGATCCCTATCAAATTGCCAATGGCATTTTTCACAGAACTGGAACAAAAAATTTCACAATTCACATGGAAACATAAAAGACCCCAAATAGGCAAAGCAGTATTGAGAAAGAAGAATGGAGATGGAGGAATCAAGCTCCTCACTTCAGGCTATATTACAAAGCTACAGTCATCAAGACAGTATGGTACTGGCACAAAAACAGAAATATAGACCAATGGAACAAGATAGAAAGCCCAGAAATAAACCCATGCACCTATGGGTACTTTATTTTTGACAAAGGATGCAAGAATATTCATACAATGGGGCAAAGACAGCTTTTTCAATAAATGGTGCTGGGAAAACTGGACAGCTATGTGTAAAAGAATGAAATTAGAACACTTCCTAACACCATACACAAAGAGAAACTCATAATAGATTAAAGACCTAAATGTAAGACCAGAAACTATAAAACTCTTAGAGGAAAACACAGGCAGAAAACTCGATGATATAAATCAAAGCAAGATCCTCTATGACCCACCTGCTAGAGTAATGGAAATAAAAACAAAAGTAAACAAGTGGGACCTGATTAAACGTAAAAGCTTTTGCACAGCAGAGGAAACTATAAGCAAGATGATAAGACAACCTTCAGAATGGGAGAAAATAACAGCAAATGAAACAATTGACAAAGGATTAATTTCCAAAATATACAAGCAGCTCATACAACTCAACACCAGAAAAACAAACAACCCAATCAAAAAGTGGGAAAAAGACCTAAACAGACATTTCTCCAAAGAAGACATACAGATGGCTAACAAACACGTGAAAAGATGCTCAACATCGCTCATTATTAGAGAAATGCAAATCAAAACCACAAAGATATATCACCTCAAACTGGTCAGAATGGCCCTCATCAAAAAGTCTACAAACAATAAATGCTGGAAAGGAGAAAAGGGAACACTCTTGCACTGTTGGTAGATGTAAATTGACAGCCACTATGGAATATGGTATGGAGATTCCTTAAAACATTAGGAATAAAACCACCATATGACCCAGCAATCCCACTCCTAGGCATATACCGTGAGGAAACCAAAATCGAAAGAGACACATGTGTCCCATTGTTCATTGCAGCACTATTTACAATAGGTAGAACATGGAAGTAACCTAGATGTCCATCAACATGAATGGATAACGAAGTTGTGGTACATGTACACAATGGAATATTACTCAGCCATAAAAAGGAACACATTTTAGTTCCAATGAAGTGGATGAACCGAGAACCTATTATACAGAGTGTAGTGAGTCAGAAAGAGAAAGATAAATACTGTATTCTAACACATATATGTGGAATCTAGAGAAATGGTACTGAAGAATCTATTTACAGGGCAACAATGGAGAAACAGACATAGAGACTTATGGACATGCGGAGAGGGGAGGGTGAGTTATATGGGAAGTAACAAGGAAACTCACATTAACACAGGTAAAATAGATAGTCAACGGGAATTTGCTGTATGCCTCAGGAAACTTAAACAGGGTCTCTGTATCAGCCTAGAGGGGTGGGACGGGATGGGAGATGGGAGGGAGGTTCAAAAGGGAGGGGATATATGTATACCTATGGCATATTCTTGTTGAGGTTTGACAGAAAACAGCAAAATTGTGTAAAGCAATTATCCTTCAATAAAAAATAAATTAATTTAAAAAAAGAAAATAACTTTGATTAAATTCCACTTAAAGCTGTATAATATTTATGCTGGAGCAGGCATTCAGAGAAATAGAACTGCACAGTACTGAGGGAATTTTCTTCATACTATTTATTCATTACCTAGGAATCTTTACATTAGAAGAAAGAATGCCTTCTTTCTCTCAACTTCAGGTTCTATACTTCCAAGTCCTTTTTATTCCATCTGAAATGTTACTGAGATAATCACTGCTAATTATTTTCTGATTGTGAACACTGAGAACATTCTTGGTGTTTCTGGGCCTTGATACACCCCTCTTACCTTGCTGTGCTGTCTTTCTCTCTGTGCTGTACTGTGCTTAGTCACTGACTCTGCGACCCCACAGACTATAGTCCACCAGGCTCCTCTGCCCACGGAGATTCTCCAGGCAAGAATACTGGAGTGGGCTGCCAAGCTCTCCTCCGGGGATCTTCCCAACCCAGGTACCAAATCTAGGTCTCCCGCATTGCAGGCAAATTCTTTACCATCTGAGTCACCAGGGAAGCCCAGGTGGCACTCTGAGGTCTGAGTTGTTTGTTTAAAATGATGACACATCCTATCTGCATATGGGGTCTTTGAGCCAGTTTTCCTGTTTTTGTTTTAGAACACACACACACATACACACACAGGGCTTCACAGGGGGAGCTAGTGGTAAAGAATCCACCTGCTAATGCAGGAGAAGAGAGAGACGCAGGTTTGATCCCTGGGTTGGGAAGATCTCCTGGAGGAGGACATAGTAACCCACTCCAGTAGTCTTTCCTGGAGAATCCCATTGACAGAAGAGCCTGGTGGGCTATAGGCCATAGCATCATCAACAGCTAATCACGACTGAAGAGACTTAGCACACATGCACATATATATTTAGTAAATAGATTAATGGTGGCAGTAACATGAAAGTAGGACTAGGACTAGCACTATCGGCAAATTTTTGGCAGTTTCTTTGCAGTAAGAAATCTCTCTCTGAAGGCCTGATCATTTTCTTTGGTTCTCTGTCTTAAAGGCATCTTCATCTGCTCCAAGCTGAGTACCCTGTTTTCAGGCTTTAGCATGACTACAATCTAGGATAGTCATCAACAAATAACAGTGCTGCTGCATCATATGACGGAGACTAAATATTTACCATTTATTGGATCCTGGCATACCACAAGCAATAATACAAATTACAAACTCTGGGGAAATAAATTATAAGTGAATAGTCAGTAAATGAATAAATTCCATATTACTACTGGAAGACAGTAAAAAACACAAAAGAAGCAAGAATTAAAACTACCCCTTCATAGAGTAAGTCTCTGATATTCATAGACTAAATAATATTTGAAGTCTCAAGTGTTTGTGAATGATCCTATAGAACATATATTCATATATAATTTTTAAAGAAACTTGGATCATGTCATGAGGTTGGTGTGAATGAGGCACTTGGCTAGGAATAAGCCTAATTTTTAAGAGATTTTATAGTTAGCACCTACATTGCAGTGCAGCTTAACATTTTTTTTTACTTCAGTTCAGTTCAGTTCAGTCGCTCAGTTGTGTCCGACTCTTTGCGACCCCATGAATCGCAGCACGCCAGGCCTGCCTGTCCATCACCATCTCCCAGAGTTCACTCAGACTCATGTCCATCGAGTCCATGATGCCATCCAGCCATTTCATCCTCGGTCGTCCCCTTCTCCTCCCGCCTCCAATCCCTCCCAGCACCAGAGTCTTTTCCAATGAGTCAACCCTTCGCATGAGGTGGCCAAAGTACTGGAGTTTCAGCTTTAGCATCATTCCTTCCAAAGAAATCCGAGGGTTGATCTCCTTCAGAATGGACTGGTTGGAAGTACAAAACAATTTTTGAATATATCAAAAAACTCATGTAGAGTGACCCCAAAAGAAGCCCACTAGCTAACTATTATGATGGAAATAAGAAAAAAGTGCAACAGTTTTATAAAGCTGATGCATCTCAGGAAATAGAAATTCTGGGTAAATTTGGTGATGACTCAGGCAAAAATGATTACACCATATGCTCTATATGGGAAACAAGAAAAAGTGATGCTTGAAAATGTTTCAGCCGGTGCTCAATTCAGAATTTATGTTAATAGCATTATAAATGACTTTAGTTCTGTTTCTATAGAATCATTAGGGTCTATAGGGATCATTGAAATATTTTAGTTACACTTAACTGCTTACTGCTTTTTATGAGGAAGATTATATATCACAGTGATACTTAGGGATTTGAGACCATCTTGGGATCTGTCCCCCATTAATACTGAAGTCTCAGCACTTGTAGATTAACTTTTCTTCTATAATTTATTGTTAATTCCCCAATAATTGGTAAAATATGGCTTATTCAGTTTACTATGAAGCTCTTTTTGAAGGTACAGAGTTTTCTTGAAAGTTATTTTTAAAGTTGACAATACAATGGATAGACACTTAGGACTTAAGATACCTTAAGAACTTCAATTTCTCCAAATGTCCAGGTGCCAGCATAAGCCATGGTTAAAGTTATATGCGCAACTGCTGTTGACTGCTCCTGCTTGATCCATTTTTGACTCATTTTTGAAAACTATGGCAGGCTTTATGGGATTTCTAACAAGTATATACATGGTCTGTGGCCACAAATAGCTTATATTCTAAGAGGGAAGCAAAGCACATCATCAGAGTATAGGCTGCTTTGGGGTGCTGGAAGCAGCATGATGACAGAATGAAAAAAAAATGTGGGATTGGAATGAATTCAGCCTTTGTTTTCCTGGCTCTGTCACTTAGCAGCTACGTGACATGTTCCAAGCACACACCAGAAACTCAACAGACAAGATAAGCAACAGAAATTCTGTTGAGTTTAGAGAAGGAAAAAGTCATTTGGGGACAGTGATTGGTAGATATTTTGACTCTATCCTTGCAGAACAAGCTTGACTGGGCAGACATTGGAGGAAATCTGTTCTGTGACCTAAACACAAACAAAGGTGTTGTAGGGAACAGGAGTGCCACGTTCATAGTGGAAAAAGCAGAGTAAATGCTGTACCATGGAGGTTCTGCGGATGGGTGAGGGGAAGTCAGCTCAAAACTGTAGATTCCAAAGAAAAAACAGGTTACTTGTCTCTGATCAGCGTCCAGAGAGGGGACTTCCTTCGTTTTTCATCATGCTTTCCTTTGCAACATGCACAGGAAGCTCTGCTGTCAGCTGTTTGTAGAGGCTGCTTCCTAAATTTAATTAGAAGATGCTTCCTAATGCGGAAGCAGAGCCTCCCCTCTTCTTTCCTTTATTGCAGTTTATCTAATCAAACTCAGCTCATCAAATTTCCAGCTTAGTTGTTTTCAACACTGTGCATCAGAATCACTTGTGAACTTAAACAGACACAGACACAGACACACACACACACACACACACACAAAGAGGCCTTTGACTCAGCCTTTTGGGAGAATCTAGGGAAGAGAGGCCCATGCATCTTTTGGAAAGAGTTTCACTGGTGATTCTAATCCTCAGAAATGATTGGGAAGAAACTTTTAGGTCATATCTTTTTTCTTAGCAATTCGATAGTTACCTGTTCAGATATAATAGCATCTTTGTTTCTCCTTGGGATAACTGTATATTTTCTCCTTAAAATAATGGAATATGTCACCTTGTGAAATTAACTGCAGAGATATCAATACTTGAAAGCTAACTTCATTTACCAGCACTCCCTCTCTGACCCACTGGGTCCCCACAGTCTTCTGCATTACCTCCCATTTGGCCAATTCAATAGATAGAAACAAAGTTAACTCTAAATTTCTTACATTTTAAAACAGCATGTTGGGAAGTACAACAGTGCAGTTGCTTCTCTCCTAAAAGCAAGCCACAGACTTTTCTGAGGCAAAGACACAAGGCAGTGCACTCTTTCTAATTTCTTATAGTCTTCTCCTCCTCTACCTTCTTCCTAGTGACATGAGGCCACTCAGACCTCCTTCTCACTTTACTCCCAAGGGCTATGCTCTTGATCCATTTTCTTATGTTCTAACATCGCATTCTCTTTCTTCAAGGTAACTGGTTCCACAAATTTAAGTCATGAAGTTACCACTAGCTTAATGATTTTACCTTATAAAGAATAGTCACATTTTAAAAGGTAACTCCAGAAAACAACAATAAAATAATGTCTCCACCTCATAGAATGACTTAGTAATAGTGGATAGTTTAGACACCATGGCACAATAGTAGGAAAGATTCATTTGACCAAAAAGACTTTACAAAGAGCCTCCTCAATTACACCTTGTAGACTATTCAATGCCTGACTAGTAGGTGCTCAATAACTGTTTAGAGTGAAGGACTGTGCCAATATATTTAAATGCTAAGGAAAGAGAACTGAACCAGAAGCCAGGAAACCTGAGTTCTAGCTTAGGAACAAGATGAAAATGGACCTGAAAAGGAGGAAAACATGTGCTTAAAGGCATGGAAATGAGCCATAAAAATACAATTTTTAAAAGAAAGGAAATCTCAAAAAGGAATTCTAAATAAGGTCAAATTCTATGTAGGAGATAAGGAAATAGATGATTGTGCAAATGCCATTAGTGTGTTTCTAATAGTATTTTGGCTACAGTGAGAGGAAAGTCAGGCAAAAGAAGCTCGGGGGAGTGTGAGCTGTGAAGACGTGAAGGCAGTTTTCTAGATGACTGGAAATGAAGAGATGGAAACAAAGGACAGGCGTACTGAGACAGTGACAGGACTGAAACAGGTTCGTCTCAGGATTTTGATCACGCATGTTGGAGATGGGGAAGGAGCAGGGCAAGGGAGAAATTAAAAATGTAAGTATAGGGAAGAAAGCGAGACATTAAAGAAGTAGACAAAGTTAGGATTAAGCACTTGAGAAGAAAGGTTTGTCTTGTAAAGGAGGAGGGACTCATCATCAGGTTACAGGAGAATGCCACCTAGAAAGAAATATTCCCAGGAGAGTCAGAGCAATGAGGAGGCAGAATTTCTCGGGACTCTACGAAATACCTCCCACTGTAGTCTCTGTCTCAGGAAAAGTATTCATTGTACCTTGTTCAGACCTCCACACATGGGCTCAACTCTCCGGTATAATGTACTTAGTTAGGTCTCCCAGGACAGACACTTACCATCTCCCACTGCTCTAAGGCAAAAGACCTTCCAAAGGCATATTAGCAGATGGGTTCAACTTTTTGTTTTTTTCCTCAGAAACTACTAAATTGCAGAATTTTGACTCAATACATTTTTTTTTTTTTTTTTTTTGGAAATTGGTGTCCAGCTAAGAAAGTGCCTCAAATGAAATCAGTATGCGGCTGAGGAGGATTTTGAAGGACTATATCACCAGGAATCTCTAAGTCTGGCAGAATGGCAAGAGATAGCTTAACGGCTGAACACCACTTAACTATATTAACAGGTGTGGCAGAGTTAATACTGAGCAAGAGCTATCTCCCAGCAACAGAACCTGAAACCATGGCAGCCAGACTGGCTAAGTGAACAACTTGGTTTCCTTCATAGGAAGTGAGTTACTAAACCAGCAAGCAGAAGGTGATCCCTGCTTAGCTCCATTGACAACTGTGTCTTGACTCCCTTCTTTTCCTTTTCTAAATGAGTGGCTCCTCCATATAAGTTTATTAAATGTGGCAATTACTCTGTTATAGAATTTTGTAGATGAAGTAACAAGATATCATGATCCTGTTATTTTGCCCTGCCATTTTAATCTCAAAAATATTTTGACTGAAATTAGGCTTAGTAGGAAAAAACAAACAAACAAACAAAATAAAGGTGAAAGTGAAAAATCATATACATTAAACCTTCACACTTGATGCCAATATTTAAAACTGTGGAAACAGATTCCGGGAATATAGAAAGTTGCCAGAATAACTCAGCACCTAAAGAAGCTCTGAGTTCCCCAGAGGAGACAGCAAGTGTGAGGCTTCATTAACCTTGGGAAGGGGAAAGAAGCAGAAGTCTCAGTAGATCTGAAATTAATACAGCAGCTTTTTGTTGCCACTAGAGAGGGCTCAGCCAACATATGCCGGTGATGCTCCTATCTTGCACATCTGTCCTCCGGGAAGGTACCTGATCTGCTAGGGCAGACAGACCTGGAAGGGCTGGAGGCTGGAGATTAGACAGAATAAATTTCTCCAAGCATTCATCTTTTAGGAAGAACTGACTTTCTTCCCCTTGTATCTGTAAAGTTTTAGGACCTGATCCTATACCCTTCTCAGAGAAGGGATTCAGGGGTTTGTGTGATCACTAGCTCCTGAAGCAAAACCTGTGCATCATCCACAATCTTCCACTTGCTCCAGAGAACCTCAAGTCCTGGCCTATTCTTGAGTGACAAAACCTATGACATAGGGAAGTCAAAGAAGAATTAATACCTATTCCATAGACTCTGTAAGTTGTAGGAAGGAGGTCAAGCTGAACAGGTAGCTATTATTAAGGAAGAGCTAATGAATTAGATAGAGAAGAATGTTAATTTACATGTAATGAGTGCTCTCAAGGAGCTGCAATTAGAAAATAAAAATCACTTGAACTGACAATAATGATTTTCAGAATTCTAAAAACTAACAGAGAAATTGAAAGAGACAGTAGCCATTGCTGAGAACTGAATTAGTTGCCTGGATGATCAAATGAAAGGGAGGGGGAGCAGAAAATTAGCAATAAAATAAAAGACTTAGAGGAAGATCTAGGTGATAGAATATGCAAAGAAGTAGAGTTCCAGATGGGGAAAAACTGAGCATGGAATGGAAGTGATAATCAAAGAAATAATAGAATAAAAATTCCTTGGGTTAAAGAAAGACTTGCGCCTTTTGAATGAATGGGCTCACTAAGACTCAGACAGGATTAATTTTACAAAAAGCCACACACCTAGATATAATCAGGGGAAATGTCTGACCTCCAATGCTAATGAAAAAAAAATTCTTTCTTCTACCCAGAACAAAAAATAGTTATCTTACAAAGGAAAGATTATCTGACTATGCTATTAAAAGAAAAGGACTGTGATCCAAGAATCTTTCAACCAGCCAATATAATACTCAAATGTTAAGGAAAAAGCACAATAGTTTTCAACATTCGAGGATTCAGAAAATATGCCACCCATGTACTGATATCTTATCTGTAGAAAATACTTGAGGAAGTACTCCCAACCTCATAAAAAATTCAACCAGAACAAATCGTTTCGTTCTGAGGAAAGAAGAATACAACAATGAAACAATGTTAAGCAACTTGTTTTAATTATATGATGATAACTCCATAACTAAGATTTAGAAAAGAAGTTATAATACAGGATTCTTAAAATATATATATATATATATATATATATATATATATATATTTCCCCCTGCTATTTAGGAAACCCAGGAATTGTGGAGGGAAGAAAGTGGAGGAAGGCAGGCAGAAGTCTGAAAGTCTCTAAAAAACACAGGATGAGAGCCTCAGGGGTAAAATAAGCCAGTAGGTTGTTCTAGTAGAGTAATCATAGTTATTGAAGTTGATACACTAATTGAGAAATAGTGCTTTACATATCATTGTGAACAGAAGTTCATATTGGAGTAAAAAATAAATAAAAAGGAAAACACGGGGGGAAATTCAACAAACAAAGTAAATAGTAAACACAAAATAATATGAAATATTATATCAATTAGATCAGCTACCACTATATATGTGAGTAGGTTGAATTCATTATCAAAATTTTAAAAAGATCCAGATTGGACTTAAAAAAATCAAATCAAATAGCTAAAATAGAAAAAAAAAAAAGAGAGAGAGAGAGAGAGAGAGAAAGTAGAAATAGTAATGTAGAAATAGTAATTTAATTTTAAGAGTGAAAATCTAGACTAAAAACTTTAGTGAGGATGAGGAGTGATATTACAGAGGGATAACTAACATATTCCCAAAACTATATTCATAAACTATACACCAAGAAAGAGAATGCATTTAATATAACTTTAAGGCATAAGGTTTATTTAGCATAAGGCTCAGTTGGTAAAGAACCTGCCTGCAATGCAAGAGACCCAGGTTCAATAGAAAGATTCCCTAGAGAAGGAAATGCAACCCATTTTCAATACTCTTGCCTGCAGATTTCCATGGACAGAAGAGCAGGGCAAGCTACAGTCCATGGGATCCCAAAGAGTCGGACATGACTGTATGGCTAACTTTCACTCAGATGTTCCCTAGTGGTCTAGAGGTTATGATTCTGTACTCTCACCACCGCAGCCTGGGTTTGATTCCCAGTCAGGTCAGGGAAGCCTTTTTTCTTGGGCATCCTTGGTGGTTCAGATGGTAAAGAATCTGCCTGCAATGCAGGAGACCTGGGTTCGATCCTTGGGCTGGGAAGATACCCTGGAGAAGGAAATGGCTACCCATTCAAGTATTCTGGCCTGGAGAATTCATGGACAGAGGAGCCTGGCAGGTTACAGTCTATGGGGTCACAAAAAATCGGACACGACTGGGTAACTTTCACTACAATTGTAGGAAACAAATAGGAAAATACAAAAAAACAACAATGATCAGAGATTAGTAAATCTTTTAGATATTAACTGAAAACTAAGTAAGGATATAGATCATTTGAATGATACAATTAAAAAGCTTGATAGATAATTGTGGAATTATTTAACATATGAAGCACATGTATTTTTCTCAGTTAGCAATGTGAATACCCTGGACATACAATTGGCCACAAAAGGACTATCTCAGCAGTTCCTCCCCACCCCCCACCCTCAATAGTGATCTTATTTACTGAGTTCTTTGACTAGAAACCAAAGAATTTTAGGCATTAACCACCAGTTAATGACCTACCACAGTCCTGAATCCACTGATGTGATTGTAGGAGACTGACAACAGAGCTGAGCTACAGAGAGAAACTGATTCAATAGATAGAGAAGGTACTGAGGCATCAAATTCTTGTCTTTACTTTTCCCAAGTCAGCTGTATTGTCATTCCTGTGGCTTGTCTCTAGCCAACATTTTCCTCATTTGGCTTAAGCTTTTATATTTTCATCCAAAAAAGGGCCAACTAACTCAAGGTTCTCTCTTTTTCTCTCCACACATAAAATGCAAACATGTATACCAAACTTATATAAACACTTTCATTCACATCAGTATAATTGCAAAAACCCCAAATTAATGCAGAGGGCCTCAGATTTAGGGTTTCCCTTGTAACTCAGTTGGTAAAGAATCTGCCTGCAATGCTGGAGAGCAAGGTTCAATTTCTGGTTGGGAAGACCCCCCTGGAGAAGGAATTGGCAACCCTCTCCAGTATTCTTGTCTAGAGAATCCCATGGACAGAGAGGATTCTGGCAGGCTACAGTCCATGGGGTCACAACCACCACAATCCTCAGATTTATATCCCCATGCATAAGGCTTGACAATTTAGATTTCTCTTATGAACCTTTCTTTTCTTCCACAGAATAGCATAATTTAAGAAAAAAAAAATTTGTTGAGTATAGAATATATTTGGGAACCCATGGAATTTTCAAGTTTCTAAATTATTTCACTCAACAAAGACTACATCACTAAAAATGAACATATTGAGTTATCTGGGTTAGCATTTTAAAAGGTGAAATTTACCTTAAAGACTTTTTCATTTTACCTACAAAGTTAAGGGTTCTCATTTCCTTTACCTCAGCAGATAAGCATGATGATCTGATAAGGACAGTTGGTTTCTTGGTCAGCAGTTTTATCACTCCGTGTTTCTCACCTTGATAACAACTGGCCTATCTTTTCCTGTTGTCAGTGCTAATAGCAGCTGCAGAACTAAATCTTTCATAGATGAAGCCTAACTACTCCATGGGCTGGAGCCAACTCTATATTCAGTGACATCAGCTGTTGCTTGAAATTGGCCATAGTGGAAGCATTTATATGACAGAAAGCACAAATACTACAAATCAGGGGTTTATTTTCCACAGAGCTAGTCAACAGCAACTACTGATTTTGTTCCAGGTAGTTGATTAGACAAGGTTTGGAATCTCATGCTCTAGTAGGAAGAAATAAAAAGTGGAAAAGGCCTATTAAAGACTGATTATGTTCCACTTGAGTAAATGAATTTATTTCCGAGAAGTATAACTTTTTTTAAAAAGTCATGGAGTCCTTAAACTAATAATTTTAGGAAATGTTAAGTCTGAAAAATCATCTTATAAAATTACAAGCTAGAAAAGAATTGTACATTTGCTTAAGGCAAGTTAAAAACATGATCTTTTCTACTTCCCTTTTTAATCTCTTATATTCTTGTATTAGTGAATCTTTTTAGTTTCTACTTCCAAGAACAACTAATTTAATTTTTCAAAGGACAGTTAGAATGGCATTTCAGCGAATAAGAATTTTTCATATTATGCCTTAATAAAACTTGGAGACCTGTTATTACTCTATGGAGAGAAAAAATTACTAAAGCTTTTTCTTTCTGATAAAGCACTGAAACATTCTTATTACTTCATACAAGTTAACAATGCTAAGCAGAAGTGGACTTTATGTTCTTAATAGAATTAATCAACGTCCAGCCGATAATAACCAGTATTAGGTTCAGACTTGGCAAAAATGCAAATCACAGTCATGTATGGGAACATGAACTGAAATCCCTTAATTTTCATCCATAAAATGTCCAGAAAAGTAAGAAAGGTAAATATAAGGTCAAAATCGAGCACTGAAAGTTTAACACTGATGAATGTGCAGAAGTCTAAAAGATGGATTTGTGTTGGGAGCTGAAGTCATGATAAGAGGGTTGTCGGGAGGAGGCAGAGTCCTGGCTCCAAGGGGTTTGAGTTGTTTTTATTTAGCAGCCTTTGCAATTTCTGTCCTTGCCAGCTCATGAAGGGGCTTATCATCAGCACCCCTACCACTCACCATCATCACCACTTGAAGAAGGACAATTCAATTTATTTTTATGACAGGGACCAGTTTGAGGTCTGGATTAAGTCAGCAACTTCCTGTATCTGACTTAAAGTTTCAGGTATTTTAAAAACACTGTTAAAACAAAGAAGTAGAACTCCCCCCAACCACTCCCCCACTAACACACACACAAAGATAACACCAAACAACATAAAAAAAAAAAAAAAACCACTTATAAAAATACTGAAAATCAGTGCATTTCTTTAACGTTATAAAGGTCTTCTGAGATGTGTGTGTGTGTGTGTGTGTTTAATTGTCTCAGCTATCTTCTATGAACCGAGAAAGACTCTCTTTTGTTTGAACGTGACAGATCAGTTAGAACTGTGGCAACTACCATTTACAGCTATTGATTTCAATGTGACATTAAAGGCCCCAAATTCAACCATTATTCTCTTCAATTGTCACAAACAAAGGTTAATAATAGTTGAGTTTGGACTGAAGGAATCAAGCAAAGATTGCCAACTGAAATTAGCACGTTGTTCCTGACTGAGTCACAAGTCAGTATTAGGGTCTGTGTTCCATAGATTACATATATATTAACATGATTTTAAAATGTGTTTTTCTCCCCAAAGTAATACTTGAAATCCAGAGAAAGAAAATGTAGTTTCATAAGAAATCAAGCCATTTAAAATAATAAATAATTTAGAAATATATTTCTCTTCGCACAGAGTAAAAACATTTTGTTTTGCTGCTTCTATTGCAGCAAAATAATGTTTCTCATAACTGTAAAAAGTGGTATGTAGCATGATTAAACAATATTTCAACCCTTTAGTTCATGCAGAGGTTACCAGCTAGAGGGGAGAAAGGTTTGATTAGGTTTATTTCTTCCATGAGAAATTTTAAAGGAAAGCATACAACTTCTTTAATATATGAGTGCTGAAGCTACAAATGGCATTCTCTTATGGGCAGGTATAAAAGAATAGAGTCCCTTTTCTATAATAAATAGGCAAAAAATAGCTGGTAAGATATTATAAATCTTCACAACAGCAATGGCAAACTTAAAACGTCTATAAGTCTTTACAATTGCAACTTGTTTATATTTGTATCATAACTTACTACCTGTTTGCCTATTTGTAAATGGTAAATAAAGCTTTATGTGCTGTTTCCACTGTGAATTTTTCTTTAAACAGTATCTTGGTTTTTAAAATTACTCCTATAATTTTAATTATTTTTGACTGATACATTATCATTAAATAGTTATAGAGCACTATCAAATTATAATTCTCATTAGATGGAAACTAGTCATTTTTGGACTATTTCATAGGCAAGAATTCTAGATCAAGTAATGAGTTTAGCATAATTTATTATAGATCATTATTTCCAATAAGAAAATAATGAAACTCTTCCCAAAAGTTAACCTGTGATTATCAGTCCCAAACTCTAAGGAATTTTGAAAGTGAAGCAGTATATTTCCAAATAAACCTGGTGCATTCTTTGAACAGGCAGACCAAAACTGGGCTTGATTTAATGCCATGCAAAATATTTCATAGCTTAATAACAACAGTGGTAGTGGAATTATTTTAACTACAGGGTCACATCTTGTGCATTCAAACATAATAATATCCTTTTAAAATCTGACATATTTTGAAACACACAAGAATTAACAATTGTTCCTATAAAATTGTATAGAAAAGGTTTCCTCCTTCCTAATCTCACAGTTTCTAACCACTATGAGCATTAGTGTGTATTCTTTTCACTTTTTATCTGATATTTATATAGGCAGATATAGGCTTCCCCGGTGTCTCAGAACGTAAAGAATCTGCCTGCAATGAAGGAGACCCAGGTTCGATCCCTGGGTAGGGAAGATCCCCTGGAGAAGGGAATGGCTACCCACTTCAGTATTCTTGCCTGGATAAGCACAAGGACAGAGGAGCCTGGTGGGCTACAGTCCATGGGGTTGCAAAGAGTCAGACACAGCTGAAGCGACTTAGCATGCGCTGCATGCACAGGTGGTGCTAGTGGTAAAGAACCCACCTGCCAATGCAGGAGACATAAGAGATCTGGGTTCCGTTCTGGGGTGAAGATCCCCTGGAGAAGGGCATGGGACTCACGCCAGTATTCTTGCCTAGAAAATCCCCATGGACATAGGAGCCTGGCGGCTACCGTCCACAGGGTCGCAAAGAATCCGACATGACTGAAGTGATTTCGCATGCATGCATCTATGTATATACTGTGTGGTATGTGTGTGCTTGGACTTCCCTGGTGGCTCAGAGGGTCAAGTGTCTGTCTACAATGTGGGAGACCTGGGTTCGATTCCTGGGTCGGGAAGATTCCCTGAAGAAGGAAATGGCAACCCACTCCAGGACTCTTGCCTAGAAAATTCCATGGATGGAGGAGCTTGGTGCAGGCTACTGGCCATGGGGTCGCAAAGAGTCGGGACGACTGAGCGACTTCACTTTCTTCTTTCGTTCTTTCATGTGTGTGCTCAGTTGTGTCCAAGTCTTTGTGACCCTATGGATTGCAGCCCACCAGGCTTCTCTGTCCATGCAATTCTCCAGACAAGAATATTGGAGTGGGTTGCTGTGCCCTCCTCCAGGAAATCTTCCCAACCCAGGGATAGAAGAACCTGCATCTCTTATGTCTTCTGCATTGGCAGGCAGGTTCTTTACCACTAGCACCACCTGGGAAACCATATAAATACATATACATATGTTTACATATATGGAAATAAATATATGGAAATATATATATATACACACACATACCATATACATACATATATATACACACACACCACATACATTGATATACATGAAATACTCACTTCTTCCCTCTGATTAAGACATATAGACCTACCTCATTGTTTTTGATAATGGTAGAGTATCCTGTTGTATGGATCTGCCATTCCCTGAAAGATGAATTTTTTAATTGCTTCTAGTTTTTGTCTTTTTACAAATAGTGTGGCACTGAACTATATTAAACACGTTTATGTACGTTCTAAGATTTTTATAGGATAGCTTCCTAGAATTGAATTGCTGGGCCTAAAAGTTCATGCCCTGAAATTTAGATTCAGCAAAGTACTTTCTCAAAGAGTGGTATGATTTACTTCCTCACTAACAAAATAGGAATGTGCCGGCTTCCCCCACACTCTCAATAGCACAGAAGGCTAGGCTCGTTGCCAATTTAACCGATGAAAAATTTGATACCTGTGTTGGCTTAATTTGCATTTCCATGCTGACCAATGAGTTGAATATCTTTTCATGTTTACTGGTCATGTGCAATTCTGCTTCTTTGAATTCACTACCTATTCTTTATAGGGTCGTTTGTCTTTTTCTTATTAATTGGCTAGAAATCTTTTCTTCTATGTCTTTTTTTTTTTTCCTCTGGCTTATATGGATAATGCATGTTAACTTTAGAAAACTCATATAGGCAAAACAAGATTAAAACTGTCCATATTTCTACTCACACAGAGATAAATTTTTTTTTTGGCATACGTCTTGTTAGTAGCATCAGTGACGAGATAAACTAATTGTATTTGTTCTGTTTTATCACCTCTCCAATTCACTCAGCAACATAGCCTTGGCATTTTTCTATACTTTTCCTACTCATCCACGACTCAAAATAAATGGTGAATCAAAGCAGAGCTGCTCAATCAGCTTCCTCTCATAGATTTAATATTTTATACTGGATCATGATGACTATGGAGATACAAGAACATGCCTTTTTGTTGATAAGTGGAAAACTGCAGGAAGAAAATTGACAGGAACCTCAACTGCAATTACATATGCAAACAGGCTCTGTTCTTCTAAATATTTACATGTATTATAATCTTCACTGAAATTCCATAGAATGAGGACTATTATTAATCCATTTAATAGAAGAGGAAATGAATGCAGCACTCTAGTCCTAGGATCTTAGTATCTGTTCAGTCTGCCTAATGGAAGTACAAAAACACCAATGAAATTATTTGCACTTGGGTTGGTATTTTTTGAATTATTTTTCTCAAGACCATTTCCCCCCAACACATTGCAGGGATTTTAAACAGAGACTTTTTGCATTATTTAAATAGAATAAATACAAAAGAATATTTATGATGAGATGGTTGATTGGCATCACCGACTCAATGGACATGAGTTTAAGCAAGCTCCAAGAGATGGTGAGGAACAGGGAAGCTTGGCCTGCTGCAGTCGATGGGAGTGAAAAGAACTGGACACGACTGAGCAACTGAACAACAACTAAGAATTGTCTCAGTACCATTTAGTTATTCACTCAATATTTTCACATTGGTTTGCACATGACTTGGTTTGTGTTTGGTTTTTTTTCCATGAATTTCCTATTCTGTAACTTTGTTCAACTATCTAAGCCAGTAACAAAATCACTATCTTAAGATCTATAGCTTTATAACAATTATTGATAGTGGTTAAGGCCCACTCAATATATATTAAGTGCTTAGAACAATGTTTAAAAGTGAATAAATGTTATATGAATCTTTACTATTATTATTAAAAGTCTTGCCTAATTTTTATGGGTTTATTTATTTTTTATCCATATAAACTTTAGGCTCGGTCAATTTGAATAAAATAATTTTGCTGAGATTTTGACTGGATGTTCAATAAACATTGAAACCAATCTGGAAAAAAGTGAAAATATTTATGTGAAAGTCAAAGTGTTAGTTGCTCAGTCATGTCCGGCTATTTGCAACCCCATGGACTGTAGCCACCAGACTCCTTTGTCCATGGAATTCTCCAGGCGAGAATAGTGGAGTGGGTAGCCATTTCCTTTTCTAGGGGATCTTCCTCACTCAAGGATCAAACTCGGGTCTTCTGTACTCCAAGTGGGTTTGCGGGGAAGCCACAGGGAAGAAGATGATAATTTTCATTTTTTTACATCTTTTTAAAATGTCTTCAGTCAAAAGTTTTAAATTTTCTACAAAATGATTGTATACATCTTTTGTTAGATTAAATCTATTTCTTTATAATTTTAATACTCTAATAGTGTATAGTTTAAAAAAATACATTCCTAACATTGTGTAGCTAGTGTATAAAGGCAAATTGATATTTGTATATAGAATTTTTTCCCTAGAAACTTTGTAAAATCCTTTTATTTCTAATAATTTACAGTGGATTAATTTAGTATCATTTATCAAAATATATATATTAATAAGTTTTTAAATCCTTATATTTAACATTTTTACATTTTAGTTTCTTAAAATTCTTAAAAATTCTTAAAGAGATGGGAATACTAGACTACCTTACCTGCCTCCTAAGAGATCTAATGTGAATAGCAGACCACCTGACCTGCCTCCTGAGAAATCTAACAGTTGGAACCAGACATGGAACAACGGACTGGTTCCAAATTGGGAAAGAAGTATGTCAAGGCTGTATATTGTCACCCTGCTTGTTTAACTTATATGCAGAGTACATCATGCCACATTCTGGGTTGGATGAAGAACAAGACGGAATCAACATTGCCAGCAAAATATCAATAACCTCAGATATGCAGATGACACCACTCTTATGGGAGAAAATGAAGAGAAGCTAAACAGCCTCTTGATGAAATTAAAAGAGGAGAGTGGAAAGGTTAAAACTCAACATTCAAAAACAGAAGATAATGGTATCTGGTCCCATCACTTCACAGCAAATAGATGGGGAGAAAATGGAAACAGTGAGAGACTATTTTCTTGGGCTTCAAAATCACTGCAGATGGTGATAGCAGCCATGAAATGAAAGATGCTTGCTTCTTGAAAGAAAAGCTATAACAAACTTAGACAGCATATTAAAAAGCAGAGACATTACTTTGCCGACAAAGGTCCATCTAGTCAAAAAGCTATGGTTTTTTCCCAGTAGTCGTGTATGGGTGTAAGAGTAGGACTATAAAGAAAGCTGATCGCTGAACAAGAATTAATGCTTTTGAACTGTGGTGTTGGAGAAGACTCATGAGATTCCCTTGGATTGCAAGCAGATCCAACCAGTCCCTCCTAAAGGAAATCAGTCCTGAATATTTACTGAACAGACTGATGCTGAAGCTAAAGCTAAAAAACTTTGGCTACCTGACTCAACGATCGATTCTGGGAAAGACTGAAGGCAGGAGGAGAAGGGGACAACAGAGGATGAGATGGTTTGATGGCATGACTAACTCAATGGACCTGAGTTTGAGCAAGCTCCAGGATTTGGTGATGGACAGGGAAGCCTGGCATGCTACAGCCCATGGGTCACAAAGCTTCAATGGGTCAGGAAGCTTCCATAAGACTTTTATCCTTTGCCATTAGAGGGCAGACAAACTGAAAACCATGATCACAGAAAACCAACCAATCCAGTTGCACAGCACTGGAGCAGCCAGTGGAGGCTGTGCAGTGCTGGTAGGCCAAGAAGAGATACCCTATATCCAAGGTCTGGAGCAGCGGCCTAGAGGAGATACCCTAGGTCCAAGATCAGGAGCAGTGGCTGTGCTTTGCTGGAGCAGCCGTGAAGAGATACCCCACATCCAAGGTAAGAGAAACCACACTAAGGGAGTAGTCACTGAGAAAGGGCATTAGAGAGCAGACAGACTGAAACCACGATCACAGAAACTAGCTAATCTGATCACATAGACCATGGCCTTGTCTAACTCAATAAAACTAAGTCATGCCCTGTGGGGCCACCCAATACGGACAGGTCATGGTGGAGAGTTCTGACAAAATGTGGTTCACTGGAGAAGGGAATGGCAAACCACTTCAGTATTCTTGCCTTGAGAACTCCAAGAACAGTATGAAAGGCAAAAAGATAGGACACTGAAAGATGAACTCCATAGGTGGGTAGTTGCCCAACATGCCACTGGAGATCTGTAGAGAAATAACCCCAGAAAAAATGAAGGGGTGGAGCCAAAGCTTTTCATAGCTTAATAACAACAGTGGTAGTGGAATTATTTTAACTACAGGGTCACATCTTGTGCATTCAAACATAATAATATCCTTTTAAAATCTGACATATTTTGAAACACACAAGAATTAACAATTGTTCCTATAAAATTGTATAGAAAAGGTTTCCTCCTTCCTAATCTCACAGTTTCTAACCACTATGAGCATTAGTGTGTATTCTTTTCACTTTTTATCTGATATTTATATAGGCAGATATAGGCTTCCCCGGTGTCTCAGAACGTAAAGAATCTGCCTGCAATGAAGGAGACCCAGGTTCGATCCCTGGGTAGGGAAGATCCCCTGGAGAAGGGAATGGCTACCCACTTCAGTATTCTTGCCTGGATAAGCACAAGGACAGAGGAGCCTGGTGGGCTACAGTCCATGGGGTTGCAAAGAGTCAGACACAGCTGAAGCGACTTAGCATGCGCTGCATGCACAGGTGGTGCTAGTGGTAAAGAACCCACCTGCCAATGCAGGAGACATAAGAGATCTGGGTTCCGTTCTGGGGTGAAGATCCCCTGGAGAAGGGCATGGGACTCACGCCAGTATTCTTGCCTAGAAAATCCCCATGGACATAGGAGCCTGGCGGCTACCGTCCACAGGGTCGCAAAGAATCCGACATGACTGAAGTGATTTCGCATGCATGCATCTATGTATATACTGTGTGGTATGTGTGTGCTTGGACTTCCCTGGTGGCTCAGAGGGTCAAGTGTCTGTCTACAATGTGGGAGACCTGGGTTCGATTCCTGGGTCGGGAAGATTCCCTGAAGAAGGAAATGGCAACCCACTCCAGGACTCTTGCCTAGAAAATTCCATGGATGGAGGAGCTTGGTGCAGGCTACTGGCCATGGGGTCGCAAAGAGTCGGGACGACTGAGCGACTTCACTTTCTTCTTTCGTTCTTTCATGTGTGTGCTCAGTTGTGTCCAAGTCTTTGTGACCCTATGGATTGCAGCCCACCAGGCTTCTCTGTCCATGCAATTCTCCAGACAAGAATATTGGAGTGGGTTGCTGTGCCCTCCTCCAGGAAATCTTCCCAACCCAGGGATAGAAGAACCTGCATCTCTTATGTCTTCTGCATTGGCAGGCAGGTTCTTTACCACTAGCACCACCTGGGAAACCATATAAATACATATACATATGTTTACATATATGGAAATAAATATATGGAAATATATATATATACACACACATACCATATACATACATATATATACACACACACCACATACATTGATATACATGAAATACTCACTTCTTCCCTCTGATTAAGACATATAGACCTACCTCATTGTTTTTGATAATGGTAGAGTATCCTGTTGTATGGATCTGCCATTCCCTGAAAGATGAATTTTTTAATTGCTTCTAGTTTTTGTCTTTTTACAAATAGTGTGGCACTGAACTATATTAAACACGTTTATGTACGTTCTAAGATTTTTATAGGATAGCTTCCTAGAATTGAATTGCTGGGCCTAAAAGTTCATGCCCTGAAATTTAGATTCAGCAAAGTACTTTCTCAAAGAGTGGTATGATTTACTTCCTCACTAACAAAATAGGAATGTGCCTGCTTCCCCCACACTCTCAATAGCACAGAAGGCTAGGCTCGTTGCCAATTTAACCGATGAAAAATTTGATATCTGTGTTGGCTTAATTTGCATTTCCATGCTGACCAATGAGTTGAATATCTTTTCATGTTTACTGGTCATGTGCAATTCTGCTTCTTTGAATTCACTACCTATTCTTTATAGGGTCGTTTGTCTTTTTCTTATTAATTGGCTAGAAATCTTTTCTTCTATGTCTTTTTTTTTTTTCCTCTGGCTTATATGGATAATGCATGTTAACTTTAGAAAACTCATATAGGCAAAACAAGATTAAAACTGTCCATATTTCTACTCACACAGAGATAAATTTTTTTTTTGGCATACGTCTTGTTAGTAGCATCAGTGACGAGATAAACTAATTGTATTTGTTCTGTTTTATCACCTCTCCAATTCACTCAGCAACATAGCCTTGGCATTTTTCTATACTTTTCCTACTCATCCACGACTCAAAATAAATGGTGAATCAAAGCAGAGCTGCTCAATCAGCTTCCTCTCATAGATTTAATATTTTATACTGGATCATGATGACTATGGAGATACAAGAACATGCCTTTTTGTTGATAAGTGGAAAACTGCAGGAAGAAAATTGACAGGAACCTCAACTGCAATTACATATGCAAACAGGCTCTGTTCTTCTAAATATTTACATGTATTATAATCTTCACTGAAATTCCATAGAATGAGGACTATTATTAATCCATTTAATAGAAGAGGAAATGAATGCAGCACTCTAGTCCTAGGATCTTAGTATCTGTTCAGTCTGCCTAATGGAAGTACAAAAACACCAATGAAATTATTTGCACTTGGGTTGGTATTTTTTTAATTATTTTTCTCAAGACCATTTCCCCCCAACACATTGCAGGGATTTTAAACAGAGACTTTTTGCATTATTTAAATAGAATAAATACAAAAGAATATTTATGATGAGATGGTTGATTGGCATCACCGACTCAATGGACATGAGTTTAAGCAAGCTCCAAGAGATGGTGAGGAACAGGGAAGCTTGGCCTGCTGCAGTCGATGGGAGTGAAAAGAACTGGACACGACTGAGCAACTGAACAACAACTAAGAATTGTCTCAGTACCATTTAGTTATTCACTCAATATTTTCACATTGGTTTGCACATGACTTGGCTTGTGTTTGGTTTTTTTTCCATGAATTTCCTATTCTGTAACTTTGTTCAACTATCTAAGCCAGTAACAAAATCACTATCTTAAGATCTATAGCTTTATAACAATTATTGATAGTGGTTAAGGCCCACTCAATATATATTAAGTGCTTAGAACAATGTTTAAAAGTGAATAAATGTTATATGAATCTTTACTATTATTATTAAAAGTCTTGCCTAATTTTTATGGGTTTATTTATTTTTTATCCATATAAACTTTAGGCTCGGTCAATTTGAATAAAATAATTTTGCTGAGATTTTGACTGGATGTTCAATAAACATTGAAACCAATCTGGAAAAAAGTGAAAATATTTATGTGAAAGTCAAAGTGTTAGTTGCTCAGTCATGTCCGGCTATTTGCAACCCCATGGACTGTAGCCACCAGACTCCTTTGTCCATGGAATTCTCCAGGCGAGAATAGTGGAGTGGGTAGCCATTTCCTTTTCTAGGGGATCTTCCTCACTCAAGGATCAAACTCGGGTCTTCTGTACTCCAAGTGGGTTTGCGGGGAAGCCACAGGGAAGAAGATGATAATTTTCATTTTTTTACATCTTTTTAAAATGTCTTCAGTCAAAAGTTTTAAATTTTCTACAAAATGATTGTATACATCTTTTGTTAGATTAAATCTATTTCTTTATAATTTTAATACTCTAATAGTGTATAGTTTAAAAAAATACATTCCTAACATTGTGTAGCTAGTGTATAAAGGCAAATTGATATTTGTATATAGAATTTTTTCCCTAGAAACTTTGTAAAATCCTTTTATTTCTAATAATTTACAGTGGATTAATTTAGTATCATTTATCAAAATATATATATTAATAAGTTTTTAAATCCTTATATTTAACATTTTTACATTTTAGTTTCTTAAAATTCTTAAAAATTCTTAAAGAGATGGGAATACTAGACTACCTTACCTGCCTCCTAAGAGATCTAATGTGAATAGCAGACCACCTGACCTGCCTCCTGAGAAATCTAACAGTTGGAACCAGACATGGAACAACGGACTGGTTCCAAATTGGGAAAGAAGTATGTCAAGGCTGTATATTGTCACCCTGCTTGTTTAACTTATATGCAGAGTACATCATGCCACATTCTGGGTTGGATGAAGAACAAGACGGAATCAACATTGCCAGCAAAATATCAATAACCTCAGATATGCAGATGACACCACTCTTATGGGAGAAAATGAAGAGAAGCTAAACAGCCTCTTGATGAAATTAAAAGAGGAGAGTGGAAAGGTTAAAACTCAACATTCAAAAACAGAAGATAATGGTATCTGGTCCCATCACTTCACAGCAAATAGATGGGGAGAAAATGGAAACAGTGAGAGACTATTTTCTTGGGCTTCAAAATCACTGCAGATGGTGATAGCAGCCATGAAATGAAAGATGCTTGCTTCTTGAAAGAAAAGCTATAACAAACTTAGACAGCATATTAAAAAGCAGAGACATTACTTTGCCGACAAAGGTCCATCTAGTCAAAAAGCTATGGTTTTTTCCCAGTAGTCGTGTATGGGTGTAAGAGTAGGACTATAAAGAAAGCTGATCGCTGAACAAGAATTAATGCTTTTGAACTGTGGTGTTGGAGAAGACTCATGAGATTCCCTTGGATTGCAAGCAGATCCAACCAGTCCCTCCTAAAGGAAATCAGTCCTGAATATTTACTGAACAGACTGATGCTGAAGCTAAAGCTAAAAAACTTTGGCTACCTGACTCAACGATCGATTCTGGGAAAGACTGAAGGCAGGAGGAGAAGGGGACAACAGAGGATGAGATGGTTTGATGGCATGACTAACTCAATGGACCTGAGTTTGAGCAAGCTCCAGGATTTGGTGATGGACAGGGAAGCCTGGCATGCTACAGCCCATGGGTCACAAAGCTTCAATGGGTCAGGAAGCTTCCATAAGACTTTTATCCTTTGCCATTAGAGGGCAGACAAACTGAAAACCATGATCACAGAAAACCAACCAATCCAGTTGCACAGCACTGGAGCAGCCAGTGGAGGCTGTGCAGTGCTGGTAGGCCAAGAAGAGATACCCTATATCCAAGGTCTGGAGCAGCGGCCTAGAGGAGATACCCTAGGTCCAAGATCAGGAGCAGTGGCTGTGCTTTGCTGGAGCAGCCGTGAAGAGATACCCCACATCCAAGGTAAGAGAAACCACACTAAGGGAGTAGTCACTGAGAAAGGGCATTAGAGAGCAGACAGACTGAAACCACGATCACAGAAACTAGCTAATCTGATCACATAGACCATGGCCTTGTCTAACTCAATAAAACTAAGTCATGCCCTGTGGGGCCACCCAATACGGACAGGTCATGGTGGAGAGTTCTGACAAAATGTGGTTCACTGGAGAAGGGAATGGCAAACCACTTCAGTATTCTTGCCTTGAGAACTCCAAGAACAGTATGAAAGGCAAAAAGATAGGACACTGAAAGATGAACTCCATAGGTGGGTAGTTGCCCAACATGCCACTGGAGATCTGTAGAGAAATAACCCCAGAAAAAATGAAGGGGTGGAGCCAAAGCAAAAACAACACCCAGCTGTGGATGTGACTGATGATAGAAGCAAGGTCTGATGCTGTAAAGAGCAATATTGCATAGGAACTGTAATATTAGGTCCATGAATAAAGGCAAATTGGAAGTGGTCAAACAGGAAATGACAAGAGTGAATGTCGACATTCTAGGAATCAACAAACTATAATGGACTGGAATGGGTGAATTTAACTCAGATGACCATTATATCTACTACTGTGGGCAAGAACCTCTTAGAAGAAATGGAGTAGCCATCACAGTCAACAAAAGAGTCCAAAATACAGTACTTGGATGCAATCTCAAAAATGACAGAATGATTTCTGTTTGTTTCCAAGGCAAACCGTTCAATACCATGGTAATCCAAGTCTATGCCCCGACCAGTAACGCTGAAGAAGCTGAAGTTGAAGGTTCTATGAAGACCTACAAGTTCTGTAAGTAGAACTAACACTCAAAAAATATGCCCTTTTCTTTATAGGGAACTGGAATGCAAAAGTAGGAGGTCAAGAAATACCTTGAATAACAGGCAAATTTGCCTTGGAGTACAGAATGAAGCAGGGCAAAGGCTAATAGAGTTTTGCCAAGGAATACACTGGTCATAGCAAATACCCTCTTCCAACAACACAAGAGAAGACTATACACATGGACATCACTAGACAGCCAACACTGAAATCAGATTGATTATGCTCTTTGCAGTCAAAGATGGAGAAGCTCTATACAGTCAGCAAAAACAAGACCGGGCGGTTACTATGGCTCAGATCATGAACGCCTCATTGCCAAATTCAGGCTTAAATTGAAGAAAGTTGGGGAAAGTACTAGACCATTCGGGTATGACATAAATCAAATCCCTTATGATTATACAGTGGAAGTAACAGATTTAAGGGACTAGATCTGATAGACAGAGTGTCTCGTGAACTATGGACAGAGGTTCGTGACACTGTACAGGAGACAGGGAGCAAGACCATCCCCAAGAAAAAGAAATGCAAAAAAGCAAAATGACTGTCAGAAGAGGCCTTACAAATAGCTGTGAAAGGAAGAGAAGTGAAAAGTAAAGGAGGAAATGAAAGATATTCCTATTTGAATGGAGAGTTCCAAAGAATAGTAAGGAGAGATAAGAAAGTCTTCCTCAGTGATCAGCCCAAAGAAATATACGAAAATAATAGAATGGGAAAGACTAGATATGTCTTCAAGAAAATTAGAGATACCAAGGGAAAATTTCATGAAAACATGGGCTCAGTAAAGGACAGAAATGGTATGGACTCGACAGAAGCAGAAGATATTAAGAGGTGGCAAGAATACACAGAAGAACTGTACAAAAAAGATCTTCACAATCCAGATAATCATGATGATGTGATCACTCACCTAGAGCTAGACATCCTGGGGTCCGAAGTCAAGTGGGCCTTAGGCAGTTTCACTACCAACAAAGCAGAGGAGGTGATGGAATTCCAGTTGAGCTATTTCAAATCCTGAAAGATGATGCTGTGAAAGTGCTGCACTCAATATGCCAGCAAATTTGGAAACTCAGCTGTGGCCACAGGACTCAAAAGATCAGTTTTCAATCCAATCCCTAAGAAAGGCAATGCCAAAAAATGCTCAAACCACCACACAATTGTACTCATCTCACACACTAGTAAAGTGATGCTCAAAATTCTCCAAGCCAGGCTCCAGCAATACGTGAACCATGAACTTCCAGATTTTCAAGCTGGTTTTAGAAAAGGCAGAGGAACCAGAGATCAAATTGCCAACATCTGCTAGATCATGAAAAAAGCAAGAGAGTTCCAGAAAAACATCTATTTCTGCTTTATTGACTATGCCAAAGCCTTTAACAGAGTGGATTACAATAAACTGTTGAAAAATTTTCAAGAGATGGGAATATCAGACCACCTGACTTTCTTCTTGAGAAATCTGTATGCAGGTCAGGAAGCAACAGTTAGAACTGGACATGGAACAAAACAGACTGGTTCCAAATCAGGAAAGGAGTATGTCAAGGCTGTATAGTGTCACCCTGCTTATTTAACTTATATGCAGAGTACATCCTGACAAATGCTGGGCTGGATGAAGAACAAGCTGGAATCAAGATTGCTGGGAGAAATATCAATAACCTCAGATATGCAGATGGCACCATCCTTATGGCATAAAGTGAAGAATAACTAAAGAGTCTCTTGATGAAAGTGAAAGAGGAGAGTGAAAAAGCTAGCTTAATACTCAACATTCAGGAAACAAAGATCATGGCAACTGACCCCATCACTTCATGGCATATAGATGGGGAAACAGTGGAAATAGTGGCAGATTTTATTTTTCAGGGCTCCAAAATCACTGCAGATGTTGACTGCAGCCATGAAATTAAAAGACACTTACTCCTTGGAAGGAAAGTTATGACCAACCTAGACAGCATATTAAAAAGCAGAGACATTACTTTGCCAACAAAGTCCATCTGATCAAGGCTATGGTTTTTTCAGTGGTCATGTATGGATGTGAGAGTTGGACTATAAAGAAAACTGAGCACAGAAGAATTGATGCTTTTGAGCTGTGGTGTTGGAGAAGACTCTTGAGAGTCCCTTGGACTGCAAGGAGATCCCACCAGTCCATCCTAAAGGAGCTCAATCCTGGGTGTTCATTGGAAGGACTGATGTTGAAACTGAAACTCCAATACTTTGGCCACCTGATGCGAAGAACTGACTCATTTAAAAAGACCCTGATGCCAGGAAAGATTGAGCACAGGAGGAGAAGGGGACAACAGAGGATGAGATGGTTGGATGGCATCACTGACTCAGTAGACACAGGTTTGGGTGGACTCTGGGAGTTGGTGATGGACAGGGAGGCCTTGTGTGCTGTTGTCCATGGGGTCCCACAGAGTCAGCCACAACTGACGAACTGAACTGAACTGATATTTTAGTTTACTTAATTTTCTCAGTGCACTGACATTTGTTTCTAGTACAATGTAGAACAGATATTTTAACCAGCAACCATCTTTGTTTCACAGTGACCTGAAAGAAATGCTTACCTTTAAGTTTGATATATATTGCAGTTATTTTGCAAACATGTTTGATTACTTTTAAGGAAATTCATTCCTGTTCATAGTTTTCTAGGATGGTTTTAAAATTATAAATAGATTTGAATTTTATCACATATTTTTTCTGTAGCTATTGAGATGATCATGTGAATTTCTTCCCTTTTAACTGTTTATATGATAATTTACAGTAATTTATATATTTCTGGTTAAATCAAACTTGCTTCATTGAGATAAGCCCCAAGTGTCATTCCATGTTCACCTTTCTTAGGCCTAGTGGGATTCAACACGTTAATATTTTGTTTGGTGCTTTGTATCAGTGCTCATGAATAAGATTAGCCTGTAATTTCTCACACTGGCCTTTTAATATTTAATATCAAGGTTATGCCTGTCTCATAAAATGAGTTGAGAGGCTGTTCCTTTTTTTGCTATAATCTATTATATTTTAAAATCTTTCCTCCAAACACTTCCCATTTTTTAAAAGCCACTTTTGGAAGGTCTGCTTTTTTCCTATGCACTGAGACCAATCTGAATGTAATGTTGGTTAGCAATTCTATAGTTAAAATGGAAATTAGGAGTCTTTTTGACTAATTAGGTTTCAAACAGCTTTTGGTTGCACAGTATATTCATGGATGTTAGGATGGCATTGTCACAATTAAGGTTTTTGAAAAAATCCTTTCCAAGAGGTTGTTTCCCATCAACAAACAGAAGTAAAATTAAATGCCCGATTAACAAACATAATGTCCTCTTTAATAATTCTCAGCACTCTGGTAATTCTGCTAATATTACTGTGCTATCTGCAATTCTTTCCTTTTGTTTCATGTTTTGAATAATTCAATTAAAAGTCTGACAAAGCAATAACAAGGGATTAAATGTTGTCAAATTGTAACTCAAAATAAAAACATAAGCTCTTTGGGAGTATTTATTAAAAATCTACAGTGCCTTTTCAAGTGTATGAGGTTCTTGGATTCTCTAAAGTTAACTGCTTAGCCGAGTTATCCCGTTTCCTCTTTTGCGCCCAATTCCAATAAATGAAGAAAATAAAAATGTGTAAAACAGAATGCTGCTGCTGCTGCTAAGTCGCTTCAGTCGTGTCCGACTCTGTGTGACCCCATAGATGGCAGCCCACCAGGCTCCGCTGTCCCTGGGATTCTCCAGGCAAGAACACTGGAGTGGGTTGCCATTTGATGTTCTAGCAAATAGACCACTTGGGAAAGACTCTGATATGTCTCTATCTGGCCTATACTGAAGGAAAGATGATGCCTTCTTTCCCCCTGTATTGTGAAAAGATGGATCAGTTATACGATGAGTACTGGACAATAGGGTCTATAATTTTGACCCTTATCTGGAAGCTATTAAGGTACAAGACAAGGTGGAAGATATAAAAAGGATTTCCTCTAGTAATGGAGGTAGGACAAGAGTAACTTTCATGCATAAACTAATCTCATCTGGTTGATGGGCATAAGGCAGCCAGGAGAATATGTCAAGGAGTGTATGGATCAAGATGTCAGCACCATAGGATTCATACCTCCTATATAGATACAATTCTGCTCTCATCAGGGTCTTCCCCCATGGCTAATCAGTAAAGAATCCACCTTCAATGCAGGAGCTGCAGGAGATGTAGGTTTGATCCCTGGGTTGGGAAGATCCCCTGGAGGAGGGCATGGCAACCCACTCCAGTATTCTTTTCTGGAGAATCCCATGGACAGAGGNTTTGAAAAGACCCTGATGGAAAGATTGAAAGCAGGAGGAGAAGGGAATGACAGAGGATGAGATGGTTGGATGGCCAACCATCTCATGACTCAATGGACATAAGTTTGGGTAAACTCTAGGAGTTGGTGATGGACAGGGAGGCCTGGCATGCTGCAGTCCACGGGGTCGCAAAGAGTTGGATGTGACTGAGCGACTGAACTGAACTGAACCCTGCTGTACATTAGATCTTCAAAACTTATTCTTAGAACTGTGAAATTGGTGCTGTTTGAGCCTCATCACTCCATTTTGGTCTCTCACCTCATGTGATTCTCATAAAATGTGGTAAAAAAGATGAAAATATATTAAATGTAAGAAAAAAATAGAATAGGATTGGTCCAGGAAGTCTATATCAGTTAGGATTGACCTTAATTGCAAGTAAGAGAATAAAAATAATTGTGACTTTAAAAAACGTAAGCTTTTATTGGTCATGTAAAAATCCACAGGGAGGCCATCTGGAGATTTGCTCTTCAGAATTGCAGGCTCTCATCCAATCTAGAATGTTGGCCATGATATCCATATTCCAGGCAGTAGGATGGAGGAAGGGACAAAGAAGAGAAGTTCCAAAGAATGAGTGGCATCTATTTTTAAGACAGTGCCAAAAATTTGCTGTAGAATGCATCCACTCCCAACCCAGAACCCCAGAACTTAGTTGCATGTCATATCTAGCTGCAAGTAAGACTGAGAAATAGAGTTTTTACCCTGTTGGGGAAAAAAAGAGAAATTAAATATGCAAAGTGTTTGCCTTATGCAAGGAATAGTTACAGATACTAATTCTCAAAGTTCATAAGAACATGTGTAGAAATAAACATTTCAAGCTTAAGAAAATTCACTAATAGTACCAGAAATGTGATCTTCTGATATAGCAAAGAAAAAAAGAGTTAAAAAAAACCTAATCAATTCAGCTAACA
>SJYX01008327.1:256953-311885 GCA_006410675.1 Oreotragus oreotragus
AAAAAAAAGAAAAAAAAAAAAAAAAAAAAAAAGGAAAATTAGAAAATAAGCAGAGACAAAAAGAGAAAGTACTGTATAACCTTGCATTCAGCTTGGTCTGATAATTTTTCTTTTAAAAAATATCAAATTTAATTTGCTAATATTTCATTTTAAATATTTAATTCATATTTAGCATAGATTAGTAAAAGGTATAAAAATGTAGAAACACATATTTAGGTACATAGAAATTTACTGGCCTTTATATATATTATATATAACACATTTATATATATAAAAGTGGCATATCAAATGGTGTAAGGACAATTTATTATACTTTTAAAGAAAGGTTGGTGTTGCCTTCATTTTATATACCAAAANATGTGTGTGTGTGTGTGTGTGTTTAATTGTCTCAGCTATCTTCTATGAACCGAGAAAGACTCTCTTTTGTTTGAACGTGACAGATCAGTTAGAACTGTGGCAACTACCATTTACAGCTATTGATTTCAATGTGACATTAAAGGCCCCAAATTCAACCATTATTCTCTTCAATTGTCACAAACAAAGGTTAATAATAGTTGAGTTTGGACTGAAGGAATCAAGCAAAGATTGCCAACTGAAATTAGCACGTTGTTCCTCTCTGAGTCACAAGTCAGTATTAGGGTCTGTGTTCCATAGATTACATATATATTAACATGATTTTAAAATGTGTTTTTCTCCCCAAAGTAATACTTGAAATCCAGAGAAAGAAAATGTAGTTTCATAAGAAATCAAGCCATTTAAAATAATAAATAATTTAGAAATATATTTCTCTTCGCACAGAGTAAAAACATTTTGTTTTGCTGCTTCTATTGCAGCAAAATAATGTTTCTCATAACTGTAAAAAGTGGTATGTAGCATGATTAAACAATATTTCAACCCTTTAGTTCATGCAGAGGTTACCAGCTAGAGGGGAGAAAGGTTTGATTAGGTTTATTTCTTCCATGAGAAATTTTAAAGGAAAGCATACAACTTCTTTAATATATGAGTGCTGAAGCTACAAATGGCATTCTCTTATGGGCAGGTATAAAAGAATAGAGTCCCTTTTCTATAATAAATAGGCAAAAAATAGCTGGTAAGATATTATAAATCTTCACAACAGCAATGGCAAACTTAAAACGTCTATAAGTCTTTACAATTGCAACTTGTTTATATTTGTATCATAACTTACTACCTGTTTGCCTATTTGTAAATGGTAAATAAAGCTTTATGTGCTGTTTCCACTGTGAATTTTTCTTTAAACAGTATCTTGGTTTTTAAAATTACTCCAATAATTTTAATTATTTTTGACTGATACATTATCATTAAATAGTTATAGAGCACTATCAAATTATAATTCTCATTAGATGGAAACTAGTCATTTTTGGACTATTTCATAGGCAAGAATTCTAGATCAAGTAATGAGTTTAGCATAATTTATTACAGATCATTATTTCCAATAAGAAAATAATGAAACTCTTCCCAAAAGTTAACCTGTGATTATCAGTCCCAAACTCTAAGGAATTTTGAAAGTGAAGCAGTATATTTCCAAATAAACCTGGTGCATTCTTTGAACAGGCAGACCAAAACTGGGCTTGATTTAATGCCATGCAAAATATTTCATAGCTTAATAACAACAGTGGTAGTGGAATTATTTTAACTACAGGGTCACATCTTGTGCATTCAAACATAATAATATCCTTTTAAAATCTGACATATTTTGAAACACACAAGAATTAACAATTGTTCCTATAAAATTGTATAGAAAAGGTTTCCTCCTTCCTAATCTCACAGTTTCTAACCACTATGAGCATTAGTGTGTATTCTTTTCACTTTTTATCTGATATTTATATAGGCAGATATAGGCTTCCCCGGTGTCTCAGAACGTAAAGAATCTGCCTGCAATGAAGGAGACCCAGGTTCGATCCCTGGGTAGGGAAGATCACCTGGAGAAGGGAATGGCTACCCACTTCAGTATTCTTGCCTGGATAAGCACAAGGACAGAGGAGCCTGGTGGGCTACAGTCCATGGGGTTGCAAAGAGTCAGACACAGCTGAAGCGACTTAGCATGCGCTGCATGCACAGGTGGTGCTAGTGGTAAAGAACCCACCTGCCAATGCAGGAGACATAAGAGATCTGGGTTCCGTTCTGGGGTGAAGATCCCCTGGAGAAGGGCATGGGACTCACGCCAGTATTCTTGCCTAGAAAATCCCCATGGACATAGGAGCCTGGCGGCTACCGTCCACAGGGTCGCAAAGAATCCGACATGACTGAAGTGATTTCGCATGCATGCATCTATGTATATACTGTGTGGTATGTGTGTGCTTGGACTTCCCTGGTGGCTCAGAGGGTCAAGTGTCTGTCTACAATGTGGGAGACCTGGGTTCGATTCCTGGGTCGGGAAGATTCCCTGAAGAAGGAAATGGCAACCCACTCCAGGACTCTTGCCTAGAAAATTCCATGGATGGAGGAGCTTGGTGCAGGCTACTGGCCATGGGGTCGCAAAGAGTCGGGACGACTGAGCGACTTCACTTTCTTCTTTCGTTCTTTCATGTGTGTGCTCAGTTGTGTCCAAGTCTTTGTGACCCTATGGATTGCAGCCCACCAGGCTTCTCTGTCCATGCAATTCTCCAGACAAGAATATTGGAGTGGGTTGCTGTGCCCTCCTCCAGGAAATCTTCCCAACCCAGGGATAGAAGAACCTGCATCTCTTATGTCTTCTGCATTGGCAGGCAGGTTCTTTACCACTAGCACCACCTGGGAAACCATATAAATACATATACATATGTTTACATATATGGAAATAAATATATGGAAATATATATATATACACACACATACCATATACATACATATATATACACACACACCACATACATTGATATACATGAAATACTCACTTCTTCCCTCTGATTAAGACATATAGACCTACCTCATTGTTTTTGATAATGGTAGAGTATCCTGTTGTATGGATCTGCCATTCCCTGAAAGATGAATTTTTTAATTGCTTCTAGTTTTTGTCTTTTTACAAATAGTGTGGCACTGAACTATATTAAACACGTTTATGTACGTTCTAAGATTTTTATAGGATAGCTTCCTAGAATTGAATTGCTGGGCCTAAAAGTTCATGCCCTGAAATTTAGATTCAGCAAAGTACTTTCTCAAAGAGTGGTATGATTTACTTCCTCACTAACAAAATAGGAATGTGCCGGCTTCCCCCACACTCTCAATAGCACAGAAGGCTAGGCTCGTTGCCAATTTAACCGATGAAAAATTTGATATCTGTGTTGGCTTAATTTGCATTTCCATGCTGACCAATGAGTTGAATATCTTTTCATGTTTACTGGTCATGTGCAATTCTGCTTCTTTGAATTCACTACCTATTCTTTATAGGGTCGTTTGTCTTTTTCTTATTAATTGGCTAGAAATCTTTTCTTCTATGTCTTTTTTTTTTTTCCTCTGGCTTATATGGATAATGCATGTTAACTTTAGAAAACTCATATAGGCAAAACAAGATTAAAACTGTCCATATTTCTACTCACACAGAGATAAATTTTTTTTTTGGCATACGTCTTGTTAGTAGCATCAGTGACGAGATAAACTAATTGTATTTGTTCTGTTTTATCACCTCTCCAATTCACTCAGCAACATAGCCTTGGCATTTTTCTATACTTTTCCTACTCATCCACGACTCAAAATAAATGGTGAATCAAAGCAGAGCTGCTCAATCAGCTTCCTCTCATAGATTTAATATTTTATACTGGATCATGATGACTATGGAGATACAAGAACATGCCTTTTTGTTGATAAGTGGAAAACTGCAGGAAGAAAATTGACAGGAACCTCAACTGCAATTACATATGCAAACAGGCTCTGTTCTTCTAAATATTTACATGTATTATAATCTTCACTGAAATTCCATAGAATGAGGACTATTATTAATCCATTTAATAGAAGAGGAAATGAATGCAGCACTCTAGTCCTAGGATCTTAGTATCTGTTCAGTCTGCCTAATGGAAGTACAAAAACACCAATGAAATTATTTGCACTTGGGTTGGTATTTTTTGAATTATTTTTCTCAAGACCATTTCCCCCCAACACATTGCAGGGATTTTAAACAGAGACTTTTTGCATTATTTAAATAGAATAAATACAAAAGAATATTTATGATGAGATGGTTGATTGGCATCACCGACTCAATGGACATGAGTTTAAGCAAGCTCCAAGAGATGGTGAGGAACAGGGAAGCTTGGCCTGCTGCAGTCGATGGGAGTGAAAAGAACTGGACACGACTGAGCAACTGAACAACAACTAAGAATTGTCTCAGTACCATTTAGTTATTCACTCAATATTTTCACATTGGTTTGCACATGACTTGGTTTGTGTTTGGTTTTTTTTCCATGAATTTCCTATTCTGTAACTTTGTTCAACTATCTAAGCCAGTAACAAAATCACTATCTTAAGATCTATAGCTTTATAACAATTATTGATAGTGGTTAAGGCCCACTCAATATATATTAAGTGCTTAGAACAATGTTTAAAAGTGAATAAATGTTATATGAATCTTTACTATTATTATTAAAAGTCTTGCCTAATTTTTATGGGTTTATTTATTTTTTATCCATATAAACTTTAGGCTCGGTCAATTTGAATAAAATAATTTTGCTGAGATTTTGACTGGATGTTCAATAAACATTGAAACCAATCTGGAAAAAAGTGAAAATATTTATGTGAAAGTCAAAGTGTTAGTTGCTCAGTCATGTCCGGCTATTTGCAACCCCATGGACTGTAGCCACCAGACTCCTTTGTCCATGGAATTCTCCAGGCGAGAATAGTGGAGTGGGTAGCCATTTCCTTTTCTAGGGGATCTTCCTCACTCAAGGATCAAACTCGGGTCTTCTGTACTCCAAGTGGGTTTGCGGGGAAGCCACAGGGAAGAAGATGATAATTTTCATTTTTTTACATCTTTTTAAAATGTCTTCAGTCAAAAGTTTTAAATTTTCTACAAAATGATTGTATACATCTTTTGTTAGATTAAATCTATTTCTTTATAATTTTAATACTCTAATAGTGTATAGTTTAAAAAAATACATTCCTAACATTGTGTAGCTAGTGTATAAAGGCAAATTGATATTTGTATATAGAATTTTTTCCCTAGAAACTTTGTAAAATCCTTTTATTTCTAATAATTTACAGTGGATTAATTTAGTATCATTTATCAAAATATATATATTAATAAGTTTTTAAATCCTTATATTTAACATTTTTACATTTTAGTTTCTTAAAATTCTTAAAAATTCTTAAAGAGATGGGAATACTAGACTACCTTACCTGCCTCCTAAGAGATCTAATGTGAATAGCAGACCACCTGACCTGCCTCCTGAGAAATCTAACAGTTGGAACCAGACATGGAACAACGGACTGGTTCCAAATTGGGAAAGAAGTATGTCAAGGCTGTATATTGTCACCCTGCTTGTTTAACTTATATGCAGAGTACATCATGCCACATTCTGGGTTGGATGAAGAACAAGACGGAATCAACATTGCCAGCAAAATATCAATAACCTCAGATATGCAGATGACACCACTCTTATGGGAGAAAATGAAGAGAAGCTAAACAGCCTCTTGATGAAATTAAAAGAGGAGAGTGGAAAGGTTAAAACTCAACATTCAAAAACAGAAGATAATGGTATCTGGTCCCATCACTTCACAGCAAATAGATGGGGAGAAAATGGAAACAGTGAGAGACTATTTTCTTGGGCTTCAAAATCACTGCAGATGGTGATAGCAGCCATGAAATGAAAGATGCTTGCTTCTTGAAAGAAAAGCTATAACAAACTTAGACAGCATATTAAAAAGCAGAGACATTACTTTGCCGACAAAGGTCCATCTAGTCAAAAAGCTATGGTTTTTTCCCAGTAGTCGTGTATGGGTGTAAGAGTAGGACTATAAAGAAAGCTGATCGCTGAACAAGAATTAATGCTTTTGAACTGTGGTGTTGGAGAAGACTCATGAGATTCCCTTGGATTGCAAGCAGATCCAACCAGTCCCTCCTAAAGGAAATCAGTCCTGAATATTTACTGAACAGACTGATGCTGAAGCTAAAGCTAAAAAACTTTGGCTACCTGACTCAACGATCGATTCTGGGAAAGACTGAAGGCAGGAGGAGAAGGGGACAACAGAGGATGAGATGGTTTGATGGCATGACTAACTCAATGGACCTGAGTTTGAGCAAGCTCCAGGATTTGGTGATGGACAGGGAAGCCTGGCATGCTACAGCCCATGGGTCACAAAGCTTCAATGGGTCAGGAAGCTTCCATAAGACTTTTATCCTTTGCCATTAGAGGGCAGACAAACTGAAAACCATGATCACAGAAAACCAACCAATCCAGTTGCACAGCACTGGAGCAGCCAGTGGAGGCTGCGCAGTGCTGGTAGGCCAAGAAGAGATACCCTATATCCAAGGTCTGGAGCAGCGGCCTAGAGGAGATACCCTAGGTCCAAGATCAGGAGCAGTGGCTGTGCTTTGCTGGAGCAGCCGTGAAGAGATACCCCACATCCAAGGTAAGAGAAACCACACTAAGGGAGTAGTCACTGAGAAAGGGCATTAGAGAGCAGACAGACTGAAACCACGATCACAGAAACTAGCTAATCTGATCACATAGACCATGGCCTTGTCTAACTCAATAAAACTAAGTCATGCCCTGTGGGGCCACCCAATACGGACAGGTCATGGTGGAGAGTTCTGACAAAATGTGGTTCACTGGAGAAGGGAATGGCAAACCACTTCAGTATTCTTGCCTTGAGAACTCCAAGAACAGTATGAAAGGCAAAAAGATAGGACACTGAAAGATGAACTCCATAGGTGGGTAGTTGCCCAACATGCCACTGGAGATCTGTAGAGAAATAACCCCAGAAAAAATGAAGGGGTGGAGCCAAAGCAAAAACAACACCCAGCTGTGGATGTGACTGATGATAGAAGCAAGGTCTGATGCTGTAAAGAGCAATATTGCATAGGAACTGTAATATTAGGTCCATGAATAAAGGCAAATTGGAAGTGGTCAAACAGGAAATGACAAGAGTGAACGTCGACATTCTAGGAATCAACGAACTAAAATGGACTGGAATGGGTGAATTTAACTCAGATGACCATTATATCTACTACTGTGGGCAAGAACCTCTTAGAAGAAATGGAGTAGCCATCACAGTCAACAAAAGAGTCCAAAATACAGTACTTGGATGCAATCTCAAAAATGACAGAATGATTTCTGTTTGTTTCCAAGGCAAACCGTTCAATACCATGGTAATCCAAGTCTATGCCCCGACCAGTAACGCTGAAGAAGCTGAAGTTGAAGGTTCTATGAAGACCTACAAGTTCTGTAAGTAGAACTAACACTCAAAAAATATGCCCTTTTCTTTATAGGGAACTGGAATGCAAAAGTAGGAGGTCAAGAAATACCTTGAATAACAGGCAAATTTGCCTTGGAGTACAGAATGAAGCAGGGCAAAGGCTAATAGAGTTTTGCCAAGGAATACACTGGTCATAGCAAATACCCTCTTCCAACAACACAAGAGAAGACTATACACATGGACATCACTAGACAGCCAACACTGAAATCAGATTGATTATGCTTTTTGCAGTCAAAGATGGAGAAGCTCTATACAGTCAGCAAAAACAAGACCGGGCGGTTACTATGGCTCAGATCATGAACGCCTCATTGCCAAATTCAGGCTTAAACTGAAGAAAGTTGGGGAAAGTACTAGACCATTCAGGTATGACATAAATCAAATCCCTTATGATTATACAGTGGAAGTAACAGATTTAAGGGACTAGATCTGATAGACAGAGTGTCTCGTGAACTATGGACAGAGGTTCGTGACACTGTACAGGAGACAGGGAGCAAGACCATCCCCAAGAAAAAGAAATGCAAAAAAGCAAAATGACTGTCAGAAGAGGCCTTACAAATAGCTGTGAAAGGAAGAGAAGTGAAAAGTAAAGGAGGAAATGAAAGATATTCCTATTTGAATGGAGAGTTCCAAAGAATAGTAAGGAGAGATAAGAAAGTCTTCCTCAGTGATCAGCCCAAAGAAATATACGAAAATAATAGAATGGGAAAGACTAGATATGTCTTCAAGAAAATTAGAGATACCAAGGGAAAATTTCATGAAAACATGGGCTCAGTAAAGGACAGAAATGGTATGGACTCGACAGAAGCAGAAGATATTAAGAGGTGGCAAGAATACACAGAAGAACTGTACAAAAAAGATCTTCACAATCCAGATAATCATGATGATGTGATCACTCACCTAGAGCTAGACATCCTGGGGTCCGAAGTCAAGTGGGCCTTAGGCAGTTTCACTACCAACAAAGCAGAGGAGGTGATGGAATTCCAGTTGAGCTATTTCAAATCCTGAAAGATGATGCTGTGAAAGTGCTGCACTCAATATGCCAGCAAATTTGGAAACTCAGCTGTGGCCACAGGACTCAAAAGATCAGTTTTCAATCCAATCCCTAAGAAAGGCAATGCCAAAAAATGCTCAAACCACCACACAATTGTACTCATCTCACACACTAGTAAAGTGATGCTCAAAATTCTCCAAGCCAGGCTCCAGCAATACGTGAACCATGAACTTCCAGATTTTCAAGCTGGTTTTGGAAAAGGCAGAGGAACCAGAGATCAAATTGCCAACATCTGCTAGATCATGAAAAAAGCAAGAGAGTTCCAGAAAAACATCTATTTCTGCTTTATTGACTATGCCAAAGCCTTTAACAGAGTGGATTACAATAAACTGTTGAAAAATTTTCAAGAGATGGGAATATCAGACCACCTGACTTTCTTCTTGAGAAATCTGTATGCAGGTCAGGAAGCAACAGTTAGAACTGGACATGGAACAAAACAGACTGGTTCCAAATCAGGAAAGGAGTATGTCAAGGCTGTATAGTGTCACCCTGCTTATTTAACTTATATGCAGAGTACATCCTGACAAATGCTGGGCTGGATGAAGAACAAGCTGGAATCAAGATTGCTGGGAGAAATATCAATAACCTCAGATATGCAGATGGCACCATCCTTATGGCATAAAGTGAAGAATAACTAAAGAGTCTCTTGATGAAAGTGAAAGAGGAGAGTGAAAAAGCTAGCTTAATACTCAACATTCAGGAAACAAAGATCATGGCAACTGACCCCATCACTTCATGGCATATAGATGGGGAAACAGTGGAAATAGTGGCAGATTTTATTTTTCAGGGCTCCAAAATCACTGCAGATGTTGACTGCAGCCATGAAATTAAAAGACACTTACTCCTTGGAAGGAAAGTTATGACCAACCTAGACAGCATATTAAAAAGCAGAGACATTACTTTGCCAACAAAGTCCATCTGATCAAGGCTATGGTTTTTTCAGTGGTCATGTATGGATGTGAGAGTTGGACTATAAAGAAAACTGAGCACAGAAGAATTGATGCTTTTGAGCTGTGGTGTTGGAGAAGACTCTTGAGAGTCCCTTGGACTGCAAGGAGATCCCACCAGTCCATCCTAAAGGAGCTCAATCCTGGGTGTTCATTGGAAGGACTGATGTTGAAACTGAAACTCCAATACTTTGGCCACCTGATGCGAAGAACTGACTCATTTAAAAAGACCCTGATGCCAGGAAAGATTGAGCACAGGAGGAGAAGGGGACAACAGAGGATGAGATGGTTGGATGGCATCACTGACTCAGTAGACACAGGTTTGGGTGGACTCTGGGAGTTGGTGATGGACAGGGAGGCCTTGTGTGCTGTTGTCCATGGGGTCCCACAGAGTCAGCCACAACTGACGAACTGAACTGAACTGATATTTTAGTTTACTTAATTTTCTCAGTGCACTGACATTTGTTTCTAGTACAATGTAGAACAGATATTTTAACCAGCAACCATCTTTGTTTCACAGTGACCTGAAAGAAATGCTTACCTTTAAGTTTGATATATATTGCAGTTATTTTGCAAACATGTTTGATTACTTTTAAGGAAATTCATTCCTGTTCATAGTTTTCTAGGATGGTTTTAAAATTATAAATAGATTTGAATTTTATCACATATTTTTTCTGTAGCTATTGAGATGATCATGTGAATTTCTTCCCTTTTAACTGTTTATATGATAATTTACAGTAATTTATATATTTCTGGTTAAATCAAACTTGCTTCATTGAGATAAGCCCCAAGTGTCATTCCATGTTCACCTTTCTTAGGCCTAGTGGGATTCAACACGTTAATATTTTGTTTGGTGCTTTGTATCAGTGCTCATGAATAAGATTAGCCTGTAATTTCTCACACTGGCCTTTTAATATTTAATATCAAGGTTATGCCTGTCTCATAAAATGAGTTGAGAGGCTGTTCCTTTTTTTGCTATAATCTATTATATTTTAAAATCTTTCCTCCAAACACTTCCCATTTTTTAAAAGCCACTTTTGGAAGGTCTGCTTTTTTCCTATGCACTGAGACCAATCTGAATGTAATGTTGGTTAGCAATTCTATAGTTAAAATGGAAATTAGGAGTCTTTTTGACTAATTAGGTTTCAAACAGCTTTTGGTTGCACAGTATATTCATGGATGTTAGGATGGCATTGTCACAATTAAGGTTTTTGAAAAAATCCTTTCCAAGAGGTTGTTTCCCATCAACAAACAGAAGTAAAATTAAATGCCCGATTAACAAACATAATGTCCTCTTTAATAATTCTCAGCACTCTGGTAATTCTGCTAATATTACTGTGCTATCTGCAATTCTTTCCTTTTGTTTCATGTTTTGAATAATTCAATTAAAAGTCTGACAAAGCAATAACAAGGGATTAAATGTTGTCAAATTGTAACTCAAAATAAAAACATAAGCTCTTTGGGAGTATTTATTAAAAATCTACAGTGCCTTCTCAAGTGTATGAGGTTCTTGGATTCTCTAAAGTTAACTGCTTAGCCGAGTTATCCCGTTTCCTCTTTTGCGCCCAATTCCAATAAATGAAGAAAATAAAAATGTGTAAAACAGAATGCTGCTGCTGCTGCTAAGTCGCTTCAGTCGTGTCCGACTCTGTGTGACCCCATAGATGGCAGCCCACCAGGCTCCGCTGTCCCTGGGATTCTCCAGGCAAGAACACTGGAGTGGGTTGCCATTTGATGTTCTAGCAAATAGACCACTTGGGAAAGACTCTGATATGTCTCTATCTGGCCTATACTGAAGGAAAGATGATGCCTTCTTTCCCCCTGTATTGTGAAAAGATGGATCAGTTATACGATGAGTACTGGACAATAGGGTCTATAATTTTGACCCTTATCTGGAAGCTATTAAGGTACAAGACAAGGTGGAAGATATAAAAAGGATTTCCTCTAGTAATGGAGGTAGGACAAGAGTAACTTTCATGCATAAACTAATCTCATCTGGTTGATGGGCATAAGGCAGCCAGGAGAATATGTCAAGGAGTGTATGGATCAAGATGTCAGCACCATAGGATTCATACCTCCTATATAGATACAATTCTGCTCTCATCAGGGTCTTCCCCCATGGCTAATCAGTAAAGAATCCACCTTCAATGCAGGAGATGCAGGAGATGTAGGTTTGATCCCTGGGTTGGGAAGATCCCCTGGAGGAGGGCATGGCAACCCACTCCAGTATTCTTTTCTGGAGAATCCCATGGACAGAGGAGCCTGGCAGGCAATAGGCCATAGAGTCACAAAGAGTCAGACACTACTGAAGCGACTTAGCACACACACGCTGCTCTCATCAGATTTAATGATGAAGAAGGATACAGTGAGGAAATCACTTATTTTTACATCAGGATTAAAAATAAAGTAATACAACCGGGCATCATTTAAAAACAGGAGCTATGGAGTAGTGGTAAAATGGGCAAGCCTGCAGACAGACACTCTGACTCTGAGGCCTAGCTTGGTTAGTTTTTAGCTGCTGGATTTTGCACAAATTGTTTAACCTTTCTATGCTTCTGTTTCTTTATCTGAAAAAAAATCAGGAACATAGTAATGCTAGCTCAGAGAGTTGCTTGAAAATTAAATAACATAATCTATGCAAAATGTTAATACATATCTTGGTATATAATGAAATCTCATAAAAAACAAGATCTATTTGTTACTGACAATGTATAGCAAACTATAAATTCTTACAAAAAAATTAGTGATGATTTGGGTTTCCCTCACAGTGCAGTGGTTCAGACTGTACTTCTAATACAGGGGCATAGGTTCAGTCCCTGGTAGGGGAACTAAGATTTTACATGCTACGTGCGTGGTGCAGCCAAAAAAAAAAAAAACAGTGATGATTCCACAAGAATAAGAAACCATGAGACACATTCACACAAGAAAAATGCTAAATAATCAAAAAAAGAAGAAAAATATAATTAAAAAAACAAAAATGAGTTAAATGAACTTGGGTACACTCTGCGAAATGGTGAGGAACAAGGAGGCCGGGCGTTCTGCAGTCTACGCGGTCAGGAAGAGTCAGACATAATTTAGCAACTCAACAACAAATCGTGAGTTGTTTTTTTTTTTTTAATTCTTGTGACATAAAAGTAATCTCAGACCTAGGACTGCCCCTCTTGAGAGCTGGAGAGGGAGGTAAGAATGACAGGAAAGGGGGACTGAAAAAGAAGGAAGTCATAAGGAAATTGAAACTTCCTTTTTAACTAAGGAAATTAAACTTTGTTATAATACTGACTGGGGCACTGGTGGTGAGAAGGAAGAAATTAAATATTCAAATATAAGATTTAGCCCAAAATATGTTACTTAAACAGCTTATTAATATGAAATGTACTACTGTATAATATTTATAAAATTATTTAAAAAATAATACTATAGCCCTCTATATGTACCAACTTTCTCTATTTTTATGTTCACAACTTATACCAGAATGTGGGTTGCCCATGGCAATTTTATATTTACTCATCTACATATAAGTAGATAATTTTTGCAAGCAACTATTCCACCTGATCGGAGAAGGCAATGGCACCCCACTCCAGTACTCTTGCCCAGAAAATCCCATGGACGGAGGAGCCTGGTAGGCTGCAGTCCATGGGGTCTCTAAGAGTCGGGCATGACTGAGGGACTTCAGTTTTACTTTTCACTTTCATGCATTGGAGAAGGAAATGGCAACCCACTCCAGTATTGTTGCCTGGAGAATCCCAGGGATGGGGGAGCCTAGTGGGCTGCCATCTATGGGGTCGCACAGAGTCGGACACGACTGAAGCGACTTAGCAGCAGCAGCATTCCACCTGACAAATTCAAAGGTGATCTGAAATTTGGGGTTCAGGAGTCAGCAAAAGAAACTAAATGATAAAATAATAGCCTATTTTTGATGACTTTTTTAAAGACTGCAAGCTTTGTATTAAGACTGGCACCAGTCAATAAAGGCACAGGAAGAACTAAGCTTCAGTTACTAGTGATGTTATAAGTCACAAAAAAGGAGAAAATATATGACAATTTTTTTGTTTTGTATGCTGATTTAAAAAATGTTAGCATTTAGTCAACTGTTTATATCATGAGTGGAATCTGGTTGGTAAAAATGTAATAGGAGATTAAAAACAGATTGATACTGTCGATTTTTAAAAATTAGAGCATTGTGCTACAGGCACATAAAACAGAAGCAATGCCCAGGCAAGGCAGAACCATTTAGCAATGAGATGACTAAAACTCTAGAGGGTGAAATGGGTCTACCTAATACAAAAAGTCAGTTTTGTTTGATGAATCAGTTATAAAAGCCCCGCTTTTTAGGAACGAATCTGTAGGAGGTTTCCTGAACTTCTCCTCTNACAGAAGCAATGCCCAGGCAAGGCAGAACCATTTAGCAATGAGATGACTAAAACTCTAGAGGGTGAAATGGGTCTACCTAATACAAAAAGTCAGTTTTGTTTGATGAATCAGTTATAAAAGCCCCGCTTTTTAGGAACGAATCTGTAGGAGGTTTCCTGAACTTCTCCTCTTCTATTTTGTCACCAAAAATATTTCCCTGTGGCATCTGTTAAGGATGCAAGTGTCCTAGTTACCACATTCCCTTATTTACTTTCAGTCTATTATCTCATCTGCACTTTCACAACATCTTCATAGCTCTTTATATATGTTCCTCCCTCTTCTTCTCCCAACTTAGCAGGACAATATTAAAAATGTAAGGGTGAAATACGTGAGAAAACAACATGAGCATTTCAATGCATCTGGAAGCTGACAGGACAACTGACTTATTCTTGTGGGTACCTTGTTGTTCAGTCATTAAGTTGTGTCCTGCTTTTTCAGATCCCATGGACTATGCGCTACACTATACTACAAGTTTGAGAGTTTACACTGAAAACCCAATTAGTGAAAATAAGAGAAGTTGTTCCAATGGCATTTGTAAAATGATATTAATAGGACCAGTGTTTCTTGAAACAAATTATACAGGAAAAATGTTAAGGGACAAATTCAGAGTGGCACAAAAAGAAAAGTAAAAGAGAGTAAAGGAAATATAAATTTGGAGACATGAGGAAGAGCAGGGAGATTAAAAATATAAGGAAATGAATANATATTAATAGGACCAGTGTTTCTTGAAACAAATTATACAGGAAAAATGTTAAGGGACAAATTCAGAGTGGCACAAAAAGAAAAGTAAAAGAGAGTAAAGGAAATATAAATTTGGAGACATGAGGAAGAGCAGGGAGATTAAAAATATAAGGAAATGAATATAGAGATAGAAAAAAATCATTTAAGTGGCAAAAAGCAATATACTTATTTTTGAGCTACTGTTACAATTCTTATTTTAAATAACAAGTACAATTCAAAATAGCAATGACCCTGGAATACAATGAAATAAATAGACAATGGAAATATAAACACACAATAGGGACAGAAACATAAAATCAAAGGTAATTTAGGAGAAACTAAATTAGACCGTTTACAAAAAAATAAAGAAATAAAAGCAGAGGGGAAATATTTAAAAGAAACAAGAAGTAAATACTGTAAAAGGAAAAGTTTTGTAGATTTTTATTTAATTTGTTAATATTTAATAAATATATATAAATACATTAAATTCAGCTACAGCAAATATTACGAAAATCATGATCACAGCAGAGGTGAGAGTATTGTTTATATTTGTCTTTAAATGCAACTCAAAAATGAGGTTGGAGAATCTGGTATATTCTTGAGTGCTCACTGCCAAGGAAATCTGAGCCTCCTAATCCAATTTAGGAAGAAAATCAGAAGTTCTTTGTAAATAAGTCTAAATAAAAAACAGGAGTGCTAGATCCAAAATGATTAAGGAAAAGAAAATGGAGAAGGTGGAATGACAAATAGCAATACGTGACCACAGAAAGAGGAAAGAAATTGGGAACACAGGACATAACTAAATTAAAGAACACAAAAATGCAGAAGAAAGCTGATAGTGTCCAGTATCTTCAACACCATCCTCAGTCCTGCCATGTAATAGTTGCTCAGTTAATAACTAATGAATTAATTAGTCAAATGGGTGTTTCAACTACCAAACATTCATTTCAGGCTGTGTTCATCAATGGAAAAAGGATGAAGGAAAAGCAAATCAGTAGATTTGCCAGGAATAGTGTCAAAATGACTGCCACTTTGGAATAATAGACCTATTCCTGGAGAAAGATGAAAGCGGTGAGTAATCTGAAATTAGGAACAAAAACATACAGATTCTTTGTGAATTGATCTACAGGGAAGAAATAGGTCTTCCCTGTTCTCAAAGAACTTTTCTACTGGTTGCTTCGATTGCTTTTTTTGGCACCCACCTTGGCACTCCTCTGGCCATCTGTGTGGGATTCTTGGAACGAAAATGAATATTACATACAGTAAAGCACACCTATCCTGAAGGGAAAATGACAACCACATAACATCACGCAAAAGAATGCCAACAAAAAAGAGAATTTGTTTTTGCATTTTATGAGACAATAAGCAGAAAGAGAAAGAAAAGTAAAGCGAACGACTGCGTGACAGGAGAGAGCGAGGCTCACAACACACAAGACCAAGAAAAGGGGGTGGGGGAGCCCGCTAAGGCAGAAACAAGGTAACAAAAGGACAAAACCAGCAGTAGAAAGGAACTGTCAGACACAAAACCCTCAAAACAACAGATACGACAAAGGAACAAGATGACAGGAATCGAGCAGCATGGAATCTAGTAAGAAAAAGAAACAAAAATTTCAAATAATGGATTTTCTAACACCCCCGCTGTTCCGCCAGTGCAGTGTGTCACAGCCTCACAGAGCAGTGCATAATTTATTATGGTCACTCGCTGCCAGGCTGTTATAAAGGGCAACAGCTATACGAAAACACTCCCCACCGTTGGATGGCTTAATGGTCTACCCTTTGTGGAGGGCATGGCTGTAGGATGGCAGGCGAAGACAGAGCCACTTACAGGCAGGACGGTGTGATGCAGATTCAGTGCTCTCCACCATGTGAAAGAAGGCGAATTAACTCTGGGGGCACCACTGTGGCAGGGGGGGTGTTTCACCCCTCGCCAGCATCTCCTGGATAATCGCCATCTATCAGGCACAGCTTCTGAATGCCTGGCATCACACACTGCTTCCTTTGCAAGAAAACTGAAGTGGGTTGCCATTCCCTTATCCAGGGGATCTTCCTGACCCAGGGATCAAACCCAGGTCCCCTGCATTACAGGCAGATTCTTTACTGTCTGAGCCACTAGGGAAGCCCAATCAGTGGTTTATACCTATTCTCAAATAACGTGGGGGATATTCAGGAAGCATTTGTAATCCGGAACTTTCTATCATTAGGTGGTGGGCATGGAGACAGGAGACAATAATGTCCTTAATCCCTCTGGAGGCCAAACTGAGGTGGTATACTTTTTTTTTTCCCTTCCCTCTTTCCTGGGTACATACCTTGTTTATACATGATAGCAAATGTGCAAAAGGAAGTCACAGTCAGACATTTTGACATTTTTCATCTTTCAAACACCTACAGTAACATGTGGAAATGCTTATTCTTACAAAATGATTAGTGAGTTCCAAAAATGGAATATTTGAAAAAGAGGTAGATTCCTGACCAGGGCACAGGGAATTAGGAATAATATGTATATGTGAGTAGTATGTACTTCTAGACAAACATGTTTAGAATGGATTTGAGACATATTGAAGAAATCATGGCATCTGGTCCCATCACTTTATGGCAAATAGATGGAGAAACAGTGGAAACAGTGGCTGACTTTATTTTGGGGGGCTCCAAAATCACTGCAGATGGTGACTGCAGCCATTAAAAGATGCTTACTCCTTGAAAGGAAAGTTATGGCCAACCTAGACAGCATATTGAAAAGCAGAGACATTACTTTGTCAACAAAGGTCCATCTAGTAAAGGCTATGGTTTTTCCAGTGGTCATGTATGGATGTGAGAGTTGGACTATAAAGAAAGCTGAGCACAGAAGAATTGATGCTTTTGAACTGTGGTGTTGGAGAAGACTCTTGAGAGTCTCCACTGCACGGAGATCCAACCAGTCCATCCTAAAGGAGATAGATCAGTCCTGGGTGTTCATTGGAAGGACTGATGTTGAAGGTGAAACTCCAATACTTTGGCCACCTGATGTGCAGAGGTGACTCATTTGAAAAGCCCCCGATGCTGGGAAAGATTGAGGGCAGGAGGAAAAGGGGACGACAGAGGATGAGATGATTGGATGGCATCACCGACTCAATGGACATGAGTTTGGGTAAAGCCCCGCAGTTGGCGATGGACAAGGAGGCCTGGTGTGCTGCGGTTCATGGGGTTGCAAAGAGTCGGACACAACTGAACGACTGAACTGTACTGAACTGAACTGAAGAAATCAGGCACATGAAACCTAAAACATTTGTGGTGCAAAGACAACAAAAAATCAGAATAAGGAAACATGATTGGTTTTACAGGCAAGTAAAATGACCTAAAATGTAAGTTCTTAAGCTACAAAAAATCAAGAACTGCTTTACTGAGTCACATTCATAAATCACACTGCTCCAGACCTTCTTAATCTGAATAGCACAAAAATCCATTTTGCATGAAGGCTTAATTCATCAAATTACTCATTCATTCACTCATTCATTCATATCTTTATTAACCTGTCCAAAATATTTACTGAACCTATAATGTGTCAGAATGACATTAATCCTGGGCGTTCAGTGTAGAGTAAGTCACTCTAGCCATAGTCCCTTTGTCTGTAATGTAGAAGTTTATCTTCCCCCTCAAAGCTGATTGAGGAGTGGATGTGATTCCATGCACAGAAAGACCTAGCACATTGCCTAGAATAATATGGGCACTAAGTAAAATAAACTCAATTTCTACTGTTCATTAAAAAATTCTTTATGAATTGATTATCTTGGTATACATACATATACACACACATACGTACATACATACATATTAGTGGTATAAAATCTGCCTACCAATGCAGGAGAGGTGGGCTTGAACCCTGGGTCAGGAAGATCCCCTGGAATAGGAAATAGTAACCTACTCTAATATTCTTGCCTGGAAAACTCTATGGACAGAAAAACCTGCTGCTGCTGCTGCTAAGTCACTTCAGTCGTGTCCGACTCTGTGTGACCCCATAGATGGCAGCCCACCAGGCTCCCCCATCCCTGAGATTCTCCAGGCAAGAATACTGGAGTGGGTTGCCATTTCCTTCTCCAGTGCATGAAAGTGAAAAGTGAAAGTGAAGTCGCTCAGTCTGTCCGACTGTTAGTGACCCCATGGACTACAGCCCACCAGGCTACTCCGTCCATTGGATTTCCAGGCAAGAGTACTGGGATGGGGTGCCATTGCCTTCCCTGACAGAAAAACCTAGCAGGCTACAATCCATAGTGTTGGAAAAAGTCAGACATGACTGAGCATGCACACACACACACACACACACATCTATATATCTAGATATATCATGGTAACTTTATAGCCACCTCAAAAATATAATTCCTTGTTTACTATTAGGAAAACTGTACACTTCACTTTACCATAAGTCTACCATTTCTATTGAGAGAATAAATATCTGATACATTTTATACATGTTTAAGTTTTTAATTGTTTAAAATAAGCATGGTTCCCTTTAGAGGAAAGCTTTTAATAAGAGTTTAATAATAAGAAATGGAGAAAATGCCAGAATCACAGATATCAGTGGATGGGCCAGGACCGGAAAGGTAAAGGTCTCCTAAGAGCTGGAATTGCGTGTGCTTGTGTGCAGGGTTAAGTCGCTTCAGTCATGTCAAACTCTTTGTGACCCCATGGACAGTAGCCCACCAGGCTCCTCTGTCCATGGGATTCTCCAAGCAAGAATTCTGAAGTGGGATTATAAACCATTTATTTGTCTGAGGTGAGGTCATCAGATGAATAAAGAATGCTTATCTCTTCTGTGTAAGAATGCATCATTCACTACGTCATGGAGCAAAGGAGAGAGAGGCAGAGAGTGAGAATGCTGAAAATACCTGTTTTCCTGGATCCAGACAATCACAAAGTCAACTTTAACCTTGTATCATCAATTACATAGGGAATATATCTGTCTTAGTTTACAATACCAGAATTTTGGCAAAAGCTAGAAAGCTAAGAACTATCTTTCCACTTGTTTCTTCCTTAGAACCTCCATATCCATGGAATTTTCTGGCAAGAATACTGGAGCAGGTTGCCATTCCCTACTTCAGGAGATACTCCCAACCCGGGGATGGAACCCACGTCTTTTGTGCCTCCTGCACTGGCAGACAAATTCTTTACCACTGCACCGCCTAGGAAGCCCTTGGACATGATAGATACTCTAAAAATTTATTGAATGAATGAAAGTAGAGACATAGTTGGTGATTTGGGCAGTGCCAAACAGGCTCTCTAGAATCTATTTCTCCTAAATAAAAAGGCTCTTCTCTAAAAGTTTGAGACAGAGGCAGGATATAGAAGAAGAATCAACAGTGAACAAGGAAAGAGGAATAGTGAACAGACACTAAAAGCGAAGAGAACTAACTGCTCCTTCAAACACTAAAGCGTAACTATAGGGAAAGCAGGAGTGGAATGCGTACTGCGGTGTTGCCATGCAATTTTGAGGCAGGATATAGAAGAAGAATCAACAGTGAACAAGGAAAGAGGAATAGTGAACAGACACTAAAAGCGAAGAGAACTAACTGCTCCTTCAAACACTAAAGCGTAACTATAGGGAAAGCAGGAGTGGAATGCGTACTGCGGTGTTGCCATGCAATTTCTTAAGAAGAGCAAAATCTTGGCAATTGAAAACGGGTAACAGAAAACACAGTGGATAGAGGACAAGAAACTTTACAAAAAAGACAAAAACATCTGTATGTTCTTTTTTGATGAGTGATTAGCATACAGAAAATGTAACCAAATTTGCAACTTGACCTATCAAGACTTTTAAAGCTGGATACACCCAGGAACAACAGATAGAGAAGAATAAACACTCAAACCATTAACTCTAGAGAAAGTAAAATAGCAAATATTATGAGAAAAGAACTAAAGATATTCAAGACATCTAAAAGTGGTTAAAACTGACAGTCATCTTAAAGTTGATATCCCTTTAAACAAAACTTTTTTTTTTCAGAGTATATATTAATTCATCACATTGTTACTTGATAAATTGATTTTTTTGATGAAAGAACAAAAGCATCATTAGCTCCAAACATCAGTGTCATTAAGATTTCTGCAACATAATTGACAACAAGACAGACTTCATGTTTACGTAACATCCGTGATTCCCAATAAGGACCACCTCATGTGTTTGGGGGCTGGGGGTGCCTAACAGTTCTCTGGGAATGTAGCTGCCAAATGATGGTAACAAAAGCCATAGAAGTTTCCGTTTTGAATCAGTACTCCTAGGCTGTAAATGTTATGAGTTTGTTAAATATATTTTCTTGGACTTACTTTTGTGAGGAGAGGGCAATATTTTCACCTCTAGTCAGACAGACCTAGGCACCGCCTTCCTAACGTTGCTCCCCTATTCCCAGCTGGAAGACTTAAACTGATTGTACTTTAAAGATTACTTCTACCCCAGTGAGGAATGCGTAAGACCTGTCTCTGAAGTAGAAGTTGCCTTAATTTTACAGTCTTCTTAGAAGTGGCGCCTCTTCCACCTTCCCTGGATTCCCCTTATTTATTATTCTCTCTCTTGCCTTATCTTGAACTCTGCTGCCTCTGAGTCTCTTAGCTCCTGAGTTCTTATTAGATTTCTGACCAATCTTGCTTTTTAACTCCAAATTCAGCATCCTTTATTCCTGGGTTTTTCGTCCATTTTAACATCAAATTCAAGTCCTGCTTGCTAGTTCTTCTAAATATTCTAGGCTAGTTGGATTCTATGTCTGGACTCTCCATTTCTTTGCCAATATTTCTATTTTAATAATTACGGTTCCCAACTTTGTTTCCATTTCACACTGTTGATACCTATTTACTCTTCAACGACACCATGCTTTACAAATTGTATGATATCACAGACTAAGTTCACAGCCTCTCCCTCACCTTACTCTCACATCCCTCTCTATAGGTCAAAGATTTTTTAGTTCATCTTTGTGCCCAGGTCAACAGACATATAGCAGACTCTCAAATTTACTGTGGTGTGACCATCTGAAAATGATTCATAAAAAAATTTAGAAATGCTATTGCTGCTTTATTTCAGCATGGTAAGTATAATAAAAAACATGTTAAGTTTAAAAACACATATTTCAGTGTTCTTCCTGCAACTATTCACCAGGTGGTCCACCTATTTGTACAACATAATTATTTTTTAAATGACAGATACATGATTGTTATTATAGATAGCAACAATGATATTTCCTGACCTAGAACTAACATCTCAGTTAGTTAGATTAGATTTAAAGGATGTTGCTTTCTCCTAAACATTTATAATTTTTAAAAGAAAGCAATCATTTATATCATTAGCCAGCATTAATAACTAAAATTGAAAAACTCATAGAGAACCAGCTTAAGGCAAAATATTGGCAGTTGTAGAAATGCCTCTTACAGATCTCCTACAGTTATCTACTTATCCAAGCCCTCATGTCTATGCAAATGGCTGAGAATTAAAGTCAAATAAAAAGTTAGGCAACATAATATAGTGTAAAGCAAATATTTCTTTTTAATCAGAGATACTTTTTCTCATAAACAAGTTGATAATCTATTTTAAAGCACTTCCAAAACTGTATCACCAAAAGGAAAATAAAAGAAGGCAGGCTAAGTAAAATGTGTTTGGGTAATATCGGATTTTAGTCGCTTTTGGCAGGAACTTATATCATGCAGCCATTTCTTGTCTCTCTTCCAGGAATGAGGCTATTTTACAGTGCAGTGATTTCCAAACCTATGATGTCTCAGGGATCAATCCACAGAGGCAAATCTAGCCTGGCCCATGTCTAGCCAATCAGCTCACAGACCTCAAGTACAACTTTCCAGCCTGGACTTACGCTCGTCCATGCTGACTAAAGCAAAAGCACACATCACGTTCAGGAACAAAGCAGCGCTTTGCCACCCGTGTGTCTTAGAGGAGGCTCGAGTCAGAAAGGGTGAGAGGAATCAAGAACCTGAAAGAGAGGAGGTTTCGTGTGCACACATCTAACCAGTATCAAAAAGGAAATCTAACACAGCAGTGCTCCTCACCTTAGATCCCCCAAGACATACCAGAGAGAGCACTGTGGCTTCCGTTTGCTGTATTTTTGCCACTGCTGGGGCTCCTATGTTTGTTTCTCTGCTAAGATTTCTCATATTCCCAAGTGCCTTCATTTCACCCTCTGGGGTATATAGGAAGTGCCACGACTAGTCAGGTGTTTTGGCTTTAAAAGTAGTATCTTTATACTGTCCTCTCCACAGACATGCCATGGGAACCAGATGGAGGCAGAGCTGTGGTCATTGCTCCCTAGACCTTGTACAGCATATGAGACAGAAGGACTGTTAGCCCAGCTGCTGGAAAAAGGTTTTATTTCCCAAGGGGAAGGATAGCACATCTGGGGCAATGTGGTCCTCATACTTAGTTTTGGATTCTCTTCCTGGTGACAGACATCTGCTCCCTGGCAAGGGAAAGAGCAATAATCTGTGTTTTATGAAAAATGTTGGCATGTTGCAACAGAAACAAACATTTTTTTTTCTTTTTTAAAAAGAAAAATACCAAGTTTATGCAAATTAAATTTGGACACAGAACAGATCATGAGGGAAATATCAAATAAATCAATACTTATTTAAGATAACTGAACATATAAGATTTACCAATTTTAAATCTGTTTGTTTTGCCTAGCTAAATCATAATCAAGGCAGGACTGTATATGTATTTCCTGATGGTAACTGTTAAGACTGAGCTGAATATTCCAGTGTTCAGAAATTCTATGTAGAGAATGTACGTAAACAAATGGCTGGGGTTGTGAGAAAGCAAGACATAGCAAGTGATGAGTGGTGCACCATCTTTATTCAGGATTCTGCTCTGTCTGTAAAGTTAGAGCAGTTTTCCCTCCAATTATATACTATCATTTTGGAATTTTCCATTCAAAGGAATTGTTACTGAACTAGTTGTGCACTATTTAGCAACCACACCTATGATGAAGGCCAAATCATGGCTCGCAAACATTGAACAATGAGAATCCCCCAAGGGCCAGATAAATAACATCTTTGTAGCTTCTTAGAATTTTCAGGTAAAGAAATCCAAATTCATTGACAGTGATGATTCAGTCTCTAGGTCACCACAGATTGAAATGATAATGTGTATCTAATGTCTATCTTTAACCTGTTCATATATAACATACTATTTTTTCTTTATCATGGATAATTTAATTGATAATATATACCCAATTAATGAATTATAGGTCATCCAACATAGAATTAGACAGGTGAATTTTATTTGAATAATTTCAGTTGAAAAGATATGAATTCCAGGTGGAGAGAATAAGAGTATTCAAAAAGGTACAGAGTAGGAAGTTTCCAGGGCAACTGAATGACTTATTCAGTTGACTGGAGATTTGATTACACCCACATGGCATAGTAGAAAATACTGGCCAGAACACTAGACGGGGGTCAATGACAAGGGCATTACAGGCGCTGGGCTCTGCTAGTTGGTTAGCTCAGATTAAGGCTATTTAGATCACTTCCCAGTCCCAAATTCCTGTCCTCTAAATAAGGAGGTTGAATTGGGAAATCTTCACGGTTCCTTTCAATTCTGAGAGTCTGTGCCACATCATTGACTCAAGGCAAAGAAGAAAACAGCTGGTATGAAAAATAAGAAAAAGCTTTAAAAATGTATGCTTTCTGATGGCAAGGACAAAAAATCATCTTAAAGAGTTATGTAACTAGTATTATAAAGTCCTATGGAACACGTTGCCTCCTGCTCTTCTTTTTCGCTATGTGGAAGATAAAATAGGAAGGCAGGAAGACAAGGCAACTTATCCCATACTCCACACCCCTACTCCCTACGATTTTTCTTTTGGTAGCTGATGGACGGTCTAAGAATTAAAAGTACTGCTGGATGAAGAAGGCAGTCTAGAGAATCTTCAATGTCAAGAACCCAGAAAATTAGCAGAAAGCCTGGGGAGGCTTGGTTTCAATATTTTAAGGTTGAATCAGAGCGGTACATACTGATAAAATCCATATTGAGTGAGCACTTATCCTTGGTCAAATGTTTGCAGCTGTTTACGTGTACCACATAGAGGGTTAAAGGAGCCTAATGACGCTCTAGTTCCTCGCTGCCACATGTCAGTATAGATCAAGTGTGGCCATACCTTCTTTATTTCAAGAGATGAAAGAAGTTTTTTTTTTTTTTTTTGGTCCAGCCACCTGTTTTTAAAATGTTGGTAATAATTTAAAAACAAACACAATAACAATAGAAAGCTATTCAAGGCCTTTTCAGCTCCTGTGTGAATCTAGGTTAGGAGGTTCTATGAAATGAAAGTAAAAATATTCAGCATAATTCTGAAAGGACAGAAGAATATTTACTTAATGCCCTGTGGACACTTAGCATTTTAGAAAAGAAGACTTCAAAGAGGTGCCATGTCATCTGCACTTTATAGGATTTATAGTTCAAGTATCTTTACAAAGTAATATGCTGTCACAGAAATTAGTTTACATAGATTGCAGGTAGATGACTTTAAATTTGATTGTCAAGACATCAGAGCTCCCTCATTCCCGAGAGACAGAACACTTACATAGTACACTCAGGTCTGTTTGGGAGTTTAGAGCTTACTCCTGCTCTTAATTTTAAGTTAATAATGATAATATTTATACTAACATTCGAATACGGATTTCTTGGGAACTGTTCTCTGCGCCTTCCCTATATTCAGCTTGCATGCTAACTAAAGCTCAGGCCTGGAGACACTGACAGATTTGTGACCTGGGAAACACGGAAGGTCAGGTTTTTTGTTTCTTCTTTTTTAATTTGTTAAATGGAATGGAAGCTCATCCTACTTCAGAGGATTGTTATGAACTGAAGGAAAGACGGGGAAAAAAAATTCATGTTGTAATATAACCCTGACTCTTTGGACTATATGCCACCCAAACTAGAACATCTTTTTACTTTTGCTTGAGCATCAAGTTTATTGGGTGAAACCACTAACTAAAATGGAAAAAATGTGATAGAAGAGCAGGCTGACATACTAAAAGTACAAGGGTTCTATTTTAAGTATGTAAAGTACAAAATGTCCATTAAACCAAGGTTTTTTTTTTTTTAAACAACTACTAGTTAGATATTCATCAAATAAATAAAATATACCAAAAAGGGAGCAGAACTGATTTGTGTAAAAAAAAAAAAGAAAGAAATTAAATAAATAAAATATTGACTTTCATGCAAGCCAGGAAAATGTTAATGCTTTTAAAAAGAATAACATAATATGGAATTTTTATTTCTTTAGTTGTTCTTATTTTACCAATGGTCTTTATGAATAGTTTAAAAATGACATATTAGCTTGCTGCCTATAATGTTAGCATTTAAAGAATATTACAGCTGGAAGGGGATTTAGAGACCACCTAATTCAAATTCCATTTTATAGAGATGGAAACTGATGCTTCAGGAGAGGAAGTGGCCTGATCAAGGTGACAAAGATGGTCGATGGAAAGAATAAAGAATGAGATTGCCTTTAAACACTTAGCAAGTGTCCTGCTAAGTGTTTAAGATTTTATATGAAGTTTCACCATGCAGGGAATACACAATTCAAATTCCCAGGTCAGCTTGAGATTTTATTTATTTCTATAAATTCCATAAATATATATGATGTCTCTATGTCATAAAGGTTATAGCCTTTTCTATTTCTATATTTCACAACTTTTAGTTACTATGGGAACATACATAAAGAGTTTAAATTTACATGTATATGTTTAAATATATACAGCTAATTAAACTCAGGATAAAAGCAGTATATTTCACTTAGTTGATATTTGCAAGAAAATATTTGAGATAAAGAAGAAAAAAAATGTTTAGAGAGGAAAATGTACTGTATTACTATACTCTGCTTATACTCATCTTAAGGAGCTAAAATCATTATGATTTCTAGAAATACCAGAAATGGTCACAGTACAAGAGAGTGTTTCTAATGGAAAAATATTCTAGCCATGGGACTAATGTCAGTTTGATTCATTGATGAAGCAAACGTTTCTCAGGCTCTGGTGATATACATAGCTCTTTACTTAGGACAAAGGGAGCTTTTAGCAAATGGGACGCAGATCATACTATGATGAGGAAGACAAACTGGAATGGCTCCTCGGTCTCCCAACACTGGGTACAAATTCCCCATCCCACCAACTTGCGAGTGTTTAAGACTATAAACCTTAGGGAGGGAGGAAGAAGCAATGGGAACAGGAGGCAGAGAAAAGGAAATAGGAAGTAAAGGAGAAAATGAATAAGCCCCAGATGTCTTCATGTCCACTCTAAAAATTCAAAGGTATAGTCAAGTTTTTTTCCAATGTGCTAATATTCTTCCTTCCTGATATCTAAAATATTGAACATGCATGTGTCCCGAGGCACAGTAATCATTTAAATTATTTTGCAGCAAACCAATTAAATTAGCTTTATTTTTCAATTATACAATGTACAAGAGAATATAATTCAAAAGAAAAATTCCAGCGTTGGCTAGTAGAATTGGTTATAGTTTTAGAGATTATAACTAATAAGAGAAATGGAAATGCTTCTAAGTTTCCTTCAGTCTAATACATAATAGTTTTTGGAACATATGTTTTCCATGAGTTTTAGAAATCTTAATGATAACTGACTGAAAAATTTTAGCACATCATCCTCATTCAGCCAAAGGCTGTTTTATGCAGCTAAATAACTCTGGGGAGGATCCACCTAAGACATTTAACAGCTGGGTAAGTTTTGAGGTGTTCACAGAGCAAAGGTCGGCTCTAAAAAATAAACTTAAAGCTGGGTAACATTTTCAAAATAATCGTCATATTTGTGGCAAGAAATACATATGAAAGTACAAAAACTTAGTCAATAGATTCAAATTTTCCATAGTTATTTTAATCCATGTAACTAAAAGATATTTGGGAAAAGTGTAAAGAGAGAAACTTGACTCCCTCGGGCTTTGCTCCAGGTGTCCTTTTAAGAATGTTCCTTGTTTTAACTAAGTTACCTATCATGACACACTGACTGCTGCCTAATCACATGACTTATAAAAATTATGATGTAACATAATGATGTTTTCCCTCTACAGGTAATTCTGAGGCTTGTTCTGTTACCCCTCTGAATGATCTTCTGGATAATCTGCTGTGAGTGGAGTAGAGAGTAAACTTGAACAATGTTTGACTTCTGCTGCTACAAAAGAATGGTTTCTTCCCAGTCACAAACCTATCCTGAATGTTAATTAAATATTTACAAGGTACTTTAAAATCCTCCCTGAATGCTAATCTGAAAAAAGCAACCTACGTTCATTTGAATAAGCAGAAATTTCTGCCTGTCCAAATTAAGCATCTCTGGCCTCTGAGTTTAATTCAGATAATTCTATGACTTGGGGGAAGAAAAAAAAGAAGTGACTACCTACTATGTATAAAGCTCCATGTCAGATGTGGAAATAAAACTAAACTTTCTAGGACTAGCAAATTTGTCATAAATTACAACAATTTGTATTATTTAATTCACATCATTTCCCTCTGGGCTTAAAAGCTAAATGAGATGCAAAATCCTCACCTTTTTAGCATTAAACTTTTACATTGTTCCTTAACATATAACACTGTATCTAGTTACATAAAGATGCAGTATTTTCTACATATTAATACAGATTTCCACATTTTATTCATTAAGTTTCTGAAAGAGTTTTAGCATGAAGGTTCCATTTATTGTATCAAAAAATAAAAATATCATCAAAGTCTTTTTGCAACTCCCAAAACACAGTTAGAGAATAATGATCATATGCTAAAAAATGTAAAATGCAATTTGTGCTGTGCCCCATTTACTACAAAATCACTACGAACAATGCATTTTGTACAGTATATTGCTCCAGGGAAAGTGGATCAGCATCAGGAATGAATAAAGAACATTGCATTTGAAATCAGCTAATTCTGCCTCAGTGCTTTTAAAAACTATTTGTTATGATATTACCTCCTGTCAAGCACATAATGTGATATTTTCCTCAATAAAAACTAAACAGTTGCTGTAATTTCAGCTTCTCTAATTTTCTACTTTTTAAGCACTAAATATTTAAACAATACAGACCTGGAAGTCTCAAGCCAGTCATCTGATCTTCCCATCTTCTTGCCTAAAGTAGAGTAACTATCTAAACAGGGGCCTGCTCTGTCACAGACATACATAATGGCAGCTGTTGAGGCCCTTACCTGCCCACAAGCCAGGCCCATTCCTCTTTCTCCCATGCCATGCGGACACGATAAATTTAACTCCAGGGCATCTGCTCCAGAAGCCTTTAAGATGAGAAAGGAAAATGAAAGAAAACACAAAGCTTTAATTGTGTACTAACAGGCTTTCACCACTGATAATACAACATAGGTCACATTTGACAAATTTTAACTACTGTTTTCTGCACCACGGCTATTTTATGAGGTATATTCTGACTCTCTCAAATGAGGGTATCTATACAAGGATAATTCAGTTCAGTCACTCAGTTGTGTCCAGCGCTTTGCGACCCCATAGACTGAAGCTCGCCAGACTTCCCTGTCCATCACCAACTCCCAGAGCCTACTCAAACTCATGTCCATTGCGTCGGTGATGCCATCCAACCCTCTCATCCTCTGTCGCCCCCTTCTCCTCTAGCCTTCAATCCTTCCCAGCATCAGGGTTTTTTCCAGTGAGTTGGTTCTTTGCATCAGGTGGCCAAAGTATTGGAGCTTCAGCTTTAGCATCAGTCCTGCCAATGAATATTCAGGACTGATTTTCTTTAGGATTCATAAGCTGGATCTCCCTGCAGTCTTCTCCAACATCACAGTTCAAAAGCATCAAGTTTTGGAACTCAGCTTTCTTTATAGTCTAACTCGCACATTCATACATAACTACTGGAAAAACCATAGCTTTGACTAGACAGCCCTTTGTTGGCAAAGTAATGTCTCTGCTTTTGGATACACTATCTAGGTTGGTTGTATCCTTTCTTCCAAGGAACAAGTGTCTTTTCATTTCATGGCTGCAATCACCATCTGCAGTGATTTTGGAGCCCCCCAAAATAAAGTCTGACACTGTTTCCATTGTTTCCCCATCTCTTTGCCATGAACTGATGGGACCGGATACCACGATCTCAGTTTTCTGAATGTTGAGCTTTAAGCCAACTTTTTCACTCCTCTTTCACTTTCATCAAGAGGCTCTTTAGTTCTTCGCTTTTTGCCATAACAGTGGTGTCATCTGCGTATCTGGGGTTATTGATATTTCTCCTGGCAATCTTGATCCCAGCTTTGTGCTTCATCCAGCCCGGCATTTCTCATGATGTACTCTGCATATAAGTTAAATAAGCAAGGTGATAATATACAGCCTTGATGTACTCCTTTCCTGATTTGGAACCAGTCTGTAGTTCCATGTTCAGTTCTAACTGTTGCTTCTTGACCTCCATACAGGTTTCTCAAGAGGCAGGTCAGGTGGTCTGGTATTCCCATCTCCTTCAGAATTTTCCACAGTTTTATTGTGATCCACACAGTCAAAGGCTTTGGCATAGCCAATAAAGCAAAACTAGATGTTTTCCTGGAACTCCCTTGCTTTTTCCATGATCCAGTGGATGCTAGCAATTTGATCTCTGGTTCCTCTGCCTTTTCTAAAACCAGCTTGAACATCTGTAGTTCACGGTTCACGTACTGTTGAAGCCTGACTTGGAGAATTTTGAGCATTACTTTACTAGTGTGTGAGATGAGTGCAACTGTGTTGTAGTTTGAACATTCTTTGGCATTCCCTTTCTTTGGAACTTGAATGAAAACTGACCTTTTCTAGTCCTGTAGCCACAGCTGAGTTTTCCAAATTGGCCTGCTAACATATTGAGTGCAGCACCTTCACAGCATCATCTTTTAGGATTAGAAATAGCTCAACTGGAATTCCATCACCTCCACTAGCTTTGTTCGTAGTTTCCTAAAGCCCATTTGACTTCACATTCCAGGATATCTGGCTCTAGGTGAGTGACCAGACCATAGTGATTATCTGGGTCATAAAGATCTTTTTTGTAAAGTTCTTCTGTGTATTCCTGCCACCTCTTCTTAATATCTTCTGCTTCTGTTAGGTCCATATCATTTCTGTCCTTTATTGAGCCTGTCTTTGAATGAAATGTTCCCTTGGTATTTCTAATTTTTGAAAAGATCATTAGTCTTTCCCATTCTATTGTTTTCCTCTATTTCTTTGCACTGATCACTGAGGAAGGCTTTCTTATCTCTCCTTGCTATTCTTTGGAACTCTGCATTCAGTCTTGTTTCTCCTTTCCCTTTAGCTTCTCTGCTTTTCTCAGCTATTTGTAAGGCCTCCTCAGACAGCCATTTTGCTTTTTTGCATTTCTTTTTTGGGGGGATGGTCTTGAGCACCTCCTCCTGTACAATGTCACAAACCTCAGTCCATAGTTCTTCATGCACTCTATCAAATATAATCCCTTGAATCTATTTCTCACTTCCACTGTAAAATCATAAGGGATTTGATTTAGGTCATACCTGAATGGTCTAGTGCTTTTCCCAACTTTCTTCAATTTAAGCCTGAATTTGGCAATAAGGAGTTCATGATCTGAGCCACAATTAGCTCCTAGTCTTGTTTTTGCTGACAGCATAGAGCTTCTCCACCTTTGACTGCAAAGAATATAATCAATCTGATTTCAGTATTGACCATCTAGTGATGTCCACATGTAGAGTCTTCTCTTGTGTTGTTGGAAGAGGGTGTTTGCTATGACCAGTGCATTCTCTTGGCAAAACTCTGTTAGCCTTTGTCCTGCTTCATTCTGTACTCCAAGGCCAAATTTGCCTGTTACTCCAGGTAGCTCTTGACGTCCTACTTTTGCATTGCAGTCCTCTATAATGAAGAGGACATCTTTTTTGGGTGTTAGTTCTAGAAGGTCTTGTAGATCTTCATAGAACCATTCAACTTCAGCTTCTTCAGCATTACTGGTCGGGGCACAGAACTGGATTACTGTGATATTGAATGGTTTGCCTTAACAAACAGAGATCATTCTGTCGTTTTGAGATTGCATCCAGGTGCTGCATTTCAGACTCTTTTGTTGACTATGATGGCTACTCCATCTCTTCTAAGGGATTCTTGCCCACGGCAGTAGATATAATAGTCATCTGAGTTAAATTCACCTATTCCAGTCCAGTTTAGTTCACAGATTCCTGAAATGTCGATGTTCACTCTTGCCATCTCCTGTTTGACCACTTCTGAATTGCCTCGATTCACGGACCTAACATTCCAGGTTCCCATACATATTGCTCTTTACAGTATCAGACTTTACTTTCATCACCAGTCACATCCACAACTGGGTGTTGTTTTTGCTTGGGCTTCGTCTCTTCATTCTTTCTGGAGTTGTTTCACCATTCTTCTCCAGTAGCATATTGGGCACCTACAGACCTGGGGAGTTCATCTCTCATTGCCATACCTTTTTGCCTTTTCACAGTGTTCAAACGGTTCTCAAGGCAAGAATCCTGAAGCAGTTTGCCATGCCATTCTCCAGTGGGCCACGTTTTGTCCGAACTCTCCACAGTTACCCGTCCATATTGGGAGGCCCTACGTGGCATGGCTCATAGTTTCACTGAGCTAGACAAGGCTGTGCTCCATGTGATCAGTTTGGTTAGTTTTCTGTGATTGTGGTTTTCATTCTCTCTGCCTTCTGGTGGATAGGGAAAAGATCCTTATGGAAGTTTACTGATGGAAGAGACTGAAGGCAAAACTGGGCCCCGTTTTGATGGGCTGGCTGAGCCGTGTTCAGTATATCTTTAATCCAGTTTTCCACTGACGGGCAGGGCTATGTTCCCTCCCTTTTGCTTGACCTGAGGGCAAGCAAATGAAGATAATGGAAACCTCCTTCAAAAGGTCCCATGCAAGCACTGCTGCACTCAGTGCCTCCAACCCTGAAGCAGGCTACCACCAACCTATGTCTCCATATATCTTTAATCCAGTTTTCCACTGACGGGCAGGGCTATGTTCCCTCCCTTTTGCTTGACCTGAGGGCAAGCAAATGAAGATAATGGAAACCTCCTTCAAAAGGTCCCATGCAAGCACTGCTGCACTCAGTGCCTCCAACCCTGAAGCAGGCTACCACCAACCTATGTCTCCACCAGAGACTCCTGGACACTCATGGGCATGTCTGGGTCAGTTTCTTGTGGGGTCACTGCTCCTTTCTCCTGGGTCCTTGTGCACACAAGATTTTGTTTGTGCCCTCCAAGAGGGCTTATACCGTACCCAGGCCTGCTGACCCCAGAGCCCCTGCAGCGGCCACTGATGACCTGTACCTCTACAGGAGACATTCAGACACAGTTCTAATAACAAAAGCAGATACGCATTGAGTTTATGACACTCACTGCTCTCTGTGAGTTGTATTTCTCATCTCTAACTCTCATCCTCCTTGGAATAATCAGGTACCAATTTTACAGATGAGGAGACTGATGCACAAGGGAATTAAATGACCAGTCTGGTTATCAAGTAACACAACAGAGATTTTAAACTCAGGTCTGTTTGATATCATGTTGATTCTGCCCTATACAGCTTCTATTTTTGTAGAAACAAATCTTACCAATTCTGGATAATTGGTACTGAAGGTAGCAGGGCAAAGAAAAATGTAGCAGGCTAGATGGAATAAATATGAATAAAATTTTAAATGTTCTTTTATCAATTAACTTTTATTATTTATTAATACTGCTTTCAAATGCTTCAGAGCATTCAAGCATGTTCATTACCCAAACTGGGAACACCATTCATTGTATTCTATGTTGCTTTAAAAAAACTCAAGTAAGATTGTGGTAATAGTTCAAATTAAACCAAAATATATAAAAATATAAAAAGTTTTTCTCTTCTCTTTCAATTTTGTACCTCTAAAGCAATCTATGTTAACAATTTAATGTGTAATTTTATATTTTTTCTATATATTAAAAAAAGTAAAGCACACATATAACACAGTATCAGGCTTATTTTTTCTTCTTGGTTTTGCTCTTTGTATTTTCATTTTTTTTCTTCTAGTTTTATTGAGATACAACTGACATACAGCACTATATAAGTTTTTGGTGTATAGCATAACGATTCAACTTTAATGCACCATGGAATGATTACCACAGTAAGTTTAGAGCACATCCATCACCACATATAGACACAAGATAAAAGAATAAAGTCCTTGTGATGAGAACTCTCAAGATTTTCTCTGTTACATACTGCAGTATTAATTATAGTAATCAAGTTGTGCATTACATCCCTAATATGTCTTTTGTTATAATCAGAAGTTTAAGCTTTTTGACTGCCTTCACCCAATAACTCTGGTAACCACAAATCTGATCTATTTTTCTGTAAGTTTGTTTATTTTTGAAGTATAATTAATCTATAACACTATGTTAATTCCTAGTGCACAACACCATGATTCAATATTTTTATACATTTCTATACATTACAAATAATCATCATGATAAGCCTAGTCACCATCTGTCATCATACAAAGATGTTATATTACTATTGACTATATCATGCATTTCATACCCATGACTCATTTTTTTTGTAATTGAAAGTTTGTACCTCTTAATTTTCTTCACCTATTTCTCTCATCTTTTTAAACTGAATCAATTTTATTATATTTTTTAAAAATCCATCCTAAGAAACATGAAGTACAGATAATTTTGTTTTAATTTAATAATTAAGTAGGAATCTTTCTTATTTAACTCATTAATTTATACAAATGGGTCCTACAGAAATGAACAAAATATTTCACACTAAGCATTCTTAAAATAACTGGAGAACCATAGAATTCTTTAGAAGTCTTCTGTAAAAACTCTCAGAACAATTAAAACACTTTTTTTTTTTAATTTGAGAAATGGAAGATAAACTAAATGATTCTTTTATCTAACTTCTAGAATTCCTTCAATGCCACCATTTCTTTCTGAGTAAGGTAAGCGTGGCTCAGTTTCCATAATATCCATGTCTATCACATCATGGAAAGACTTTTTTAAAAGTTCATTATTTTCTAAGCATATCAGACCTTTCTTTAGTCCAACAGCTTTTCTTCAAATTTCTCTTTTCTTCCTAATTGTTCAAGATTGTTTCCTACGTTATTAATTTTAAATAAGACCTCAACGGACAAGTATTCTATCGACAGTTATATCTTTCTTGGTTGACTTTCTTACTCACTTTTACTCACTAGTGAGTCTGCTTTTTCTTCTGCACATTGGTGAAAGTTCATTGAATCATTCAGCCTATTTTCTAACATGGTTATATTAGGGTCTTTGTAAATACTTCATGTCATTTGAAAATTATTTGAATCACAGTTTGGTGGTAAGCTTAGACAAAACACAACTGGCTGAACTCCGAGTTCTAATCCTGGATCTGCTAAGGAACTTGGGCAAGTAAGTCAACCCTCTTTGTTCCCATCCATTCAAGTGTAAGGGGTTCCCAGGTGGCTCAGCAGTAAAGAATCCATCTGCCTGAAATGCAGGAGACTCAGGAGACATGGGTTCCATCCCGGGATCAGGAAGAGCCTCCGGAGGAGGAAATGGCAACCCAGTCCAGAACTCTTGCCTGGAAAATCCCATGGACAGAGGAGCCTGGTGGGCTACAGTCCATGGGGCCTCAAAGAGTTGGACACAAGCAACTAAGCACACACACACTCAAGTGTAAACTGGAGAAAATAGGACCTATCTCAAAACCATGTCATGTGAGAATTTGCAGCTTAATTAAAAGATTGTAAACTGCAAGTATATATTTGTTCTTATGTCTTAGTTATTTCAAATATTTCTTTTAGACTTATTTGATTAGACTGCTAGTAGCAGCAATTAACAGCAAATCAATTCAACAACATTTTGGAATAAGCTCTAGGTGTCATTTGTATTGATATTTACATTATACATATTTTTTAAAATGTAAGTGCAAGCTTACAATTAGATTCATAGTAGACAATAACTAACATTTATCAAACACTTACAATATGTCAGACACTTTACTAGGCTTTTTATAATGGATATATCATTACTCTCATTTTGTAACTGATGGCTTTTTATAATGGATATATCATTATTCCCATTTTGTAACTGATAAAATCAAGGTCCAAAGAGTTCAAGTGACTAATTTATTATTCTAAAGCTTGTAAATGAGAATAGGATCTTTAAATCAAGCATTTTAAGTATAGAACCCGTATTCTTGGCCACTATCATAACTTATTAGAAATCAGGTAATCCATGGCTAGAATTGTTTTAATGTGATAACAAAATGTTACAACTCGACACCTTTCAAGTTTCTAAATATTAAATAGATATTAAAATCTTGTAAGACCACTTATTAAATTTAGTCTTTTCAGTGACTGTCAAAAATTTTCCCAGCACTATACACATATACAAATGCTAACCCACTAAACATACCCATAAAGATCTTTGAAATGAGGATCTAGGCCTCAAAAACAGATAATCCTGCTCCAAATAACATCAAGAGCTGGGGAATATTCATTTGGCCTCTGCTTCAATATTCTTGTCATATGATGTACACCACCTTAAAAGGCAGTTAATTCTATTTCCAAGCAACCACATGCATTCAAAAAGCCTTAATTGCTGAATTACCATGAAATGTTAAATTAACTGAAACTGGGCATGAATTCTGACTCCTGTTAGTCAGAAGCTTTTTAGTTTAGTCACTTAGCCCAGAGTTTATTCTGCCTCACCTAAATGATTATACAATAAAATAATCTAGTGAACGCAGTGACATAGAAAATTTGCTGCTTCTAATTTCATACATTATCTATTTATCATCTGTTTATCGGCATGAAGTAGATTGATATGTTAATAGTGTGGACTATGGAGCCAGATTTCGTGGGTTTGAATCCCACTTTTACCACATACTAGCTGTGTGAAGTTGGGCATATTATTTAACAACTTTTGGCCTCAGTCTCCTCATGTCCAAAACATGGAATACAGAAAAGTACGTCACAAGGTTGCTTTTCTAAGGTACAAATAAATTTAATAAAAGTGAATGACTTAGAACAGTGCCTGGACTGCAGTAAATATTATGTAAGTATAAGCAGTTAATCTAGTCTAACTGCCTGTCTCACTGTCTATCCATCTATCCATCCATCCATCTATTACAATCTCCAACTTGCCTTTCCTCAGCTTTGGTCTGAAAAAGAATATAAAGTAGCTGTACACACTTCGGGGGCTTTACAGGTAAACAATCTGCCTGCCAATGCGGAGATGCAGGAGACGAGAGTTCAATCACTGGGTCGGGAAGATCCCCCTGAGTAGAAAATGACAAACCGCTCTGGTATTCTTGCTAGTATCCTCTGTCCATGGAGAATTCCATGACTGAGTGACTGAACAACAAAACCACAAAAATCCATACTTGAGGTTGAGGGAAGGGGTGGCAGAAAACTATCCTAAGAAATTCTCAGAGTAGTGGTAGTAATGTGATTTCTAAAATTCTCTGAATCATTTTGTAAAACCTCTCAGAGAAATTAGGGAAGTAAAACCACAAACCCTCCAACAAAATGGGGAACACGGTTCTTTTCCTTCTCCCCTCCTTACCTCTCTCTTCCTTACCGATCTATGTCGCTCTAAAGTCACCGGCTAGGGGACGAGCACGGTAGGTGACTAGGAAGTTTTCAGGAGGAGCCCTGAGGGCCCAGTGGGGGTGAGCACAGCGAGAACAACAGACATGTGGAGGTGGCCTGGGGCAGCACATCAGCGCCCCAGTGGGAAGCGGAGTCTTCCACGGGCCCAGGGGAACAAGTAAAGGACATAAGAGACCAAGCAGGGTAGAAAGACGTGAAGCTACATTTTTTGGTGCCTGCTCAGTCACTCAGTCATGTTCAACTCTTTGTGACCCCCTGGGCCGTAGCCTGCCAGGCTCCTCTGTCCGTGGAATTTTTCAGGCAAGAATACTGGAGTGGGTTGCCATTGCCTACTCCAGGGACACTTCTTGGATTCTCCCTAATTTTCTTCTGTTAAAAGCATACCTGACGCCCACTGCCAACTTTCTACATAGCAACACTGTCAATTAGTCTCAACTATCCAAAACTGGGGACCCAAGTTCTCTGGGGTCTTAGACCACTTGGAATTGGACCTGGGACAGGTAAACACTGGATTGGCTTGGGCCCCACTGGGCACTAAGTCTGTGACTATCTCTTATCCCCAACTAGACATCTATCTTTCCTGATTCTCTTCTGTCCTGCTGACTGCTAGTGTTTAGGAATTTATATTCAACTGGTCCTATGTATCCCTATCATGTACCTCTGTCTGCTTTGTATCTCAGCCTATTTGAGATTTCCTAACTTCAACATCTATTTAATTTTATGAAATACCGCTAGTCCAGATCCTAGTTAAAAAAAAAAAAAAAAAAAAAAAAACATGAAAAGAACCTGGCTTCAAAGTGGTTTATTTGGACTCTCTGCTAGGAATAGTATGGTCACCTGGTTTTGACACCTATGCTCTCAGCTGGACCTTCCTTGTCTTGGCCTACCAGTTATAGTCAGACCCTTGGCAACTGCCCATCAAATCCCTGACCTAAAACCTTCAGCTTTGGATTTTAATCACCTCAAGTTCACTGTGCCAAATCAAATTTATTCTTCCCATTTACTCTGTAGTTGCTTCCTTTTGTTTGTCATATGCCTGTATATCAGCTGTGTGCCTTTATTTTGCTTCATTCAACAAATATCTGAGGACTCTCCACTGACCAGCAAAGCCTTGTGTTTGGAATTGGGGGTTAAACAGTGAACCAGGTGAGGTCTCCACCCAGACAGTTTGCTTTGTCATAAGGAAGACAGGTGAAAGAGCTGATGACATCACTGTTAATCACCAGTTTTATTAAATTCTGTGGAGAAAAGCCACAAGCAGAGGTAGATCCAGGTTTGGGGGAGGAGCCTGAAGTTCATACAATTTGCAGATACTTCTTTAAAAATAAAAATTCTTTAAAAATTAAAAAGAGAAAATCAGGTACAGGCCTTGGAAGTAGCTTGTACAAGTAAGGGCTCTGAAGCTTAAGCTTCATTAACTTTATGATAAACTAGCTTCTGAGGACAGGATTTCAGAAGGAGTAGGACAGCGGGCTGGCCTACTAGTCAGGGAGCTCCAAGAGGAGGAAGAGAGAACATTTCAGCCCAGGGTAATGGCAAAGGCTCTGAGGTCCAAGTGTGCTGGAGGAGTCAAAGAAGGCCATTGGGGTCTGGAACATAAAGGACAAACCTAAGGGGACACCAGGGGAATGGCCAGGTACCAGACCATACTGGTCAAGTTAAGAGTTTCACATTGCAAGATAGCTAGTGGGAAGACTGTGGGTTGACTGCAAGCAAAGATATTAATGGGGCTTTCAGATTAGGATGGTAGCAACTCATACTGAGGGCTTCCCACGTGGCACTAGTGGTAAAGAACCTGCCCGCCCATGCAGGTTAGATAGAAGAGCAGGTTTGATCCTTGTTGGGAAGATCCCCTGGAGGAGGACAAGGCCCCCCACTCCAGTACTCTTGTCTGGAGAATCCCATGGACAGAGGAGCCTGGCAGGCTGCAGTTCACAGGGTCGCACAGAGTCGGACATGACTGAAATGACTTAGCATACACAAACGCAATGCATATTGAGCCACACCTAATTTATATGTCTCTTCAAATCTGACGGCCTTACTTGCCACCCAAGCTTTTGCCACTAGCTTAATAAAGAACCTTGCCCTCCTGCTGTCCTCAGCTTTCCTGTCATTGCCAGCTCTCATAGCTCCCTCAGGATGAGAGCAGGACTCTCCACTGAATGTGTCAGAGTGGGAGCTCCAGGAGGGCCAGTGTTCTCAACATGCTGTGGGATTTGGCTGCCGAAGCAGTTGCTTAAGGAGGGAAGGACACACAGCCCAAATGTGCAGAAGAAAGTAAACCTTTGGGGTGTGAAGTGTGACGAGTGAGAGAAAAGAAACAGGAGGAACCAGTAGATATGTCCTTCACTCGTCTTCTCTAAACTGTTGTGAGGCAGGAGGATCCCACACAGCCCTCCCATCCCACACGGCTGAGCAGTTGGCTCCATCTCCTTGTGAAGTGGCAGCCAGCTCTGGAACGCACCACGCTCCATCTGCTTTCCCTTCTTCCCATTGCCTTCACTCCCCTCACACCCCCCTTAATCTTATTGCTCTGGAATTGAATCCTTCAGTGAAGCATCTTCACATTAATTTTGACTCAGGCTCTGTTTTCTAAGCTAACACACATTAAGAAAGAAATGGATTCCAAATCTATTCAAATGAGTTCAAGATCTATTTAAGATCTACTATGGGGTATGGTTCAATTTGGTATACACATTTAAACTGTTCTTCCTAGCTGAGGCTATACCTTATTCACCTTTGTTTTGTATAGCCAGGTACTCTGCAAATAGTAAGTGCTTCAGAGATCTTCCCTCCATGGAACTGGAATAGTTTATCAATGTCCCAGAAAATTAGGATAGCATGTGATCAGATACCTGAACCAAAGAAATTGAGCAGAGCCTAACAATGCTACTGATTTGACACCAAGCTGTAAAAACTATTCCGGAGGCTGCTTCTGTTTTATGATGCTCAAAAAACAAGACAAATTAAAACCAGGTTGAGGAATAAGACATTAAAAGTATGTGTATTCTAGAGAGTTGGAGTGAAAAGGGAAGTTTGGTTCAACATGGTTCTATTTCCAAGAATATGCATGTGAAAAAAATGGTATACTGCATGCACACTGACTTTTAAAAACAGCATCTGGTAGATTTTACCATATTTTAAGAATGTACTAGGTTTCTGGGTTTTTTACCCCCCTCCCGCAACATGACCTTAAAAGTTTATTCAAAATAATACAATAAAATGTCAGTTTCTAATGAAATAAATAATAATGATCCCTTCTTGTCCAAATTTTCATTCTGATACAGAGTTTCTCTCTCAATCTCTATTTTTTCATGTTCTTGTACAACTGGATCTGCTCTGCTATTACACATATGCATTTCTGTTTTCAGATATAACAGTAAAGAGCTGATAGCAAGATTTTCTGAATTCCCTGTTGTGCAATTCAAGAATTAATCTACTCTATGGAGAGGAACTTCATGAATTTAAAGTATATCCATCATCTTATTAAGTGATTTGCTGAACTTAAAAGCAATGGCTTGTAGAACAGCTGGTATGTTCTCTCAGATTCCTACCCTTCATTATCACCACCCCCAAACAAATGTACATTCTAAGTAGTATGGTAACTTTGGCTTGAACACTTTTGTTTTTGTTGATTTGTTTTAATGTGGGCTCTTCCATTGTAAGAAAATCTGTTTTAATCTGTTGTGAAGCATGTGTTCACAGAAACAAAACCAAATACTGACTCTACAAAGCTTTATTGGGTGTCTACCATATGAGCTATCATGGAATCATGCTGCCTATTGCTTCCCTCTAGGGAAATATGAAGACCTGGGGATAGTTCCTTCATGTGTTATGCCCTGAGCTGGTCCATATTTCAAAGATTAGAGGGAACTTTTTTTAATCAACACTATAGATCGAACTCCTTGATATGCAAATTGCTCTTCTGTTGAGAGATCTAACAGACTATTTTGACTGAGTGGAAGGCATATCTTTTTCCTTTTCTTTCTTTCAAACATATTTTCCTTTTTTTCTTCCTTCCCCTTTTACTTTGATTGATTGCTAATGAGAAGCTAGAAAATAATATTGAATAAAACTACAGTTAAATGTGAGAAATATGGAATGTATCTTTAAGCTGTATCTTTATACATATATGAAAGCTTTTGACTTTTTAAAAGTAAAATTGGCTTATTTAAAAATTAACACTTACTATTGACAAAAATACTTTCAGTATTTTATTCTACAGAAGGCAGAGGAGCAAGTAGTGTGATAAAGCCATTCATCATAGTCAGCTTTAAATTGGCAAAACTCATGCCAAACCTGGGCTCAGTGGAAAATTTCACGGTCAGTTAGGTAAATACATGTGTAAAATGGACCCAGCAACAAAGATCACAAAGCCAATTACTGATCATATTTAATTTCATCTCTCTAAGTCCCAGAAAAAAATTTTGCCCTCACAGATCTAAGATATCCAAATAAACTGTACAATCACAATTTTTCAATGCTATAGAAAGCTTTATAACATTTTATAAGGCAGAGCTGTTAGTTCATAATTATTGTTAGGTTTAGTCCTTACTTCTTAGAGGTTTTCAAGAAACCCAGCTACAGTGTTTTTCATGATAGGATGATGGACATAAGTACACAATTTTAAGTATATATTTTTCTATTTGAAATAGAAATTTGAGGCACATGGTTAGTTGTTTGCATTTGTGCAAGATTCAATTTATATTACAGAAAACTCGCTGACTAGGGTTCCATTCAGGAGCATTCTGTCCTACCATTTTATGCATGTCTGTATTCAAACTAGAATAGTATTAAATGAACCTTTTATATTTTAAATATTCAAGAGCTTTATATTCAAAATTTCTTTTCTTGCTGTCAAACTAGCTTGCCTAAAGGCAAGGTAAGATCAAGTTAGACTCTCAAAGGTAGAATTAAATTTTATCATGGCATCCATCATAATATACAGTTTGCTTAATATGCAAATAAAGAGTATATGGAGCCAAAGAATAAAGGATTTTTAGGCAGTGTGTGAAATCCAAGGGACTACTTTTATAGAATAGATTCCTTTTAAATTTACATTTCCATCATTTTAATGAAAACACAGGGTAAACAAATTGTAACATAAATGTTTTAAGTTACCATTTTTCACTCAATTTTTCTTCTACTGGGTTATTTTTCATGACAGCTCTTTATTTAAAACTAATAAAAATAGAAGAGAAGAAATAAAATAAATATAAAGAAATAATTACCTCAGCCTTTCTGGAGAGTTCCATCCAGTCATTTCTGTTGTAACTGCACATGATGCTAGCAATCACAATCTTTAAAAAGAGAAAGGAAAGAAAATTAGTTCAAATAGTTATGTCTTTATACACAGGAGTCTATGATATTTACATATATATGTTTATAACGACAAATTATATCATAAAAATTAGTTTTCCATCTGCTGAAATAAATCAGTAAAGTACAGCATGGAATTATAGTGAAGCAAAGGATAAGATCTGGGGCTTCAGACTTAGGTTAGAGACTTTCTCATTTACTGTCTTTGAATGCTTAAGCAAGTTACTTAATTTTCCAATCCTCAGCATTCTCATTTTTAAAATGGAGATAATTATACTGACTTGGCCAACCTCAAAAAGTGATAGTGAGAGTTACATTAATTTGCGTATGCAAAAAGAGTTAAGTTATACAATGATGTAGTGCATGTGGACTCAGTCATGTTCAACACTTTGCGACCCCATGGACTGCAGCCCAGTAGGCTCCTTGGTCCATGGGATTTTTCAGGCAGGAATACTGGAGCAGGTTTCCATCTCCTACTCCAGGAGATCTTCCTGACCCAGGGAATGAACCCTGGTCTTCTGCATCTCCTGAAGTGGTAGGCAGATTCTTTACCACTGAGTCACCTGGGAAGCCCATAATGATGTAGAAATATTTATTAATGTAATTACTGGTATAGCTAAAAGGTTTCAAGGTATGGAAAGGAAATAAATTAGTGTCTTCTTCAATCATATCTTATTATAGTATGGATAATTATACCTTACATATTCAGAGTGAATTATAGTTTTAAAGTTTGTTAAATGTTGATTATTTAACTACAGTATTACAGTATGTTATAATGGAGGCTTCATAGCATAGTAGTTACTAGTATCTGCTCTGAAGCCAGAATGTCTAGATTAGAGTTCAGACTCTATCACTAATTGTGTGGTCCTGGACAAGACATTTAATTTCCTCATTGGTTAAATGTGGATAACACTACTATCTACTTGCTGCTGTTGTGTCTGACTCTTTTGCAACCCCATGAACTATAGCCCACCAGGCTCCTCTGTTCGTGGCATTTCTTGGGCAAGAATACACGAGTGGTTGCCATTTATTTCACCAGGGGATCTTCCTGACCTAGGGACAGAACTCATGTCTCCCGCATTGGCAGGTCCTTTACCATTGAGCCACCAGGGAAACCCACTATCTACTTAGAAGAGTAATAATCAAATTGCTAAGAGTTTATGACTCTAATAATGTACTAGGTAATGTTTTAATGGATCTTATCCTATTAACTCACTTAATCATTCTCAAATTATTCTCCCCATTTTACAGATGAAGATGCTGAGGTACTGAGACATAAAAATTACAGAGCTAATAAAGAGCAGAGCCAGGATCAGACCCAGAAATTTAACTGAGAATCTGTGTTTTTAACCATTAGTTTTTGCTGGCCTAATGTAAATATTCAGTATATGTCAGTAATTACTTTCTATTGTTACCACTTAAAGACTATGAGATCATGACTCAAAGTCTGTGCCAAATCTAAAGCCTCAGAATCTAGTAGAAGAGTCCACTAAAAGCCACTGGGCTCGCACCACATACAGCTTTTTTTTTTTTTAATATGTCTAAAAAAAAAAACAAAACAAAGATGTGACGAACAAGTCAGATGAATGCTTTTATCAATAAAAGAAAGAAAATAAGCTATAATCATACAGGAGAGTTCTGAATACCAGAGCTCTAAATACTGAATAAGCCTGTCCTTAACGCTGGGTCAATTTTTTCCTGATAGACTATAATCCTCCATGGGTGCCTGGACTGCTCCGCATCATTCACCATTTTATCTACAATAACCAGCATGATGTTTGGCACATAGCAGAATTGATTGAATAAATGTACGAGGTCACTAAAGGTTTAGGAATACAGAGTGGCATTTTCAGTTTATCCTTTTAAGATTAAGCAGAAATGAACACCATGAGTTAGAGAAGGGAAAAAATAAACAATTGGTGAAAACTTTTGGCAAATGATTATTGTATCATTCACAGAGAAGAGTGAGCAGAACAGTTGTGAATGCTGATCTTGGTGACAGAGAAAGGGTCAGATGTCAAAATACACAGAAACTGTGTGTATTAAGATTGAAAAAGAAGAATCAGGGATCTGAGAGGCTGATTGTGAGTGACTGAGAAAATCTTACAACTTTAGTCAGACAAAAGTAAGATGATGCTGAGAAAAAAGGAAGCCAGGAGAAACAGTGTATTCAAAAAGATTCCTGTGTAGACAGAGGAACAAAGAGAGAAAAGTAAAAGTAGATTAAGAATAGAGGAGGAAAATTCAGAATGCATGATTGTTTTTTATTGAGTTTAGGATTCCACTTTTGTGTAGCTTTTAAGAACTGGGGAGGAAAAAAAAAAAAACATGTAAGAATGACCCTTGGCCTTTTCTGTAGGGGCTGATGAAAGTGAAAAGTCAACTTCCAAACTTGCCCACCTGCAAGCAGGAAAGGGTCACCATCATAATTATGCATCTTCAATACACTTTCTGCCATTTTCACAGGCTATAAAATTTTGACATGATTCTGCCCCACCCTCTAGTTAGAAAACAGACCAGGGAGGAATTCCCCAGAGAGGTAACCAGAACTTCAGGGACTATACTATTACCTCCTCTTGAGTATTTCTTGCATGGGGGACTTCATTTGAAATGAAAACCAATTGGGATGAAGGCTGGGGGCAGGTGGATAGATTCTACTGTCCTCAGTGGCCTCGAGGTCAAGTCAACAAATACACCTTTTTTAATTTTTGTAAATGTATTTATTTTAATTGGAGGCTAATTACTTTACAATATTGTATTGGTTTTGCCATACATTGACATGAATCAGCCATGGGTGTACATGTGTTCCCCATCCTGAACCCCCCTCCCAGGTCCCTCCCCATCCCATCCCTCTGGGTCATCCCAATGCACCAGCCCTGAGCGCCCTGTCTCATGCATCGAACCTGGACTGGTGATCTGTTTCACATATGATAGTATATGTGTTTCAGTGCTCTTCTCTCAGATCATCCCACCCTCGCCTTCTCCCACAGAGTCCAAAAGACTGTTCTATAAAGAAAGGTTAATCTAAGGATTTAGGAAAGGAGCAGACTCCCTAAGCTTGCTGGTAAAATGTCAAGAGCAAGGTTAGATCCAAAGATTCAGACTGAAAAAATGACTTTTGCATTAGATACTGATTCTGTGGTAAAAGAGACAAACAGTAGACCCAGGTTTTTAGGGAGTTCTATTATTCAAAACCAAGAAAAGACAGACAAAAAACCAAAAACTAAACTTGCTTCCAGTTATGATAAAGTAACCCTCAAGTTTATACTCCCATATAAATATGAAGTGACTGCTAAATCAGGATGGCATCCTCCTCCTGTGTCCCTTTCAGGTGCCACAGAGGACAACGGGGAAGATCCTGCTAGTGGGCAGGATCCAGGTAGGCAGATGGGCTGACCAAGAAAGCCACTTCCAGGAAAGCAAGGTTTACTGGCCCTGACAACTGGATATGATAAATGTTCTCAAGCAGGGACTAACACAGTTCCTCTTTACTAAATGGTGATTTTTATTTTGACAAAGCTGTTTTTTCTTCAAATATATATAGATTGTGCCTGGATTGGTTAGAATCATCATTTACCTTTTAAATGCCCAGGATTATGAGGAGCTCAGGATTATGAGGAGCACATTTGGGCTTGACGGAGAGAAGTAAATAACACCCAGAGACCTGTCCTGAACATTGAGAACACTGATGCCACCAAATGCCCAGGAACACGGTGACTGGGTATGATTTGGGGCACGCTGTCATTGGGGAGGGGTGGCCACAGGCGGGAGAGATAGATTATCCCGAGCAGACAAAAGTTTTGCATGCTCTGAACAGCTAAGCACTACCCTGCTCTTCGTTTCTCATCTTCAAAAAACAGGCTCTACCTTCTTACCCAAAAAGCTGGGAAAATATCTCCAGCAGGGTTAATCACAGTAATCAGCTACTCTTCTCTCATTAAAGTCCTTCAGTTGAACTGGGGAGATAAAGACTTTTTTCCTCTTTGGTCCCTAAACTGGAATGAAGTGTGTTCATAGCAGCTAGTAATCACTGACTGATTCCTTACTTATCCAAGCCAACCCTCCCACTCCCACTCAAAGCTAGCTGCACTAGGATGAAAAAAAGCAGAGGCAAAGGAAAGCAGAGATGCAAGATGGAGGCACGGTTCTGTCACGTTTAAGTCTGGTGTACCACTAACATGCCTGTCCAAGTGAACCAATAAATATCACTGTTGACTTAAGAAAACTCAAGTTATATTCTGGTTTCTATCACTGACAGTCTTGACAATTACTACATGCAAAACTAAAACTGCCACTTTTAAAAAAACTTCCTAAGCATTTTTTTTTTCTGTCAAGTAAATTTAAAGGAAAAATAACTTTATACCTAATTTTTAAATGCTAAATTATCTAAGAAGTCTAAATATCTTTATCTAAAATCAAGGGATGGTTCATGAAAATATATGTTGACATTCTATTTCAGAGGAATAAAGATGACCCAAAATCATTTTATTCTTGATTAAAAGATATAAGGATTTCTCAAAAAGCCAGGCTAAAACACATCAAGAGTAAAAGAACACTGAACAGAATTTAATCTTTCTTTGAGGATTAGAAAGTCTTCCGTGTTTTGCAGTGCTTGGTTTTTAATCAAACAAAGGAAGACAGGTTACTTTTTTCCTATGGAAAAAAACTGTTAATGTATATTTCATATTGTGAAGAATCATGAAAAGTTACTAGAAATGAATACCCAATGAAGCATTTTTTAAAAAGAACAACATTTCCCTATATTTCATTCAATTTATGCCATTTTCAATGCTCCATTTTTATGGCTCATATTTTAAAACATTATTGGATGAGTTTATACATAAAAGCCAAATACTATATAGTGTTTTAACTAATCCTACATTTTATGAACATTTTAAGAGTCAAGGGAGAGATTCAAGCAATATTAGTTAGTCACTTACTATGGAAACTGAGTATCTACTGTAGTAGGCACTAAATGACATATAGAGGAACTGAAGACACTGATTCAGAGTCTTTGATTATGGAACAATCAGTATTTCGTGGAGACCTATGTGCCAGTACCTGTAACTCTGAAGTGATGAAGGAAACAGGGAAAGTCCCTATATTTTTAAGAGGGGCGGGGAAAAGGCATTAAAGAATACTTTACTTGGACTATTTTCAGGTCAAAATTTAAAAACACTACAGGCGAGCAAGATGGAGAATCACAGGGATGCAGAAAGCCACATTAGATGATTTAGGTAAAAGTTGGCATTCCAGGTAGAGGAAACTGTAAGCAGGAACTCGGGAGGAAGAATGATCATGATACACTTGAAAATAGAAAGCCTTTGTCATTGGTGCTTCATGACAGGGCAAGAAGAGTGCAAAAGGAAATGAGAGAAGGCTGAAACCTGTGGGAGTTTGGTTTTTTTATAGGGATAATGGGGCTTCCCTGGCAGCTCAGCGGTAAAGAATTGACCTGCCATGCAGGAGACACATGCTAGTCCCATCCCTGGGTGGAGAAGATCCCTTGGAGAAGGGCATGGCTACCCACTCCAGTATTCTTGCCCAGAGAATCCCATGTAGCCTGGTGGGCTAAAGTCCAGGGGGTTGCAGAGTAGGACACAACTGGAATGCCTGAGCACACACGTATGCGTGTATACGGGAGGTTCCAGGGGCCCACTGAAAGGTTTAAGAGAGAGTCATAAAATGATCTGATTTATGTTTTTAAAAGATGCTGGCTACTTTATAGGGAATGGAATGAGGGGGCTGCAGGGTAAAAGTGAAGAGTCCAGTTTAGTTGAAATAAGGTGACTTGTGTAATATTCATGGAAATGGCCAGATGTGGAAATCTGACCTAGATGCATCAATGGTTATACTCAGGAGGTGAGAAAAAATAAGAAATTAAGGATGATCCCTAGATTATTGGCTTGAGCCACTGAATGGAACATAGATGCGTCACTGAGATGGGATAAAGCCTAGTGCAATTATAAGTCACGAACTGTTAAGATGTTTGACCTTAATATATTACATATAAAGTGTTTAGAAAACTATCAGTGATGACATCAATTGTGACACTGGATACATGAGTATAGAATTCACTAAAGAAGTTAGTCAAGGCTATGGTTTTTCCAGTGGTCATGTATGGATGTGAGAGTTGGACTATAAAGAAAGACGAGTGCCAAAGAATTGATGCTTTTGAACTATGGTGTTGGAGAAGACTCTTGAGAGTCCCTTGGACTGCAAGGAGATCCAACCAGTCCATCCTAAAGGAGATCATTCCTGGGTGTTCATTGGTAGGACTGATGCTAAAGCTGAAACTCCAATACTTTGGCCACCTGATGCAAAGAGCTGACTCATTTGAAAAGACTCTGATACTGAGAAGGATTGAGGGCAGGAGGAGAAGGGGATGACAGAGGATGAGATGGCTGGATGGCATCACCAACTCAATGGACATGGGTTTGGGTGAACTCCGGGAGTTGGTGATGGACAGGGAGGCCTGGTGTGCTGCGGTTCATGGGGTCACAAAAAATCGGACACGACTGAGCGACTGAACTGAACTGAACTGAAAGAAGTTAGGGTTGAAAGTGAATATTCCAGAGACTTCAACATTAATGGTATTTAAAAGCCACCTGACTTAGTGACTTTCCAAACAGAATAGAATAAAACAAGACAAAATGAATGAGATGAGGACTGACCTAGAGTCACACTAAAATGTGGTGTCACAAATGCCAAGAGAGGGAAATGTTCCATAAAGAAAGGAGAAATTTATGGGTATGGATGCTTCTGAGAGCTGATGTAAGAAAACGGAGACCTGTCCACAGGATTTGGCAGTACAGACGCCACTGGTAACTTTTACAAGCCAAGTGTCAGTGAGGCAGGGAGGACAGACAGTCAGACTAGAGCAGACTGAATAAAGAGAGCATGAAGGAGTTAGGGAAGTGACACACGACGCCTTCTCATAGTTTTGGTGGGCTTGCTGAAAGAGAGACGAGGCAGTAGATGACGGGCTGCGGGAGGGCGGGTGAGAGCTTTCTCTTTTTTTTAATGGGCTACATATTACATATGTTTTTATACTGGTGGAAGTGACATGGAAAAGAGGAGGAAACTGTTAAAAAGCCAAGAGGTGATGACGAATCTACCACCTAAGTAGAGAACGTAAACTGTGCAAGGAGCAGAGGCATTGTTTCCAGTCTAGCAAGGTGGAAAGGCAGAGCAGACAGAAAACAGGAATGGATGTAGCTGAGTTTACAGATTTGGTGTGGAAAAGGTGAAATTATCTTCCATGGTGTTTATATTTTCTTTACCATATAACAGATGAGGTCTCCTACTGACAGTTAAGAGAAGTAGAGACAGAGGTTTAGAAGGATGAGAGGGAGATGAAAGTATTGACTTAGACATCTAAGAAAATGGGAACAAAAATTTACCAAGGGGTTATGGTAAGATTACTAGGCTAGAAAAGCAAAAATATTTAATCAGGATACGTTTTTGTAAAATGAAATTAGTAAAAGGACAGTATAATTTAGAAAATTAGAACAAAAAAGAGAGTTCCCTTTACACGGCTGACCATAAAACAGGTTTTATAGATTACTTCAAAGTTGAAACTCATATTATCAAGATGTTTTTTGTTGCTTTGGTCACTAAAATTTGATGCATTCCATAAAAGGGCATTCTTTTATCTAATTGTGTTGTTGAGAGAATACTTTTAAATTGCAGTTTTACATAGTTTTGACATTCATTTTGACTAATGCATGTAGCTTAAAATTATGATGTGTAAACATTCAATTTCTATTAAACATTAATGTTCTAAAGCATATAAAATGCCAACTATAATAATTTATGAATCAGATTTTGTGTTGTTTCTCCCTGAAAAAGACTTCATAAGTTAAAAAAAAAAAAACAGGACATTTACTCTACAAAAAGAAAAAATTGTGCTAAATGGCTTCACCTGTCATCCTTCAAAGCTTTTAAATTAAAGAATCACAATTTCCAGTCAAATTATTTTTTATATAATTCATTTCCTTATGGAATAAGTAAAATGATTTTATTAAGCATTTTTTTTCAAGCTGAATGACAATGAAGTCTGCACTTCAAAAATTAAGGTGAAGAACAATATAAAACTTCCAAGTTTTATCTTTTGCTGTCTCATCAAATTTCTAAACATGTGCAGTCTATGCTTACATCACAGGTTGGAAATACTGTTTTGGTATTCTGTAATCATACTGTGAACTACAATGGAAATTTAGTCAACAGCCCAGCTTCAAGACAACTTAAAGTTTTTAGAAGGGAAAAGCTGGCAAAGCGCAAAGTGACAAAGGGTAACAGTGTAAATTACAAGTAATCAAGTTAGGTTTTCTCAAACAGTTTAACAAAATCTTTCCTAACACTATGGGGATTATACTATATTGAGGAGGAAAAATAACCTGGGACATGTGATTTTCAAAGGCATTTAAACTAAAAAAAATGTTCATTAAATATTAATTGTACAACATTCAAATAGTAAATGTTCTTTATGCCATTATATGAATATAGTGAAAATGATATTGGTACAATTTTCCTGAAATGTACACATTGAGAGAAGAACATTAAGAGTAAAATTCACAAGCTCTTCAAATTTTATATGGTTATTGCTAACTTAATGGTTGCAAATGAGAATAGCACTCTTAAAGTTCTCCTTTATATTATTTTAAAATTTAGTGTTTTCTTTATTTTGGGACATACACATATCTCACTTATACAACTATTTCTAATATGGAAAAGCCATGTTCAAAGTTACAAAATGTGCACATAGTTTTCATAGAGATTCATGTACCCCAGTGTTCATCGCAGCACTGTTTATAACAGCCAGGACATGGAAGCAACCTAGATGTCCATCAGCAGATGAATGGATAAGAAAGTTGTGGTATATATACACAATGGAGTATTACTCAGCCATTAAAAAGAATACATTTGAATCAGTGCTAATGAGGTGGATGAAACTGGAGCCTATTATACAGAGTGAAGTAAGCCAGAAAGAAAAACATCAGTAGAGTATACTAATGCATATATATGGAATTTAGAAAGATGGTAACCCTATATGCGAGATAGCAAAAGAGACACAGATGTATAGTACAATCTTTTGGACTCTGTGGGAGAAGGCGAGGGTGGGATGATCTGAGAGAACAGCATTGAAACATGTATATTATCATATGTGAAACAGATTTCCAGTCCAGGTTCCATGCATGAAACAGGGTGCTCAGGGCTGGTGCACTGGGATGACCCTGAGGCATGGGATGGGAAGGGAAGAAGGAGGGGTGTTCAGGATGGGGAACACATGCAAACCCATGGCTGATTCATGTCAATGTATGGCAAAAACTACTACCATATAGTAATTAGCCTCCAATTAAAATAAGCAAATTTAAAATAAAGCAATATGAGCAAAAAAAAAAAGATAGAAAAAAAAAAGAAAATTAGAAATGTTTTCCACTAGAACAAGAAATAAACAACCACTGTAGACTACTCAGGAACTACAATAACTGCTGTTTTTTTCCTCTTCTTCTGACCACTTCTTACAAGTTTCTGGGCTTCCCTTGTGGCTCCGCTGGTAAAGAATCCACCTGCAATGCGGGAGACCTGGGCTCGATCCCTGGGTTGGGAAGATCCCCTGGAGAAGGGAAAGGCTGCCCACTCCAGTATTCTGGCCTGGACAATTGCACGGACTGTACAGTACAAGGGGTCTCAAACAGTCAGACACGTCTGACTGACTTTCACTTTCACTTTAGTAGTTTCTTTTAATCTAATTTCCATCCCCTTTGTATCTAGAAACTGATCTACCACTGGTCACCAGTTACAAAAATATTAGATACTTTTCAGCCCAAACCTTTACCAGAACTCTTTCCAGCACTGAGATGGTTAACCACCTGCAGCTTCCTGACTGAAACCCTCCTCATGTGGGCTCTTGAGAGAGAACCTTTTATCCTTATTGTTCCTATTTTTGCTATTCCTTCTCAGGCTCTTCTGCCCTGACCACCTTTTACACGTTAACATCCCCCGGTTGTACTCATGGTCCTCTTTCAGCATTGTTTCATGCACATCCCTGAGACATCATATTCATAATGATTTCAGATAATATCTCTATGTAGGAACTTCAGAAACGCCTCCAGTCTGTGTCTTTCTCCTGAGTATAAGAACAGCATATCCAACTACCTTAAAGAACCTACATTCAACTTGCCCAAAATCAAACTTAAACTTCTCCACCTGGAATTTGCATTCTCTCTCTNGACCACCTTTTACACGTTAACATCCCCCGGTTGTACTCATGGTCCTCTTTCAGCATTGTTTCATGCACATCCCTGAGACATCATATTCATAATGAGTTCAGATAATATCTCTATGTAGGAACTTCAGAAACGCCTCCAGTCTGTGTCTTTCTCCTGAGTATAAGAACAGCATATCCAACTACCTTAAAGAACCTACATTCAACTTGCCCAAAATCAAACTTAAACTTCTCCACCTGGAATTTGCATTCTCTCTCCATTAAATATGCTTATACTATACGCTTTTGTTCCAAGTTAGAAAACTAGATTTTCTTTCTACATTTCTCTCACTGCTTACATTCAACTATTTCCAAATACTCTCTAGTCCACAGGTTTTCAAGTTTGCCTGAGCACTGAAATCATCTGGAGAGTTAAAAACATAACTCCTACATTTGTATGTAGTTAGGCCCAGATATTAGTGTTTTCTCAAGGACCTCTAGTTAATTCTAACCTGCAGGAAAGTTTGAGAAATATTGCTCTAATTTACTCCTCAAATATCTCTTCTAGGTGTCTCTGACTCTTTCATCATAACTGTTTGAGTTAAGATGTTCATGCTTGCTCCCCTGGATTACTGAAATAGATTCATATTAGTCTTCCCATCTCTAATATCAGCCTAAGCCATCTGCCAGATCTATCTAAAGAGACAAACCTAATCATATCACACTTTTGCTTCAAATCTGACTTCAAGATAAAAACCCAACTCTTTAATATGCTATACAAGACCACAATGCAACATTTGCTCCAACCACAAAGAATTAAATACTTTGTTTCTTGAATATAACATGTATTCTGCATTCTCTTGACCATACGTCTACTCTTTTTGTCTGAATGAATAAGGAATGGTCCCTGTGCTCTAGGAGCATATGGTATAATAAAGCAGACATATGTAAATTGATACAAAAATAATTATAGTGTATGAAACAGTGTACAGTGAGAGCAGAAAGGAAAGAGTGATTATTTGTACCTGTGTGAATCAGGGAAGGTCTCATAGAACAGTAACTCTTAATTGATTCTGAAATCATACATGAGTATTTATTGGAAACCGGTTAGACTAAAACAGCCAAGAGTACTCCAGTTGTACTAAGCAGCGGAAACAAAGGCAAGGGGTGTTGCCTTTAAGGAATATGCTCTGTTTAAGGAATCTCAAGGAGTTCAGTTAGCTTTGGGGGAAATGAATGGGTTCACTTCATGGGCAATGGAACTGCATACAAAGGTAGAAACCAGGTTTATTCAAGCAAGGGGCTAAAACAATGTTTCTAACCAGGTGATTATTTGGCTTTGAATTTTAGATTATTCAGCCTAGCAAATCCCTGCTCTTCTTTTGGACATTACCTCTCCTAAGAAGGCTTACTTGTTCACCCCCCCATTTCTTTGTCAGGCATGTCACCCCTCTTCTGACATCCCATAGATCCTTTGCATTTCTTTATCATAACATTTGTTATATTGTATTAAATTGGTGTTTCTATGTTTTTCAAAAGGTGACCAAAGTTTAGTGGGTGAGAACCCATGTTTTTCTTCACTGTATTGCTATCATCTAGTCGTTGTTGTTTCTCAGTCACTAAGCCATAACCAACTCTTTGCAAACCCACAGACTACGGTACACCAGATTCCTCTGTCCTTCACTATCTCCTGGAGCTTGCTCAAATTTATCTCCATCGAGTTGGTGATGCTGTCCAATAATCTCATCCTTTGCCACCTTCTTCTCTTTTTGCCTTCAACCTTTTCCAGCATCAGGGTCTTTTCCAATGAAAATACTAGCATCTAGTGTTGTACCGTATTATATTCAATTAGGATTCAAAAAATATTTGTCTCAAAGGAATACTGAAATAGGTAACTGAGAAAAGAGATTGAAAGTAACACACTTTGCAAGTAATCCAAGTAGTTAAATAATGCATTGCATTCAGTTCAGTTCAGTTGCTCAGTCGTGTCCGACTCTTTGCGACCCCATGAATCGCAGCACGCCAGGCCTCCCTGTTCATCACCATCTCCTGGAGTTCACTCAAACTCATGTCCATCGAGTCCGTGATGCCATCCAGCCATCTCATCCTCGGTCGTCCCCTTCTCCTCCTGCCCCCAATCCCTCCCAGCATCAGAGTCTTCTCCAATGAGTCAACTCTTCGCATGAGGTGGCCAAAGTACTGGAGTTTCAGCTTTAGCATCATTCCTTCCAAAGAAATCCCAGGGTTGATCTCCTTCAGAATGGACTGGTTGGATCTCCTTGCAGTCCAAGGGACTCTCAAGAGTCTTCTCCAACACCACAGTTCAAAAGCATCGATTCTTCGGC
>SJYX01008327.1:314487-359061 GCA_006410675.1 Oreotragus oreotragus
TCCCCTTCTCCTCCTGCCCCCAATCCCTCCCAGCATCAGAGTCTTTTCCAATGAGTCAACTCTTCGCATGAGGTGGCCAAAGTACTGGAGTTTCAGCTTTAGCATCATTCCTTCCAAAGAAATCCCAGGGCTGATCTCCTTCAGAATGGGTTGGTTGGATCTCCTTGCAGTCCAAGGGACTCTCAAGAGTCTTCTCCAACACCATAGTTCAAAAACATCAGTTCTTCGGCACTCAGTCTTCTTCATAGTCCAACTCTCACATCCATACATGACCACAGGAAAAACCATCGCCTTGACTAGACAGCAAAGTTTTAGCTGTCATGAAAATATTGACTATCTACCTGTGCTGTGCTTAGTCACTCAGTCATGTCTGACTCCCTGTGACCCCATGAACTGTATCCCATCTGCTCCTCTGTCCATGAGATTCTCCAGGCAAGAATACTGGAGTGGGTTGCCATTTTCTTGTTCAAGATTTGCCATTTCCTTATTTTATCTACCTATAAGTGGTAATTTTTAACCTAGTTCTGAGACTGAGCTACTATGACTCCCCTGAAACTGTATGTAAACTTCCCATGAACATGCATTTTCAAAGTTAAAGAAGGAAAAAACAAAAGGTTCATTTTGGAAGGGTCCATGACAAAATGGTTAAAAAGCATAACCTTCTTAACCATTGAGATTAAGTTAATAAATATTTTTAATTTGGTATAACTCTTCCACTGCCTACAGCATTTGGCCATATGATTATTAAACTTTTCACTCATCACCAGGAGGCATGTCAATGTACTTGGCGTTTACAGTGAAACTTCAGTATTTTTTGTAATTCTAATTAATTTTCCTTCTTGTTGAGCAGACGGAAAAGGCACGGTGACACAGCCTCCAGATCCCCTTTGGCATTGCAATGGAAGTGTAAGCATATTCCTTACTACTTTATTGTCCTGATTCACTTGTATATTTCCTTGGAAGCAAGTTACATTTAGAGAGTATTATTGTTAAATCTTGTTCACAATTGATTCTTTCTCATTCACAAAGTAAAGGAAGAAAGAGTTTGACTCATAAATAGGGATGCTTTCATTGATTAAAGCATTCATTAATTTTAAAAGTTTATATAGATGCAATAGTTTGTTAGAAATACCTGAAAAGTGATATTTTAATCTACCTTCCCCTTCTTCACACACACAGTACAGACTTTCTCCTGACCAAAAAAATTAGAAAAAAAAAAAAAAAAAAGAGTGAAGTAATTCACAGATAATCAGATACTATCAAGCAAGATCTTAACCATTGTTAGAGACATACCATACCTTGAGTTGATGTGGTGAGATAGGGGCCATCCAAACTAAAAATATGTAAATGAAAGCTTGTTTGCTTAAACATAGGCCCCCTATTGTCCTTTTCCAACCTTATTGTCCTTCTATAGAGAATTTTTGAGGCACTGCTAAATCTTTCTATCTGTAAACCTTACCATGTGATGACTTTTTAAGATACTAAGGTCTTGAACAACTTTGTGATTCTGTGGTGTGTTCTCATACTTTTCCACAGTTAGCTTGAGAAAAAGCTCAGGGTATCCAGTCTCAGGATGTTCATCAAAGCCTCATCTTTGCTAGTAAGTTACAAGAATTTACTAGTAGGATTTTTGGCTTCCTTGAGTGAAACAACTTTCCTTTTACTATAATTAAAAAATTTTAGAAGCCACACAAATAAAGAGATTCAGGAATGAAAGTAATCCTGATCATAAGTGGTGAGTAATTGCAGCAGAGCCGTTGTAAGTGAAAGTCAAGCTCAGGAAAAGGGGGATTATTTAGTGTAAGGCCAGATGGCATTATATTGCATACCTTAGTGACAATGAGAACACCACAACATAGGAATGATATGAATGATTTTAACCATTTTGATGGCATGGGCACTGACTGATCTGATGGATATGGGCTGAATTTGTTTGTGCCTGTTAAATAGCAGAAGTGTCACTGTGTAACTGACTGTTATGCTCCTGAATATCCAGATTTATCCTGGATTTTAAAAAATTCTGAATGATGGGATTGTTCTTAAACTCAGTTACCTGCAGGACAGGTATGTTTAGTAGCAAGTAGAAACCAGTTCACAGTAGGCAGTAGCAAAATCTTGGACTTTTTATATCTTGACTCTGAAGATGTCAAGATGTCTCCCAGATGTCCTAAAGCCAAGCCGCATACATTTCAATCTAGCACATCACCTTCCTGAACTCCCTATTAAGGAGAGAATTAAACAAATATGTCAGGATGTGTAGGAAAAGGTGTTCATTGCTGCTATTTATAATCATGAAGATGTTATAAACACCTTAATGTTCAATGATAAGGGATTAATTACTTCAGTCAGTTAAGGATGCTCACTTATTGCCATTAACAATGTTGCCACTGCAGTGAATTACTGACATAAGAAGACAGTGTCAATTGTTAAATGAAAAAAAGAACTTGTAAAATGTTATATATACTATATATTGAACACAGTCACTGTTTCTGTCAAGAAAAACACTAGAAGAATAAAGTCCTAGACGAGTATGTAATGAAAAATACGAATAGTGGTTGTTTCTGGATGTTGGGATTATGTTTGTTGTGTTCCTTTCTTTATCTCAAGTTGCACATTCTGAAATGAACCTGCAGTGCTTATGTAACACAGTATTTTAAAGAAGGAAACAAAGCCTGCTTCCTGTAACTCCATGTCCCATCTAACTACTGTCCCACCTTCACAAATAAGGTGATAATACAACTTTTCTGTTCCAAAACACTGGCCTTTTCCCCTTTAGTCAAGAACAGCTCAAATGCTAAGTTACCCTCTTCTCTATTCCTATTAGTGTTTATCAGGAAATACCTAATATACCTTACCCAAGTACTTTCTTTAATTTGCATTTGACAGACAGAAACAGAAGTTCAGAGAGGCTAATCAACTTGTCCAGAGTCACACAGCAACTGAGTAAAAGCGCTGAGATTCTGACTCTAGAGTTTAACCTCTTAGGCAGGAAGAGACATGAGACTTAAAACTTTTCTCTGACCATCCACTTTGTTTCTATTAAAATTCTATCTAGTGGGAACTCTTTAGATTTAAAGTTAAGCTATGTAAAGGGGCGGAGCATGATGCCTGGTGTATTTAGGGTTTATTTCAGGAGGTGATGATCACTTAAGGACCTGTCTCTTATACACATCTAGATGTGTATAAGAGACAGCTATCTACCTGTGCTGTGTGACCATCCACTTTGTTTCTATTAAAATTCTATCTAGTGGGAACTCTTTAGATTTAAAGTTAAGCTAGGTAAAGGGGCAGAGCATGATGCCTGGTGTATTTAGGGTTTATTTCAGGAGGTGATGATCACTTATGGACCACACTAGGATATTCAAATAAACTGTATTTTCTTCAGTTGCTCAGCATTTTAATTGTTAAGCAGAGCAATACATCTGAGCAGCCACTTTCAAGTCCATTTATGAACCCATAGATATTACCTTGGGTTCTCCTGAAAAGAAAAAGTGTTGAATCAAGAGCCAAATTCAAAATTGAGCACATTCAGATAACACTGAATAACACCACATCAGTTTATACAGGAACAGAAATTGTTGTTGTTTTCTAATAAGAGGATCATTTATGAAAGTGGCTACTGTTGGTTGCTCAGTTGTGTCTCACTCTTTGTGACCCTATGGACTATAGCCCTCCAGGCTTCTCTGCTCATGGAATTCTCTAGGCAAGAATCCTGGAGTTTGTTGTCTGTCCTACTCCAAGGGGTCCTCCCAACCCAGGGATCTCCTGCATTCCAACCTGGGTCTCCTGCATTGTAAGCAGATTCTTTACTGTCTGAGCCACCAGGGAAGTATGGAAGTACCTTATCAATTTTTAAAAATATGCATTTAAAAATACATATAATAATGCATATTCATTTGAAGCTTAGAGTTTCAGTTTTGACAAATGCGTACAGTTCTTAAAGTATATTTACATATGTATATACAACATACATATCATGTATGTTACAAAATATACAACATTTCCACCATCCCAAATACATTTTGAATTTTAAATTGTCTTAGATTTTCACCATATAGCTATAACTTCAGATCATTTGGTCTCACCCCTCATAATCCAAAACTAGTCAAGGGCCAATAAGATAAATATGTCAGGGTGCATTGTTTCCAAAAATGTTTTCTACTCATAACTCTAACATCGCTTTTTTTTTTTTCTTTTAATCTGCTGATGTTTCCTTAGGCTGTGACACTGACACAAGATACTTGGATATGCATCAAAAAGGGAGTCTATATTGGAATATCTGTTACAATCTCTGTATTATTCCTCACATTTTTGGTATTCATGACGAATAAAAGTAAGTCACCTCAGGACTGTGCTCGCAAGAGTTTTCTCGATCTAACCTGCCTATAACCCTACATTCCACATGATTTCAGTTTCATGTAACTTTCTTGGTTGGTTCTTACACTATTCTTTTTCTTTTTTAATTCTCTTAAACTATTGTCCCATAAAGAGAAACATGTTATTTAAATTCTCCATAGAAGAAATTAAATATGGAGAATTAAGAATTGGTTGGGTAGAGCTGGAATTTGGAAGTCAACAGGCAGTATAATATAAAAGATTTGCTCACTCTTCATTTTCCCCTCCCCTCAAGACCAATTTCTGTCCCGATAGGGGGTGAAATTGTTGAGGGTTTTACAACACCCACTTAACAGAAAAAGCAATGTTATTGGGAGGATACGTGATATCAGAGCCAGGAGGAGAACGAAGGGTTTTGCAAGGCAATCATCCAGCTGCTCAATGGGAATTCCATCACCTCCACTAGCTTTGTTCTTAGTCATGCTTTCTAAGGCCCACTTGACTTCACATTCCAAGATGTCTGGCTCTTGATTAGTGATCACATCCTCATGATTATCTGGGTCGTGAAGATCTTTTCTGTACAGTTCTTCTGTGTATTCTTGCCACCTCTTCTTAATATCTTCTGCTTCTGTTAGGTCCGTACCATTTCTATCCTTTATCGAGCCCATCTTTGCATGAAATGTTCCCTTGGTATCTCCAATTCTCTTGAAGAGATCTCTAGTGTTTCCCATTCTGTTGTTTTCCTCTATCTCTTTGCATTGATTGTAATGCATTGCATTACATTTACAATATCTAAATGTAAATAAATTTTTATAGTCTACAGAGACAGTAAGAACAGATAGATGGTTCAAAGTAAGAGTATTCAAGAATCTCTCATATTTAATAAAATATACTTTATATCAAATATACTTTATATCAAAGAATAAAAATCATTTATGTTTTACACTTAATACACATTTTCACATCTATTATCTAATTTATTTAACATAATAATTTTGAATGTAGAAAACCTTATATTGAGAATAATGAGCACAGATAATTTATTTTACCAGGGTCAAATAAATCAATAGGAGAGGCAGGGATTAAGCTCTGGTCTTTTGACTCGAAGTTCCTCTTGACTACATCAAGACAATACCATATTGATTTCCCATCCTTTCAATTTACATTAGAGATTCTAGTTGATTTTATGTTTTCAGTTCTCTTGCGGTAAATCATTTGAACAAAGGTGTCCCTTCTCTGCATTCATACCCCTCTGCAATGTAGTGTGTTAGTTGCTGAGTCATGTCTGACTCTTTGGGACCCCATGGACTGTAGCCAGCCAGGCTCCTCTATCCATGGAATTCCCCAGGCAAGCATACTAGAGCGGGTTTCCATTCCCTTCTCCAGGGGATCTTCCCAACCCAGGGATGGAACCCAGTTCTCCCACATTGCAGGCAGATTCGTTACCAGCTGAGCCACCAGGGAAGCCACTGCAATGTAAATGTGCAGCTATTCTTTAAGTGGGGGATTTATTTACATGCCTTTTGAATCTGGGCTTGTTTCAATCAACAGAATAAGACAGAAGTGAGGTTGTGCCAGTATCAAGCCACAACTTGAAAGAGGCCTGTTCTTTTCTGTTTACTCTCTTGAAATCCTGCCTAATCATGTGACCAAGTTAGCATGACCTGTTGAAGGATCAGAAATCACATGGAACAGGGATAAGCCATCCAGCTGAGGCTACTTGGGACCAGTCAGCCCATAGCCCACCTGGAAGTTGACTATAGATGGCGTAAGACAAGCTGAGACCAGAAGAACCACAGTTTACCTCAACCCAAGTCACTCACATGCATGCAGAATTGTGAATTAAATTAATAGCTGATTCAAGCAACTAAGTCTGGGATTTTTTCTTATGTAGCCAAAGTTAACTGATACCACTTTTATTAAGTGTAACAATAACAGCAATAAGAAATAGCACTTGCTGTGCATTACCTCTAATCATGATGAAGTGAAACTTATCAGTCCTGATTTGCATATAGGAAAGAAAAAATGTATTTAAAGAATTAATACTCATGACTGTATAGGTAACAAGAGTAACTATAAATCTTGAACTCTCTACCTACAATATTTTTTCTCTGAATCATTTTATGCATTCCTTAAATACACATTTATAGAAAACCTTGTGAGTTTATTTTATACCCAGTAGATTTTATTCAATGTGTGTCAATTTTTATTACTTTCATTCTCAGAGACTAACATTATTACCGTGTTCTTGCTCCATGTATTATTTCACTGTGACTCGATAAATACCATCTAAGCTAGGATAGGCAGGTAGAACTCCCTAGGAAATCATGAAGTCAAAGGAAGATCAAGTGAGAAAGACCCAATGAGATGATTCACTGTTTCCTAACCACCTAAAAGCATTAATGAATGAAATAGGGTAGTACTGGCCCCTTATAATCTGGCTCCAAATCATCTAGCTGTCCCTTATCTTGACCCACCAAACTGAATTCACTATATATACTGGCCACCAGACTGTTTTTAGGCTTCCGTTCTCTCTTGTGTGCAGATTCTTCTTTTTATAGTCTCTCCATTCCTCTGACCATATATCTTCTATTCACTCTTCAAGTTTCTAACACAGAGCACTTCTATTTTACTGCATTCAATGAGCTCAGAGACAGAACTACTGTCTTTACTGATATCTGAGTGATGAATTTACTTCTCTACTCCAGTTCCTGTCCTACTATATCACAAATGTGTGCTTATTTATATCACTGTCTTCCCTTACTCCACTCAATGGAAAGACATGTTACTTTTTATTCACCTTTATTTTCTTATCTTTTGTTTCAGCATTGCATAGCATCTAATGAATTTAACAAATGTCTGTGGAAGGAAGGATGTCCTCTTGTTACTTATTATTAATTTAAAGAAAGTCTAGTTTATTACTATAAAGATTATAGTACTTGCTGCAATAATGGAGAAAAAGTGCATATATAAAACTACCAAGACCACTGTATATTTTTATATCTATAAGCCATTTACTGCCTTCATAGCATGATTTTGACACTGGCTTTAATCTATGATGTCCAACTGGATTTAGGTTGTTCTATCACTGTTGACCCTTCACTGAAGTTGCAGTAAGTCAACTGAAGTCATAAAATTTGAATTCCATGTACCCAAAAATGTTACCTACATAAAACCTGTGTATGAGATTTGATTTTTCTTCTATTTAAAAGGTCATGATATGTTGCTGTATTGATGTAGCTCACTCAAGGACTTAGCCTTTCAAAGGCACATAAAGGAGTTGATTTGAAATATAAAGTTTCTATATTTCAGTTTCAAACTCTTTCTATTTAGAGGAAATAAATATTCACTTAATTAAATACCTTCGTAAATTAATAAGGTTAATTAATACAGTGTTAAAATGTGACATAGGAATTTGAAGGTAAAAAAGAAATTAAAAATAAAATAGTAATAAAGAAACTCTCAAGAAAATTACATGGAATGATGCACTACATGAGACAGTTTGGGCACTTCCAAACATGTAGCACTTGGGTATTACGAAGATTATTTTCTGTTAAAGATTTTAAATCCCAAATGAAAATTTTATGTAAATACTAAACATTATTGTAATTATTTTACGAGATGTAGCTCTTTTGCTCTCATTAACTATGATTGCATGTTTAATGCAAGTTCAATTAGATAATCCTGTTGTGTAAGATAGCAGTATTGTGTCTTAAGAACGGGATGGTAAGCTTCTGGAGGATATAGGTTGTGTCTTCCATCTCAGCATATATCCCTTGTGGGCTGGGACTGCTTGTTCTGTTTACTAATGTACCTGACACATATTAGGAACACAAAAGTATTTGTTGAATACAGAGATAAAGAGAATAGTTGAAATGTAGTAAGTGAATGCTTTTAGGAAGTCAGGGACTTCTAAAAACACACAGGTTACTCTTTCCCAACTATGTGCTATTACCTCAGAGAAATGCTGTCAGTTCAGTTTAGTTCAGTCGCTCAGTCGTGTCTGACTCTTTGCGACCCTATGGACTGCATTACGCCAGGCTTTCCTGTCCATCTCCCTGAGTTTACTCAAACTCATGTCCATTGAGTTTGTGATGCCAGCCAACCATCTCATCCTCTGTCCCTTCTCTTCCTGCCTTCAATCTTTCCCAGCATCAGGGTCTTTTCCAATGAGTCAGTTCTTCACATCAGGTAGCCAACGTATTAGAATTTCAGCTTCAGCATCAGGCCTTGCAAAGAATATTCAGGATTGATTTCCTTTAGGATTGACTGGTTGGATCTCCTTGAAGTTCAAGAATCTTCTTCAACAGCCTCAATTCTTCGGCGCTCAGCTATTGGAATGCTTAAATCCCACTTACTATGGGATAAGCTGCCCACCCTTGGGGGACTCTGCCTCTGCCTCAATCTTCCATATTCTTCTCCAGACATCCACAGGCACTCTCCCATACTTCCTTCCTGTCTCTGTTCAAATGTCATTGCCTCAGTGACACTTTAAGAATGCAAACCATCCCCTCCCAGCTCTATTTTCTTTCCCATGGCATTATATCATTTTATTTAAAATAGTTAATATCTTTCTCACCTCAGTGGGAATGCACACTCCACTGGAGGAAGAGTTTGGATACAGAACAGTGAGGGCATATAGTGATTCTACTTACTTGTTAAATGAATAATCAAATACTAACATATTAGTTAAATATCTGTTTGCATCTGCTACCTGATCTATAAAATGGGAATACTTTGATTTACCACACTTATTTCATAGGGATTATTCCAAGAATAACATAGTATTATATATATGACATTAAATACTTTTCAATGAAATTCAATTATTTTTTATGACTAAGAGAATAATGTCATATTCAGATTTGCCATTTTCTATAATTCACTTAGAGAGCAAATTATGACATTTTGAAACAGCGCAACACTTTGGTTTTAAACATCCACAGGTAAGACTTAAAAACATGCCATTGGAAAGGGTAGAAAGCATCATCTTATGCACTCCCCTTTGATCTTTCAATAGTATCATATTGTGGGCATATTTGTAAATTAATGTAGTTTAAAAAGGGGGGCATATCCACAGAATCAAATTGTATAGATCAATTCAAATTTTGTAGATATTTAAAAATTATTTAGATTTCACTAAAATACTAGGAAATCAACTAATAGCTAGGATACCATTTATTAAATTTTATATTTTTTGGCTTAAATTGCTTTATCAGAATTGAGATTACAGTCTTTTTCCTACTCAGAAACAATTCTAAGGACTTTGATCCTCAGACATGTATGTTTTCTTATTTGGAATACCCAAAGAGGACCAATACTGTAAACAGATTCCATGTTAAAGACAGAGTAGCACGCTGCAATCGGTTGTGGTGTTGGATGAAGAAAGTCTGGAGAGTGGGAGAGGACTTAGGAACTATGCCCTTTCCCTGAGATGTTCCCTTTCCCTAAGGAACACGTACGCTAGACCACAAAGCTGGAAGCATTTCTCCTGACCCATGCTCTGCAGGAGAAACATGCATCTCCATTGCGCCTGTCTTTCCCCTATGCACTTCTGTAAGTACTCATTCACTCCCTTTCTCTCCATGAGACCACCTCTCTCCAGCTCCTGCTTTGAAACAGGCACAGAAGAGGAGCTGAGTGAAAACCAGATGACTAAATTAATGAAGGAGCCTGTGCACTCTCCTTTCACACAAATGATTCCATCTTTGCTTTTGTTCCGCTTTCCTTCCTCCTCTTCATCAGACCCCAACCCCACCACAATTTCCCTCACCTTATCTGACCTTTCTTTACAAGAAGCTTTTCCCATGTTTGGACCCATATGCTTCCTCCTCCTCCTCCACTTGGAGCTGCCACATCTGCCAACAATGGGCACCTTGGTTAACAGCAGTAGAACCAAACCCTCTCACGTGCTTCACTTTTCAGGATAATGATGAATGATACTCAGCTAATAAAATTCATTGTATCATTGAATAAATGATTCCCTTGCCTTCATATGCTGTTGATACTTGGGAATCAAATAAAAGATATTTCCACATTTTGTAAAGATCTTAGGGTTTCATCTACATTTCAATTTTCAGTTTGAAATGTTCCTTCTCAGAAGCTTGGTGTAGGGATTTACAACATAAATAATGACAGGATCTTTTTCAAAGTGATTGGAACCTTTCCGGTATAAACTTTATACAGCATAATGAATGTGTTGGCATTTTGAACTTATTTGCATACTATAAAAATACAACAGAGAGCACAGCAAAGTCTCTGTTAAACTCACATTACCTGTGAAACGAAGATACCAAGAGGCAGTGTAGCCTAATTAGAATCATGAAATGGTATTCAAGCCATACTTCTAAGAAAACACATCTGCACTAATAGTTAAAATGAATGAAATGGGTTTGTCTCTCATTAAGCAAATGAGAAAATCCTCAAATTTCTTTGCTTTAGTCATTTCATAAGATATTTCTAATAGCAGTAGTACCTATTTCAACTGCTGAGCTAAAGTCACATTTGTCAATTATTAGTGTACTAGGACTTTCAATGCAAAGCAAACTCTGAAGGACCTTTTCAGAGTTTAAAATTTGATGTTTTCAACAATAAAGTTTAAAAATTAGACATTTTCTTTCAAATATTCTTTTTCCTGATTGTTCACACTTTCTAGCTTCCTCATGATTGCACAGATGTGATAACAATGCTGTTTTTAAGTAACAACAAGGTGTTTGTTTTATAATCTTTACTCTCTTATATTCCACATATAATTATGTGATCTCTGAAACTTTCCAAACAAATAAGAGAACAGTAGCCTTTCAAAATAAACTGATTGTAAGGCTGGAGTTTGCAGTCCTCTAAATTAAGGGAAGATTATACATCTTCCCTACTATGTAAGATTTGCCAACTTGAAAGTTTGTTTAAAAAATGAATTTTTAAGCATAACATGTCATGGGAATTATTATATAAAAGTATACACAATTAAGAGTTGGGAAAAGTCGTAAGACTAAAATTTGGTCATTGAGCATTTTCTGTTTTGATAATTACCACTGTATTTCAAAAACATTATAAAACTATAGCACTGATTATTTTAATTACTTGAATATTGCAAAGAACAGCCTCTAGAATGATTTGATTTGAAAAACAAATTCCTGTTAAGATTTTTTAAATTATTTACAACAACTCCAATTGTTCTATCATTTGAGGAAGGAATGGAGAGTTGTCCTTATCTCCCCCATCAAACAAGTTATCATAGTAGATAACATAAAAGCGTGTGATCAGGATTTTAGTCTCAGATGCAGCCCATGTCCCCATATGTCTCATAAATTCTTCTAATGCATTTTCACATGCATGATCGTGAATACCTATTCAGTGAAAAGGTTTACCATATGCTACATTTTTCAACTACCAAGAACAAAGGGTGAATGGTTCCTGGACTCGTATATGGAACAAAAAAGCATAAAAGCAAAACAAAAACCTCTTACATTTTTACTAAATAAAGGAAGGAATGAAGAATTGTAAAGACTGAGTGGAATCCTCTTTGGGCACCATGCTGTTCTTTTCTTGAGACAAAAGTGTTCAGTGAGGGACAGGGAGGAAAGGAGAAACAAATGTAGACCTCTCGTGTGCGTCACCCAATCCATCTTCTCCTTAGTAAAGAACTATTTGCTACAGTATAGTATTAAATGCTTCCTTCAGCATACTTTCAGTAACATGAATTTTTATTATTTCTTAAGGAACAATTCACAATAGGAAGTTACTGTCAAGAGTTTGCGTGTGTGTGTTTTTTTTTCCTTTCCCTTTTCAAGATACTCTTGTGTACACCACCTATTGAATCAGGTTAAGCAACCCCTTTCCTCTTTTAAAATATTTTAATGAATTGGAGTATTATTTCTCAGCAGATATTATTCAGCCAGGCTAGAGATATTTACTGCACTGGTTAAATGTAGAATATAGTCCCCAGAATTATCTATGTAAGTAATACATATTATGATGCATAGAGGGCTTCCCAGGTGGCACTAGAGGCAAAGAACCCACCTGTCAATGCAGGAGACAGAAGAGACTGGGGTCAAGCCCTAGGTCGGGAAGATCCCCTGGAGGAGGGCATGGCAACTCACTCCAGTGTTTATGCCTGGAGAATCCCATGGACAGAGGAGCCTGGCGGGTTATATTCCACGGGGTTGTGTAGAGGTGGACACAAAACTTAGTGCACACACATGATGCACAGAAATCATATAGAGATTATATGCATACATATAGACATATACTTTCCCTCAGTCAACTACCCCAGTTACACTACAGTGAGTCAGCTACTTATGAGCCTTTATTACTCACACACACACACACACACACCATTCTCAGAATTGAAAAGAAAAATCCTTGTATACAAATTCAACCTTAAGTTTTTGTGCTATCTAGGCAAAGTCCTTTTTTTTCAATTGTAATTTATTACAATAAGTCTTTTTATCAATTTAAGGTTACCACTCTTGACTGAATGCACAAGCAATTTCTGGTAAAGTACTCATTGTATCAAAATACCATAACTAATAAGCTAGGTGCTGTGAAGCTCGTTATATGGGGTATCATCTCTATCTTACACACATGGTCTTAGAATTGCCAGAACAAACTCACTCAAAGCAAATTAGTGGCTACATTTCATGTATTAAAGGACATGTGTAGTTTTCCTCTGGTGTCAGTTTCATGGTGTCATTTTTCAATGTGCATCAGAAGGGACCCATAGTGCAAAGTTAACTTGGGCTTTTTAACTGTCAGAGCAAGATGCTCATCTTCTCAAAATACTTAAGCCTTAGTGGCGGTTTTTTTCTCATGTAGAATTACTCTGCCCCACTCCTTTTCTTACTGCCCTCTTATTTATTTGCAGTAGAGTTATCATTCTCCATTGAATATGCTGTAGCTATAAAATTTCAAAGAGTCAAGTCTCTGTAGGTGCAAAGTATTTTAGTTCACAACCTGCATCTCTTTGTGCATGCTAACAGCAAGCTATATTGAAGCATTTCTCTTGCCTGACTTGGCCTCTGGTCTGGTTTAAAGTGTCAGCGTCTTCCTCTGTTCATTTTATCTTAAATAACTTTGTTGATGAAAATTTGTTAGGCCGCCCTAAAGAATCTTTATTAACTTAGGTATGTCAGTCTTGTTAAATAAACTCATCGACATTCCTTACTTTTCATTCAATTTTCCTTTATCAGACTAAAACTTCTTTGCCAGTGGCATGGCTGTTTTTACTTCATATGCAGCCACCCTCCCTAAAGCTATGAAGAAGAAGAAAAAAAAAAAAATTTAAGGAAAAGAAAATAAAAAACTCTAGGAGACTTTTAGAATGAAAATATGGGGAAATCACTATCAATCTATGTATTTTTCAAGGACTTCCTTTTTAAGCTAGTGTTATAGCAGTCATCAATCCTAATAAACTTATCAAATAATCTGTTCCATAGTCTCCATCTTTGATGAAACAAAACTTCATTTACAATAATAAAAACCACTATGCTTCCTGAGTTGTCCATATTTCAATGAGATACTAATCAGCAATATGGCATCTTCCATGACTTATTACTAATAAAGTTTTTCCTGACACCTCTATGGCATCAACTCTTTCCTGTGATAGAGATACCCTAGTAGGTTGTATGTGTGTGTGTGTGTGTGTGTTTACTCTTGTAGCATTTATAGCAGGTAAAGATATGAATTTTACAAAATAGTCTCTTTAAAATAAATTATTTTGAGTGTGTTTGACCTGTCTTCCCAAGTGTATACCCTTTTGATGGCAGGGATTCTTATATATGTATTTTCCCATGTATAGTGTCTTACATACATTAACTATTCCCCTGATTAGTAGACATAAAAACTATTCAATGTCACCTAGCTTACTATTAAAAGATGAAGGAAATGATTAGTATGGCGAGAGAAATCCAGTTAAGGACTGTTAATGTTTTCAGTTCTCATTTTGTCAGAATTTGCTATTAAATTACTTTTTGTTGAGAACTTGAAAAACATGGCAGGATATAGGCTTCTTTATTGCTAGTCTCTAGGTTTGGATATATATACTGTAATTAGAATTGTTGGCAGGATGAAATTTAATTTGTGTCAAAAATATTAAAAATGCCCTTTTTGGAAGGACTAAAGAAAGCACCTTATTTGCACTTAAACCACATTATAGATGTAAAAGTATATGACACGTATTTTGTCTTTAAAACTAGAAGAAGGCAATCAAATTTCTTATAGGTTTGAAAAGATTTCTAAGTGTGTCATCCCATCCACCTGCAAGGACTAAATTCACATGAGTTAGCCTCTCATGCAGTGTGGTGCAGAAACTGATTGTCTTGTCAGTGGCTTAAGTAGAGCTGTAATTTGGAATAGGCAAAGGAAATGCATCCAGTCACTGCGCATGGTGCTAGATTCTTCCAGAATCACTGAGCAAAAGCTTTACTCTCTGATTTGCCTTATCCATAAGCATCCAAATTTGGACCTACTTCATTTTTAACTTTGAAGATGCTATTTTATTTTAGCTTCTAGGTATATAGCCACATTTTTTCCCATCAGAAATGGCTTCTAGAATACTTTGAAGCAACTGGCATAACACTTCTCTCACAGTGCATTTTGTGGTAATTAGCAGCTGCCAAAATGTCACATTATTCTTGGCGAAATAGAAAAATGCTCTATCTGGAAATCATTAGAGGTCCATGTCCTATAAAACTTTGCAAACTCAACACAGTTTTAAACAAATGTGAACAAACGTGAAAGTGCTGCTCCATTCATCACTGGGATGACAGAATTAATACAAACCCTCTGGGATATCTTTGAGAGGTGCTCCCTGAATTCCCTTTTAATTAGGTCCTGGTTTCATCTCCAACCCAAAGGACTTCTTGTTGACTCATATCTTCCTACCATTCGTTCTCAACATTTACCCTCTACTATTGTCACAAAAGGTTAATTAATTTAATATTTTCTAAGGTGTGAGAGATCTTTGACTACTGGCTCCATTGCTTGCTGTTTGAACACTGACAGGAAACATACTTCCCTAAAGTCTACAAAGGAGGTCACATGAAGTAGTGAAAAGAGCTTGGGCTTCCACCTTTATTAGCTGTGGAGTTTAGGTAAATTTCATAGTTTCTTGGTTACTAATCTCTGTGAGCCTCAGTTTCCTTATCTGTAACATGGGATTAATAATAACTGCCTTGGTGAATTCTTGAGCTGTTTTTTACAAAGCATTTATATTTATTTGTCTATTTCTATATCTATTTGTTATCTCTAATCCTATCTCCATCTCTGCTTCTATACTTGTATTGCTAAATGATAAACATAAAACACCCCCAAAATATTAGCTAGCTCCTTTGCCTCTGTAATTATGTAAAATTAGCATGTATTTCTTATATATAAATATTAAATCAAATATGTGAATTTAAGTGTCAACAAATAACCCATTATAACACATGCCTTTAAGCAGGAGAATGGCATTAGCAGAATGATTGAAGGTGATATAAAAAATGCATTTCTTTTAAACAAAGCTACATTAGTAAGAAGAACATTCTTTAAATATACATTCTATTGCCTGATATATCTGATTTTTATTTTATTTTACTGTGTTGTTTTGACTTTAATTTTTTTCAGTATTGAAATACAAATATACTTCTTATTAAAAACTACCTAGAATATCAAATCCCATGCAATAAGAGTGTTAACCATTGTAAACCCTGTCATGTCTCTGAGAAGCAAAGGAATTATCTTGTTATCAATTTAATAATAGAACATTGAAGTAAATGGCGCCATCCACTGACACCAGTAACACTGCCTCTCTGGGGAAATTCATGTCTGTAAGAACTGTCAGTCTAGATGGATACGGACAAATTAAACATACTCCCTTCAATCCATAATTCTACTTTTTCTGGGATGCCTTAATAAAAAGATTCCTTATTTTGATAAAGACAAGCTATGCAGAATATCTTGACATTACTGATCTATAATCCTTTTATTTGAAAAAATATTTTGTGGAAGGGTTAGTAAATAATTTACCAAATTTTCTCCTCCTTCATTTCCTTTAGCATAATCTGCATGTAAAATATGTTTCTGAGGTTTTAGATGGTTGAAGTACTACAATTACATAAGAGATGTAAAAAGCAGATATAGGGTGATTGATTCAGCTATTTGCTTTAGCAAGCTTTCTGCAAAACATAGTTTACCTTTGTTGTTTTGCATTAAAATTGCCTCTAGTTCTAGTTCAGAGGGATATAAGATGAAATAATGTGTCATACATTTTTCCATGAGAATATATGACAAGAAAAGTAAAAATCATAAATATAAATATATCGATCAAATATACAGTACTAGAAAAGACTGAAAATCTTCTTGGTGTAAAATACTTTGCAAGAAGAAGTAGAAAGCAAGAAATCAGTTCAGTTGTACTGTAAATTTACCAAGATGTTTTGATATCTTAGATTGCTGATGCAGGTTAAACTGCATTAATGGACACAGACAGGTTTTAGCTGAAACATAGAAGTAATGATATTATCAATGCCTAAGGACTGCAAAAGGAAGATCACACACTATAAGTGGTAAAAAAAAAAAGGTCAGGGTGGAAGTAGGGATTCTGGAAAAGTTTCTTGAAATTTCCAATTGGTTTTGAACTCTTACTCCCACTGTCCTGACCCCAGATATTGATATACCAGGATGAAAAGAGGGTCAACTTGCCATGATATCATTCTACCTGCTCTTGTTCAAATGCCTTTGTAGGTAACCCAACTATATCCTACAGGCACCAGAAACACTCTGTTCAGTTCAGTTCAGTTCATTTGCTCAGTCGTGTCCGACTCTTTGAGACCCCATGAATCGCAACACGCCAGGCCTCCCTGTCTATCACCATTTCCCGGAGTTCACTCAGACTCATGTCCATCAAGTCAGTGATGCCATCCAGCCATCTCATCCTCGGTCATCCCCTTCTCCTCCTGCCCCTAATCCTTCCAACATCAGAGTCTTTTCCAATGAGTCAACTCTTTGCATGATGTGGCCAAAGTACTAGAGTTTCAGCTTTAGCATCATTCCTTCCAAAGAAATCCCAGGGCTGATCTCCTTCAGAATGGACTGGTTGGATCTCCTTGCAGTCCAAGGGACTCTCAAGAGTCTTCTCCAACACCACAGTTCAAAAGCATCAATTCTTCGGTGCTCAGCCTTCTTCACAGCCCAACTCTCACATCCATACATGACCACAGGAAAAACCATAGCCTTGACTAGATAGACTTTAGTCGGCAAAGTAATGTCTCTGTTTTTGAATATGCTATCCAGGTTGGTCATAACTTTTCTTCCAAGGAGTAAGCGTCTTTTAATTTCATGGCTGCAGTCACCATCTGCAGTGATTTTGGAGCCCAAAAAATAAATACTCTGTACCCAGAGCCAAACTTACCATCTCTCTCCCCAAATCTGTATCTCTTACTATATTCTATCTTCAGTGAATACAGCCATCAAATATAGTTAAGAGAACTAAGAATCATTCTATTATACTTTATTTCCTTTATGCAATAAACTCTGCACTAGTTAATAGTGCTTGAATAGTCACTATCTCTGGCAATTCTAATCTTTACACTTTCTAAAATTTATCATGTCTACTACTGTTGTCCAGTATTTCCATTTATTACCTACACGAGGTCCTTCTATACATCTGGTACCTAATAGCTACTTAAGATATATTATGGCATTAATCTCACAACAATGTTATGACATAGGTACAAATATTCCCATTTTAAAGGGAATATTTTTTTTGTTAAATTAAAATTCATGTGTATTAAGGTTTAGATAATTAAAAGTTTAGAAAAATGGAATATGAAGAATAAAAACTTACCTCTAACTCTATTCTCTGCCTCTAGAACCTTTTCCCACAAATATGAATACTATTATTAAAAACATATATTTTTACACCAAAGAGATCATGTCATGAAGATGGTTCTGCAACTTGAACTTCAATCCCAAAATTTATTTTTGATATGTATTAAGTCAGCCTCTGTCTATATATTTTTTGTTAGTTTTTTAAAAAATCATTAAATAATACCAAAAAATAGTTGTGTACACATATGTTGGAGATTATATCCACTGAGTAAAACCTTAATGAAGAGATTTCTGGGTCAAAGGGCACATGCATTCAAAATTTATTGCTATGGTCAAACTGGTCTGTAGAAATAGTGTATAAAAAATACATACACTATTCATACACTATCAGTGTATGAAAATGTCCACTTTCTTATAATCTATTATATTAATCAGAGTCCTGGAAGAAACAGGTGGTATACTCAATTTGGGTAATTTGAGTAAAGATTCATAATAGGGCCATTTACAAAGGTATAGACTTGTGTAGAAAACCCACAAGGGACCATGGAGGATACTAGAGAAGCCAGTAGGGAGCTACTGGCATCCTAAGACCTGAAAGCTGGTGAAGAGGGCCATCAGAGGAGCTGACATTTAGTGGCATTCACAGTGACCCTTTAGGGAAGGATCTCCCCAACCTTTCCACAGTCTCTCTGGTCCCACTGACTGAGCCCAGCTGAAGGCCAGAGGACAAGGGGACCCACTGACACAGGTCAGCTTTCCAGATACAGATACTGTGTGAGAGGGGAGAGCAGATTTGAGCAGCACACTGAAGATGTTGACCATATCTTGTCATTTCGCAGCGCTGAAGGTTAAAAGGAGTTTGTGTACAATGCTGAGGCCTGAGAGCATCTCTGTTCTGCCATGTTGCACTCTGAACCTCTAAACACTCCTTTGCTAACCGGTTTTGGTGTCTCTGCTCTTGCTCTTTTCCCATTAAGTTTCTGCAGAGCTACTTAGGGATCGTTCCAAAATGCAAGTGGGCTTGTGCAATTTTTCTGCATAAAATCTCTCAGTAGTTCTCATTTTCCCGGATAAAGTTGAAATTCCTAGGCAAGAATAAATGTCTTTCATAATTGGGCCCCTGTGGTCTGGAGCCACCTCTCTAGCCATCATGCCTGCTGCCAAAAAAACGCCCATTTGTACGCAGCTCTCATGCAGTAAATGGGCTTGCCAGGCAAAGTGGTAAAGAATCTGCCTGCCAATGCAGTTTTTGCAAGAGACGCGGGTTTGAGCCCTGGGTCAGGAAAATCCCTTGGAGAAGGCAATGGCAACCCACTCCATTATTTTTGCCTATAAATCCCATGGAGAGAGGAAACTGGCAGGCTACAGTCCATGGGGTTGCAAAACATTGAGCACGACTGAGCATATACACACTCAAGCAGGATCGAGCCATTTGCAGTTCTCAGTTGTGAACCATTTTCTCACACTAGTACCTGACTGCACTATTTGGTCAGCAAAGCCAGTTTCTCTTTTGCACACATGGCCGACTCTTATTCATTTTTCAAGATGCCACTCCAGAGGCTCTGCCTCTGGAAGGGTCATCCCAACCAACTCTCTTTTGGCAAAGATAGTCACCCCAGTACTCTCAACCTCTATGTGACACTGTACACTTCTGCTCACAGCTTTCTGAAACTGTCTGTTTATCTTCTCCTTTACGCTGTGAACAACTTGAGAGAACGGCTTCTTGCTTGCTCACTTTATTCATCTCCCTCTTTGGTATGCAGCAGAGACTCTGATGTCTGATGAGCATGAATCCTGAAGCCTTCGCTAATTTGCTGTGTGTACATGGTAAAGTTCCTTCTTTTCTCCACCTTCCTTAACTTACCATTGTTGTGAGTTAAGAGTTTTAGCTGTGCCAAACCTTTACCACTATATCTGGTATAGAAGCACTCAATAAGTTGTTAGCCACTAATCTTGTCTGTGGACTTACCAGGCGGCACTAGGGGTAAAGAACCTACCAATGCCGGAGACATGAGAGACGATAAGACAAGATACATAAGACAAGATTCAGTCCCCAGGGACTGAATCCCTCCTCCCTCCCTGGAGGAAGAAACGGCAACCCCTCCAATATTTTTGGCTGGATAAACACATGGACAGAGGAGCCTGGTGGGCTACAGTCCATAGAGTTGGACACGACTGAAGTGACTTAGCACACACACAATCTTGCTTGCTCTAAATGTTTATGTATCATATCAAACGACCAAGGATTCCATTTCCAAGAGTTGTAGAGTGACTATTTGCATGAAAAACCACTAGATTTCCATGGAGTAATGTGAAAAGGTTTGGGGCCTGACATTAAAACTCCTGAAGGCATCAAGTTCTGGACAGACAAAAGAAACAGGTGGCTGCCTAAATCTCTGGGTACCTGGAGAACTATTAGGGTAGACTTTTTTTGGTCAGTTACTGTTCATTGTGTAATCCATAGCACACAGGTGTGTCTAGCATATAACAGGGGATTATAATATTTGGTGGAAGAATGTATATGCCTTAATTGGGACACAAATTGCATATCACATAAAGTGACACTCATGCCCTTTGTCTGAGTGACTGGGAAATTACTGCAACTCCTCAGGAGGGTGGAAACACTATTCAAAAAGCATGGCAACAATGTAGAGTCTTAAAAACTGTTATCTCTGGTGGGAAGTCCTCCTTAGCTTTGAAGACCTGATGGCAGAATCAATAGGAGGAGTGCTTCCAAGAGCAAAGCAGGAAGACGTTCTGTAAGAGTTGAGGTTCTGAAAGGTAATGTACTTGCCTCTGAGGACAGAGGCAAGGAGATACGTAACATAGGAACAACAGCGACTGAAGTCCTCTATTCACACTGAGTGCTGCTACTGAGTTAAATGCTCCTGAATTCTGATTCATTCCTACTCCTTGTTTTATCTTTGTGAAAGGGAAGAGATATAGAAGAATTATCCTCACCATTAAGTCTAAGTGGTATTCTGAAAAAACTAAAAAAAAAAAAAAATCCAAGTTTCAAATTATAATATTACAATATTAAGAAAAGTACCACTGTTTGGATAAAGAATTGTTTGCAGTTTAGAAAATGCACATCTTTTTAAAAAATAATATATTCATTAGGGAGGGTTTTACAATTAAAGAAGACTATCACAAGTTGTCTAGTCCTTATCAATGTACCATGAAAATGAGTAGATAAAGCTTCAAAGGGCAAATGACAGTAAGTGAATAGACTGAGGTCACATTTGCAGACTTCCTGTGATAACATGTCCACTGCTGAGCAGGGATTGTGGTAGGCAGGCTGACCTGGGAGAAAACTATGAAGTCAGCAAACCAAGGAGGAATAAAACACAATAAACTTTACTTTTTTCATTAGGGTCTACAACATCTCACTTCTTACTTGCTTGGTATTGTTAGGTCAGTGGCATTGTCTCAAATCTTACAGGTCAGACTAGAGTCTGAGCACAAGACAGGGTGGTGGGCTCTGGTGCTTCATTCACTGAGTACCTGCTATCTGCCAGGAGTTGTGCTAGGTCCTAGGTATACAGTAGTCATGAAAATATGTGATACCAGCATACACACTCAAGATTACAGTCCAGTAAGGAAAAGAAATACTCACATTCCTACAAACTGTGATGAATATAAGTAGGTTGTTATGGTATCCAAACAAACATATACAACAAGAAATAATGGGAACATAATATGGTCTATCCAGTCCATCCTAAAGGAGATCAGTCCTGGGTGTTCATTGGAAGGATTGATGCTAAAGCTGAAACTGCAGTACTTTGGCCACCTCATGCAAAGGGTTGACTCGTTGGAAAAGACCCTGACACTGGGAGGGATTGGGGGCAGGAGGAGAAGGGGATGACAGAGGATGAGATAGCTGGATGGCATCACCGACTCGATGGACATGAGTTTGAGTGAACTCCAGGAGTTGGTGATGGACAGGGAGGCCTAGTGTGCTGTGATTCATGGGGTTGCAAATAGTCGGACACGACTGAGCGACTGAAATGAACTGAACTGAACCGAATATAGATAATTCTTTCGGGTAATGTCTACCCGTAGAAGTGACTTGCAAGTGAAAGATCTGTCAGATAAGTAGAATTTGGGGGGTGAAAAATGGCCGAATTCAACTAAGTGGACTATCATATATCAAGACTCAGATGCAGTGAGAAGACTAGTGTTACTGGATGGTACCCACAGGAGGAAATGGTATTAGATGTTGTCATGCAAGCAAATAGGAACCATAGTAAAATGTTGGTTTCAGCAAATGAAGCCACATCATGATGATTTTACTAGGAATGAGCTAGAAAACTCTCGAGCTCTCCCATGCTGCCCATATGCCTATTTTCTTCAACTCGAGGGTGGAGTTGAACATCACTGAATTCTTGATTTCATTCAACTCTGTAGGTAATCACACATTCATACTGTAAGCTCTTTTTCTTGTCTAGTTCATCATCTGGCCTAGTGGGAGGAGGGGTATGATTATGGCTAAGTGGGGTGGGTGAAAGGAAAGAAGCAACTTCTTTTGTTCCTTTCCTTTCAGACCTGATATTATCCTGAAGAAGAGAGTACAAAATGACATTGCAGCACTCCTGCTGGGGAGAGTGCAGAATTGGTCATGGGCAATTGTGAGCACTGAGCTGACATAGTACCCTGGTGACCCGAGGGAGTTAATGTATTGTCCACAAGCTCTAATTTACAACCAGGAAGAATTTGGAGTATTGAGAGGCAGATTGAATAGGTCCATTCTGGCCCATTGTGATTTCAGTGACAGGTCCAGTTTGCGCTAGTCTAGACTGACTCACCAAATCATGCATTCAGACAATTAAATCACCAGCCCTTTGACATACTGTAGGATTTCTGCGATGTGACACAGTCCTGCCACTTCAGGTTCCAGTTTAATGTGCCCTTTACTTTCCAGTCCTTTTCTCTTTCCAGGCATTTTGCACTAAAAATCTTCTTTGACACTGATTTTAAAACAAGATATGCATAGTGTTGCTTATCATTGTATTAGCCTATGAATACAAAATCTTGCCTATAAGTCTGTAATAAAACCAGATACACAACCAGAAATACAGCCAGTCATCTTGATTCTAAGATTTGTGGCTTTTTAATTAATGAACACTATATCATATCTGTTTGGTCTTTTTGTGTGAAACTTTCTTAGTATATAATAAATATTACATTTAATTTTATCTACTGATGATAAGAGATAATTCCAAAAAATATATATAGTCAAAGAGAATTTAAAAAATACTTCCAGAGTGATTCATAAGACTAATAAGAATTATATCTGGGAAATATTTAATATTTTTTTAATCAAAATACCTGTGGAAAAGTAGTCCCTATAATAAAGAGTATTCAGTGGTTACATGGGAACACTTCAGAACTTTTGCTAGGGTGGTTTATTCAAAAGCAGCCCTTGCATTGCTGGAAGGAGACAGTATGGAAATATGTCTTTCATCACATGGGTAAAAAAAACAGCTGAGAGTGTTAGTCAGAATGCTATTGGCAAAGAAAACACAGACATGTGGCCCAGAGAAGAAAGAAAACTGTCATGTGGAAATAAGACCAGCTAGATTTATGAAAGAAAGATCCGTTGGCCCTACTGGTTAAACTATAACACCAGAACTACTGTAAGGGGGAAATGAACATTGATTATTAAACTATGTATCAATTATTATTTGTTATGCAAATACTTACAGTGAAATTCTTCATAACATGCATTACAGTGTTTAGGCTCAGTAATTCTTCCAAGATCCTTCTGTCACTTTCATAAGGTCAATTTGAAAACAGTCTTCCTCTTCTCCAGACACTGATATTAGTATATGATCTAGTGTGCCCTTGAGTATTATATATCTTATGCCACAGTGAATAAAACCCTTTTCCACATGCTGTTTTAATTAAGGTTAAACTTGTCTTAGAGTTTTCTAAAATATACAAACCAAGCAAGTAAGAGTTCTTAGTTGGCCATTCCCAGTTTCCCAATTCTTTATTCTAATATGTTCCAAATGCATTTACTAACTGATTCATTTTTTCAGATTTAAAATTTTTCTTGTATTAAAAAGTATGTAAAGTTATAAAAATAGAATCACAGTTATTGAATATAGATTCAGATTTAAGGCAGATGAGTCAGCCTTAAAAATTTTAGGGCATATCATGACCATGCTTAGAGTAGTGTATTATAAAAAAAATGGTAAAATTAATTTGAAATCCCTAGATGATAAATACATGTACATTTGGCATACATAATTAATTCTTTTATTAAGTGTATATTAAAATCAGCAGGATAACTAGATGTTACCAAACTATTTCAGTTCAAGAAAAACAAACTATCTCTTTCCTCTTTGTAACAATATAATAGATCATTAAGCTGATATTTTAATAAATTGATGATTTGCCTGTTTAGTACATTTTGGTAGAACACAATTAGGCAAATCAAGATATTTCAGTATGGCAACAAGTTATCAAAGTAAATAGCGTAATTATCATATTGTCTTATTAGTTAAATATTATGGCACCCCACCCCAGTACTCTTGCCTGGAAAATCCAATGGACGGAGTAGCCCGGTGGGCTGCAGTCCATGGGGTCGCTAACAGTCGGACAGACTGAGCGACTTCACTTTCACTTTTCTCTTTCATGCATTGGAGAAGGAAATGGCAACCCACTCCAGTATTCTTGCCTGGAGAATCCCAGGGATGGGGGAGCCTGGTGGACTGCCGTCTATGGGGTCACACAGAGTCGGACACGACTGAAGTGACTTAGCAGCAGCAGCAGTTGGGATTATTCTGTTGCTAAAAATAAAACTATAAAGATATCAGAAGAAAACAAAAAATCAGAAAAATCTGTTGTTTTATGACCACAACTTTTTGAAAATCCCAATCTCCTATAATAATTCAGTTCTTCATTACTCCAGAGGAAAGTTTAGAAGGGACATTTTATAGAAACAGATGTCTATGATTACCAAGGTTTCATACATGATTATGCTCCTAGATTACAGACAAACTTCAATGGAAATCAAAGTATATTTGACATTTTATAAAAGCAGGCTTCATCCAAACATGCTATGGCTTCACCCATACATAGGTGCTAGGCTTTACCTATCCCCCAACTTTGATCAACTAACTACATTTGATTCTAAAAATATTCTTACTTGAATCTATGACAGTATTCTTTTAATGATTCCCCTTTTCACAACTTCCATTCCGTGCATGCATTTTAACTGTATACTTTCATACATATTATATCTATTGGCTTCAGCTTACTGAAAAATAAACCTGTCTTCTTTACAGCTTTAATAAAAAAACTCTATTTAATGGCTGAGTAATACTCCATTGTGTATATGTACCACAGCTTTCTTATCCATTCATCTGCTGATGGACATCTAGGTTGTTTCCATGTCCTGGCTATTATAAACAGTGCTGCGATGAACATTGGGGTACATGTGTCTCTTTCTATTCTGGTTTCCTCAGTGTGTATGCCCAGCAGTGGGATTTCTGGGTCATAAGGCAGTTCTATCTGCAATTTCTTAAGGAATCTCCACACTGTTCTACATAGNTCTTATCCATTCATCCGCTGATGGACATCTAGGTTGTTTCCATGTCCTGGCTATTATAAACAGTGCTGCAATGAACATTGGGGTACATGTGTCTCTTTCTATTCTGGTTTCCTCGGTGTGTATGCCCAGCAGTGGGATTGCTGGGTCATAAGGCAGTTCTATTTGCAATTTCTTAAGGAATCTCCACACTGTTCTCCATAGTGGCTGTACTAGTTTGCATTCCCACCAACAGTGTAAGAGGGTTCCCTTTTCTCCACACCCTCTCCAGCATTTATTGCTTGCAGACTTTTGGATCTCAGCCATTCTGACTGGTGTGAAGTGGTATCTCATTGTGGTCTTGATTTGCATTTCTCTGATAATGAGTGACGTTGAGCATCTTTTCATGTGTTTGTTAGCCATCCATATGTCTTCTTTGGAGAAATGTCTATTTAGTTCTTTGGCCCATTTTTTGATTGGGTCGTTTATTTTTCTGGAATTGAGCTGTATAAGTTGCTTGTATATTTTTGAGATTAGTTGTCAGTTGCTTCATTTGCTATTATTTTCTCCCATTCAGAGGGCTGTCTTTTCACCTTGCTTATAGTTTCCTTTGTTGTGCAGAAGCTTTTACAAAACAGAAATAGACTCACTTTAGAGAACAAACTTATGGTTGGCAGTAGGGGTACGAATGGTGGGAGGGGATAGTTAGGGAGTTTGGGATGGACATGTACACACTGCTGTATTTAAAATGGATAACCAACAAGGACCTACTGTATAGCACAGGGAACTCTGCTCACTGTTATGTGGCAGCTTGGATGGGAGGGGAGTCTGGGGGGAGAATGGATACGTGTATACGTATGGCTGAGTCTCTTTGCTGTCCACCTGAAACTATCATTACATTGTTAACTGGCTATACTCCAATATAAAATAAAAGTTTCTTTTTTAAAAGGAAAAAAAATTGTCCTTTGATGTTTAAAAGAGGTGTGGATGCAGAGCCTAACAGACGTTGAGGGGCACGGCTCCAGAAGTGAGAGAGTAATCAACACAAACCAGACAGTTTATACCCTTGATCCAAGGGACTCTCTACCAGTCACCGAATAGGAAGACTTTCTTAGTTTTTCGGATGACTTTTCAGACTTTTAAGGGGAGAAATCCCACTAACATCCCAAAGAGGGCAGCAGTACAGAGAGGCAGAGTGGGGACTCTGCACCCGCTCACAGATTTGGCATCACGAGCAAGTGGCTCCCCTCTCTGCTCCTCATCTGAGCTGGTATTCACTTCACAGGGATGGAGAGTCACATGGTGCCCTCATGGCACGGAGAGCAGGTCCAGAACACGGTGAAGAGCATACATCTATGAATACTTAAACCTATGAAAACTCAGGCTGAGCACCAACAAATCCAGAAGCCTCTGGCTTCCCCTGTGTCTTTACTGCAGGTAAGACAGCTTTTCCTGAAGTTGAAAGTCTAGCCTGAACCTGTGTTGCTGCAGAATGTACTGACACCTGCCTCGCATGCTTGGCCCTCATGTACCATCTGTGTTGTGCTTAGCCATTCAGTCGCGCCCAACTCTTTATGAGCCCATGGTCTGTAGCCACCAGGCTCCTCTGTCCATGGAGATTCTCCAGGCAAGAATACTGCAGTGGGTTGTCATGCCCTCCTCCAGGGGATCTTCCCAAAGCAGGAATCACACCTGGATCTCCCGCATTGCAGGCAGATTCTTTACCATCTGAGCCACCAGGGAACCCCCACGTATTATCTCCCACAGAAAAATGCCACAAACTCTCCAGGGGTCCTTCCTGCGACCCTGCGTTTGCCTTAGACTGTGTGGCTTCGAGGAAACTTTCTGCAAGTTCATTTCGGCTCTGATTTTGGCAGGTGGGCGTGACGCAGGCTGCTTGTCTCACATCCTGATCTGGTTCTTGGCAGCATTACTGGGTTTGGGAAGATAGCTCAGATCTCAAAGCCTTGCACGGCCTGTTTGAGTGACAGCTGTGATGTCCGCAGGAAGAGGGGAGACCACACTGGTCAGATTAATGCTCCCCCTTCCCCCTGAAGCGGAAGCTCCCCCGCCCCCAGGCAGGTCCAGGGAAAGCCTGAGCTGCTTGCTTCATGCAGACTTTTCTGTTTCCTCTGCCATTTGGGGGTGGGCCTCTCTAGCCATCACTCACAACTGTACTATTTCCCAAACTCCAGCAATGCTCAATCCACCCACAGAATGACTACCAATCACACATCACCTACAGTTTACGGTTTTGATTGAACTGTTGACCTGCTGTTTTCAACCATTTGTTATGACAAATTTTAAACAAAAAAGAATGAAATCATACAGCAAACACTCATACACCCACCATCAAGCTTCTATCATCAACACAATCTGGATGGGCTTTATCACACATCTATCCACTTGTCAGCCTGCAGTCCATTTCCTTTTAGGATTCATTTCAAAAGAAGTTGCAAGCAATCAGTTTTCCCTAAATGCTTCAACCTGCCTGTTAATAACTTAAGTTCAAGAATCAAGTTTTTCTCACTTAAACTTTGTACTATTTTCAGAGATGGAAAACTATCATCAGAATGCATAAATAGAATTAATTCCTCTTAAATAAGGATAATGAAAATACTGCAGGGCTAGAAGAAACAAGAATTTGTTCAGAACTTTTACATGATGGAAAGGTCTGTGGGAGTTTTTCCTTCTGGGTAAATCCCAAGGCAGTCAAGTATCACTAGGCTCTGGATCCAGATGTTCCAGGCATTTTACATTATACCAGCTCCTTCATTCACTGGCTGTGTGACCTTGGACAAATCACTTAACCTCTCTATGCCTTGGTTTCCTCACCTGTGAAATGGGAGTGGTGAAGGGTTCCAGCTTCATGCACAGTTTGAAGAGTAAATGAGTTAATATACATGCAGTTCTGAGGCTTCTGCAAACATACAGCAAACAATAAAACTACTGACCACTGTTTGCCTTAGGGTCTACTCTGATGAGGGTGGCAGAATAGATGCTCAGCAGTGGTGAGGAGTGCCATTCAGATTTCCCTTCAGTGGGGATCCACCATCAGGAGTGTCATTTGCTGACTCCACCTGCCTGCAGGGCTCCCAGCATCTGCCAGCCAGTGTTCAAACACCGTAGTGGAACAAGGATGACCATTTGGACCCAGTGTCAGTTTTCCGGGTCATCTGCTTAATGGCCTGAGAATTTTGAGATTTGCTGCAGGCAGGCTCCTTCCCCTCTTTCTATTCCTACCCCTCTCCTTTCATAAGGATCAAACCCTCACTGCATTCTGAAGCTCACTCTGCTAACTTCCACTCCTTCCCCATGTATCCTTCCCTCTGATTAATCTCTTGCACATCTAGCTCTGCCTGTTTCTAAAGAGGTACACTGATCTTGAGGGTGATCCACATGTTAGGATCTGAAACCTAGAGTCAAGAGAGGAAAGAGGAGCCTCTTCCACCCTTCCAATCTCATTTAGAAAATTCACTATTAGTGATTCATTCCTTTGGCTATAGGGCTTATGTACCCTATTAACCACAGAGAGAGTCACACTTATGTCTTTAGAATTTTTTTCACATCATTTTCTGTGTAGTTGTAAATATAACATATACAAATGAATATTAAACACACAAATAGGGCTGCATGAATAATTATGATGCAAATTAGTATACTGCCAAGACAAGAAGTAACTCTTTGTATATAAACACCCTCATAATTTTCTCAGGTGGTACAGTGGTAAAGAACCCAGCCAGCAATGCAGTAGATATAAGAGATGCATTTTAATCCCTGGGTTGGAAAGATCCCCTGGAGAAGTTAATGGCAACCCACTCCAGTATTCTTGCCTGGGAAGTTCCATGGACAGAGAAGCCTGGCGGGCTACAGTCCATGGGGTTGCAAAGAGTCAGACATAACGGTGCTTGGATGCACACATCCTCAATGTTGTAATAACAATGCTCTTCCTTTTAGTCTTATCAGAGGTGTCTATGTAAGAGGAGAAGAGGGAGGGAAATGCTGACAGAAGAATAGGAGGACCAAGGATGTGCTCTGCCTGCTTCCTGACTCTGCTCAGTATCTCCCTGTTGGCACAGGTAATATGAGGGCCACGCTGCTCAAGTGGACCTGTGACCTTCTATGTGAATCACACAGGTGCTAGCTGGACAAACACCTTGTGGGCTATGGACACAACCCTGGTAGAGCAAGGGGCAGGCTAGTCCTCTGCCCATTGCAATGAAGAGATCCAGGATACATCCCGAAATGAGAAAAGCCAGTGCCCACACAGAGCCATCCTGGCTGATAGATCATCAAAAATCTGAACTGGATTCTAGATCATCACTGTCCTCAGTCTCCAGATCACCCCTGCCACCCAGGATTCCTGGAGCCTCTCCATGGCAGAGCAAGGAAGGGGTTTCTCCGTCTTGAAAGGAGTCTTGGGAGTGAGATAAATTGGGATTAGTACTGACACATAGACACTATTGATACTACGTATAAAACTGATAACTAATGAGAGCCTACTGTGTAGCACTGTGGTGACCCAAATGGGAAGGAAGTCCAAACAAGAGAGGATATATGCATATATATATATGGCTGATTCACTTTGCTGTACAGCAGAAACTGACACAACATTGTAATGCAACTATATTTCAACAAAATTTTTTTAAAATGACCAACTGGGTGGTTTATAGACAGCAGACATTTATTTCTGACAGCTCTGGGGATGGAAGTCCAAGATCATGGCTCCACCAGATTTGGTGCCCACTACCTGTTGCATAGATGAATGTCTTCTTTGGGTCTTCATGTGGTGGAGTAGGTCAGGGCACTCTCTGGGTCTCTTTCATAAGGGCACTAATCCCAAAGTAAGGGCCCCATCCACCTGACCTAATCACCCCCCGAAGGCCCCACCTCCTGCCACCGTCACACTGGGCACCAGGTTTCAACGTATGAATTTTGGGGAGGACACAGACCCTCAGTCTAGAGTACCACCTATGATAAGAGCCTATTTTTTAAAATATATTATTTATTTATTTATGTATTTTTGGCTGCTCTGGATCTTCATTGCTGGGTGTAGGCCTTCTCTAGTTTCAGAGAGCAGGGCCTTTTCTCTGGTTGTGGTGCATGGCCTTTTCATTGCAGGGGCTTCTCTTGTTGTGAAGCACAGGTTCTAGGTTCATGGGGTTCAGTAGCTGCAGCATGCAGGCTCAGTAGTTGCAACGTGCTGGCTATAGGCATGCAGGCTTTAGCAGTTGCAGCATGCAGGCTCAGTAGTTGCAACGTGCCGACTCTAGGCATGCAGGCTTCAGCAGTTGCAGCACGTGGGCTCAGGAGTTGTGGTGCCTGCATTTAGTTGCTCCATGATATGTGAAATATTCCCGGACCAGGGGTTGAACCTGTGTCCCCTGCATTGGCAGGCAGATTCTTATCCACTGCACCACCAGGCAAGTCCCGATAAGGGTTTCTTAGTGTGTCTTTTCCTCCAGGCAACCTTTGATTTGTCTTGCTTTAGTGGAGAAGAGTTCATATCGGCAGCTTCCTCACCTCAAATGGTCATGGACCAAGGTCATGGTTCTGATGGCTGAGTTTCCACTAACAGGGTGCTACCTAAGATGAGGACTGCCTGAACTTCACTGTTATTTGAAGTCATGTGGACATATACCCAAATAAGGAAAAAATATATAACAAATACAAATCCCTAGGACCTTTTGCAGATCTATGGTAGTGGATTGAATCCTCCCAAATTCCTGTCTACCCAGCAGCTCAGATTGTGACCTTATTTAGAAACAGGGTCCTTGCAGATGGAATTAGTTAAAATGCAGTCAGATTGGATTAGGGTGGATTCTAAAGCCAAGGAGAGTGTCCCTGTAAGAGACAAAAAAGGAGACACAGGAAAGCAGGCCACATGAGGATGGAGGCAGAGACTGGAGGGATGTGGCCGCGGGTCCAGAACGCCTGGAGATGCCAGGAGCCGGAAGAGGCAGGAAGGATCCTTCACTTGGACCCTCTGGAAGGAGCACAGCCCTGCCCACACCTTGATTTTGGAATTCAGATCTCCAGAATTGTGAGAGAGGGAATGAAGTGATCCAGTTAGTGGCGATTTACTACAGTAGCCTCAGAAGATGAGCAGACTTCCTAGGCAAGCCCTCCCAGTTAAGCCAGTGAATCTGTATTTTGACAGATGCTGTGGCTGATTCTTATTTAGTTGACAGTTGAGAGCTATTGATGGGAGGGTATCCTGCACCCAGAGAAGGGATAGTGATAATTACCCTCTTGCGCCACAAAGAATGGGCTAATACTAGTAACTTCTTTCACAGATGAAATCCACCCATCTGTTCTGAAAGGCTTGGGCTTTGATTACAACTTCTATGGTGAATAAGAACTGATGATGAATACCTCCCTTCCTCTCAGTCCCTTCACAAAAGCTCGGTTTCCATGGCTGCTTTGAGCTGGAAGATTCTTTGCTTAATATCCAGTGATGCTGGACAATAATCCTTACAGGGCTAACATGAATACCATCTAAAACATGCAATGCAAATGTAGCTTGAAGATGCCTCTGTCAGCTCAGCGTTACTTACTTAGTGTGTTTACTCACTGCCTCTGTAAGTGATGTTACTGGTGGTACAGGGGCCCTGGACCAGCAGTTCCGGGGTGGAAATGGTGAGCTGGCAGTGCTATGACTAGAAGTGTCTGCTAAGTCTCTGACATCCATCCATTCTTCCCTTGATCCATTCATCCACCCCTCCCTCCCTCCATCTATCTCTCCTTCCATCTAATCATTTCTCTATCCCTCCCTTCCTCCATCCCTCCCTTCCTCCATCCCTCCCTCCATCCATTCATCCTTCCCTCCATCCGTTTATCTCTCATTCCATCTATTAATCTCTCCAACCTCTTCCCTCTCTCCCTCCCTTAATCCCTCCCTCTCTCCCTCTATCCATTCATCATCCCTCCATCCATCCATCTCTCCTTCCATCTAATCATCTCCCATCCCTCTTTCCAACTCCCTCCCTCAACCTATCCATTCATCCATCTTCTTTCCTTCCCCTCCTCCCTCCTTCCTTCCTCCCTTTATTATTTAAAAAAATCTTGGGATATCCCTGGTGGTCCAGTGGTTAAGGCTCACACTCCCAATGCAGGGGGCATGGGTCTGATCTTTGGTCAGCAAACTAGATCCCACATGCTGTGACTAAGAGCCTGCATACCACAATTAAGACCCAACACAGTCAAAGAAATCAATTAAAAAAAATCTTTTTAGGAGCTCATTTTCTGTTGAACTTTATTATCTTCACATAAGCGTACACACCACGACTGTTCGCTCAGTGATATTTCACAGTGAACAAACTCATAACCTGAACCCGGCTCAAAAGCCAGAGCACTATGGTTCACACTGGAAGCCCCTCGCACCCTCCCAGTCCTGCTCCACCCCCACCACCGGAGTAAAGTGAACCCCTTTACTGATATCATAGCTTGGTCTTCCTTGTTTTGAGTCAGGAATAATGAGTCAGCATTGGGTGGACGCCAGGAGCCTGGAGGCGCACCGACCTGGCAGGAAGGGTGAGCACTGTCCACAGTCTTGTGGAAGCCAGGGCCCAGGACAGTCAATGTCACAAGCACCAAGGAGGCATGTGAGCATGACCTGGATGAGCTCGAGTCACTTCCTGGCAGGACTGGCTGCAGGCTTTGGTGCAGGGGGCCCTGCACACGGCAGGTGAGGGCAGCCACACCTCCTTTTGGCTGGACACACTCTTTTTTTTCCCCCATACTTTTTATTTTCTATTGGAGTATAGCTGATTAATGGGCTTCCCATATGGCGCCAGTGGTAAAGAGCCTGCCTGCCAGTGCAGGAGACTCTAGTGATGCAGGTTTGATCCCTGGGTCAGGAAGATCCCCTGGAGGAGGGCACAGCAACCCACTCCAGTATTCTTGCCTGGAGAATCCCCATGGACAGAGAAGCCTGGAGGGCTACAGTCCACAGGGTCCCAAAGAGTCGGACATGACTAAATAGACTTAGCACAGCACAGCACAGGACATAGCCGATGAACAGTGTGTGATAGTTTCAGATGAATAGCAAAAGGACTCAGTCATACATATCCCTGTATCCATTCTCCCCCAAATTTCCCTCCCATCCAGGCTGCCACATAACTTTGGGCAGATGTCCCTGTGCTATACAGTAGGTCCTTGTTCGTTATCCATTTTAAATATGGCAGTATGGATATGCTGGTCCTGAACTCTCTAACAGCAAAAACCAACCCTTGTCATTTATTAGTGAGAAAGGCATTAGAACACTGCAAATCTAAATTTGCATGACTGACAGAGAATAATAGTAATAACAGCTAATGTTTAGACAAGCGACAGGCTGGGAGAAAATTTTTGCACGCATCTGATAAAGACTGGCATCCAAAATATACAAAGGATTCTTAACATTTAACAATAGGAAAAAAAATTTAAATCAGTGAAAGATCTGAACAGATACCTCACCCAAGAAGGTATCCAGATGGCAAATAAGAATATGCAAAGATGCTCCATATGTCATCAGGGAATTGCGAATTAAAACAACAATGAAATGCCGCCACACACCCATTAGAATGGCTAAAATCCAAAACATTAGCAACACCAAATGCTGGCGAGGATGCAGAGCAAAGGAGACTTTCCTTCACTGCTGGTGGGAATACAGAACGGTACTCAGCCACTTGGAAGGCCATTTGGCAGTGTCTTACAAAGCTGAGCACATTCTTACAATATGATCCAGCAATTGTGCTCCTTGGTATTTACCCAAGCGAGCTGAACAACATATGTCTACATGAAAACCTGCGCACAAATGTTTGTAGCAGTTTTATTCATCACTGCCAAAATCTGGAAGCAACTAACATGTCCTTCACAGCAGGTGAATGGATGAATACACTATGGTCCATCCAGACAAAGGAGTATTTAGTGCTCAAAAGAAATGAGCTACCAAGTCATGCAAAGACATGGAGGAAACTTAAATGCATATTGCTAAATGAAAGAGGCCAAACTAAAAAGGCTAGGAACTGTATGATTCCAACTCTGTGACACTCTGGGAAAAACCAAACTGCAGAAGGCAATGGCACCCCACCCCAGTACTCTTGCCTGGAAAATCCAATGGATGGGAGTAGCCTGGTGGGCTGCAGTCCATGGGGTCGCTAACAGTCGGACAGACTGAGCGACTTCACTTTCCCTTTTCTCTTTCATGCACTGGAGAAGGAAATGGCAACCCACTCCAGTGTTCTTGCCTGGAGAATCCCAGGGATGGGGGAGCCTGGTGGGCTGCCGTCTATGGGGTCACACAGAGTCAGACACGACTGAAGTGACTTAGCAGTNCTTTTCTCTTTCATGCACTGGAGAAGGAAATGGCAACCCACTCCAGTGTTCTTGCCTGGAGAATCCCAGGGATGGGGGATCCTGGTGGGCTGCCGTCTATGGGGTCACACAGAGTCAGACACGACTGAAGTGACTTAGCAGTAGCAGTAGCAGCAGACCATAAAAGGATGAAGGGTGAGGAGGAAGGGAGGAATGAGTAGGCAGAGGACTTTTAGGGCAGTGAAATTATTCTGTATGATACTGTGAAGGCAGATATGTGTCATATTGTTGTTGTTTAGTTGCTAAGTCATGTTCAACTCTTTTTTAAATGTCCATGGAATGCAGCCCCCCAGGCTCCTCTGTCCATGAGACCTCGCAGGCAAGAATACTAGAGTGGGTTGCCATTTCCTTTTCCAAGGGATCTTCCCAAACCCAGGGATCAAACTAGAGTCTCCCGCATTGGCAGGCGGATTCTTTACCACTGAGCCATCAGGGAAGCCCACACGTGTCACATACATTGGTCAAAATCCACAGAAACCACAATGTAGACGTTTCACCAAAAATGAAGTAAAGAAAATGAAATAATGTGATATGCAGCTATGTGGATGGACCTGGAGACTATCACCCTAGGTGAAGTAAATCAGAGAAAGACAAATATCACATGAGATCACTTACAGGTGGGATCTAAAATATGATACAAATGAAGTATTTATGAAACCCAGACAGACTCACAGGCAGAGAAAACAAACATGTTTACCAAAGGGGATGGAGGAGAGATTAATTAGGAGTTCAGGATTAGCAGATACACACTACTATATAGAAAATAGATAAACAACAAGGTCCTACTGTACAGAACAGGAAGCTACTCACATATTCAATATCCTGTAATAAACTATAATGGAAAAGAACCTGAAAAAAATGCATATACGTATATATAACTTTGCTGTATACCAGAAACTAACACAATGCTATAAATCAACTATACTTCAATAAGAAAGAGTGGAAACTATGGATTTCAGTTACTAACAAAGTATCAAGATTGGTTCAGAAAGTCCCCTAATGTTTATTATAGTATTTGCTATATTGCAGGCACTGTTTTAAATGCTTTCCATGTTTTATTGAATCTTCATAACAACTCAGTGAGGTAAGTATTTTTATCATGATTTTTTTTCATGATTATTTTTTTGAGAGAGGAAACTAAAGCCCTGCATGGCGCATGTCACAGCTGGCAAGAACCTAAGCCCGATTGTTTCCTGGGGTTGCACCGTTAGGCTTTCTCCTATAACAGCCTCCGAACACACCAGAGTTCCCAAAGGACGGTCTGACCTCGGACGCCACAGCCATGCAAAGAAACACATCTATCCATGGGTACCGGTTTCCCGTCAGTGATTTTTTTAAAATTCATAAAACTTTGTCATGTATTCTAAACATTTCAATCAAGTCTGAACACCTCATTGGAGATTTTCAACTGTCACTTATTTTTCAGTATAAAAATGGAAAGCTGGTACAGGTTCATGGTTTAAAGTCAAATAGAACAGGAAGAAGCACTTGCAGTGAAACAAGCATAAATCCCTCCCCCTCCCAGCTGGAGCTCCCCCTGTTTCCCACCCTGAAAGGAGCCATCGTTAGCAGTCACTTGAGCCTCCTTCCAGAAGATTCTATGCATGTACAAGCATTTAAGTATATATACTTATCTCATTTTTTAAAAAAATGATGGCCAACATTCTATGTTCTGAGCTTTTCCCTTAAAAATACAGCGTGTGGGTAGTTCCAAGTCCTTCTCAGTCCATTTCAGATTTCTAACATTCAGGAATCTAAGAATCAAAACCATACTTTTGAGTTGCCATATATCCCACTCCTGGGCATACATCCAGACAAAACTATAATTCAGAAAGATACATGCAGCCTTATGTTCATAGAAGCACTATTCTCAATAGCTTAAGACATGGAAACAATCTAAATGTCCATCAACAGATGAATAGATAAAGATGATATGGCATCTAGACACAATGGAAAACAACTCAGCCATAAAAAAGAATGAAATGGTACCATTTGCAGTAACATGGATAGATCTAGAAATTATCATCCTAAGTGAAGTAAGTCAGGGAAAGACAAAGGTCATATGATATCACTTATATGTGCAAACTAAAATACAACACAACATGACCTTATCTACGGAACAGAAGCAGAATCATGGACAAAGAGAATGCACTCATGGTGGTCAAGGAGGAGCTGGGTAGGGAAGGGATGGACTGGGAGTTTGGGGTTAGCAGATGCAAACTATACATATAGAATGGATAAACAACAAGGTCCTACTGTATAGCACTGAGAACTACACTATCCTGATAAACCATAATGGAAAAGAACATTTTAAAAAAGAATGTATATATTAATATATGTATAACTGAGCCACTTTGCTGCACAGCAGAAATTAAACACATTGAAGACTAATACTTCCATTAAAGACTTCATCAAAATCATACTTTTGAAGATGATGGTTAAATGGAAAATGGACACCAACTTTCTTTTAAACATAGGGGAGGGACACTGAAAAGGTGTCATGAATTACGAAGCATATGGTCCAGTTGGAGTACAAGGCAGCCGCAGAGTGACTTCCCCAGAAACTCTGGGATGTGTGCTCTCAGGCAGCAGTGAATACCCATGGTGAACCCCCTAGCCATCTCACTCCCCTGAGGGAGGGCATTGCAGCCCTTTCATCACCTGCCCCTCCTGTAGCACTGGTTCCCAGTACCCCGACTACTTTGGTTTCCAGGGATGCAGAGATGCAGGAGTGTCAGGCTGCCCAATGGCCCATTGGAATGGTGCGTATTCTCTAACACCTTCTATCTTCTTTATTTTTAATTGGAGTATAGTCACTTTACTACCCTGTGTTAGTTTCTGCTGTATAACAATGGGAATCAGCCATAAGCATACATGTATCCCCTCCTTCGTGAGCCTCCCCCCACCCATCCCAGCCCTCTAGGCCATCACAGAGCACCGAGTTAAGTTCCCCGTGTCATACAGCAGCTTCTCTGATAACTTCTGCATGCAATGATCAACCTCAGGGCCTTTGAGAGGACACGGAATTAAACAGTGCTGCTTGCAATGAATGTCAAAGCAGAGTGGACCTGGGCGCTGCTGTTTGGAGATCAAAAAAGATCTTCGTGAGATTCTCCGGAATGAGAAGGGCCATGGAGTATACTCAGTGATGTCCTGGCACCTCCAGGCAAGTGTCCATGTCTCACCAGCATCTCTCCTCTGTGGTGAGAGCTCTGATGCGTCATGTACCACAGCTCACACACAGGGTGCCGCAGAGAAATGGACTCAGGGAGAGCACAGCACCCATGTCTCTCTGGCTCAGATGCTCATAGAAGATCCACTTCTCTTTTCTTCTGTCTGCAGAGGCAGCCTTGCCGCTCTTACAAATGAGCTGTCCTAAAAGCAGTCTTCCTGAACTAACATCGTCCCCAGAGAAAAAGAATGCAAGACACGTCATCCTTGCTGGTTTTTTTAACTTTTAATTAATTTTTATTGGAGCAGGGTTGATTGACAGCATTGTGTTATTTTCGGGTGTACAGCAAAGTGAATCAGTTATACATATATCCCCTCCTTCTTAGATTCTTTTCTCATATAGGTCATCATTTCCTGGTGGCTCAGAGGGTAAAGAATCTGTCTGCAATGTGGAAGACCCAGATTTGATCCCTGAGTCAGGGAGATCCCCCGGAGAAGGACATGGCAACCCACTCCAGTATTCTTGCCTGGAGAATTCCATGGACAGGGGAGTCTGGCAGGCGATGGTCCATGAAGTCACAAAGAGTCGGACACGACTGAGCGACTAGCGTACACACACACACACACACACACACACACACAGGTCATTACAGAATACTGAGTAAATTTCCCTGCTGTACAGTAGGTGCTTACTAGTTATCTATTTTATATACAGTGGTGTGTGTATGTCCATCCCAGATTCCCAATTTATCCCTCCCTCCTTTCCCCCTTGATAACTGTAAGCTTGTTTTCTACTAATGTGACTCTATTTATGTTTTGTAAATAGGTTCATTTTTTAGATTTCACATATATTTTTTTAAATAACAGCTTTATTGAGACCTTATACTATACAATTCCGTTATTTGAAATCTGTAGTTCAGTGGTTTTTAGTCTATTCAGAGTGGCACAATCATTGTTTTAGGTTATTTTTGTCTTCTTGTTGCTAGAGTGTTTTGTTTTGTTTTTTAACTTTACATATTTTCAAATGTATGTATTGAAGTCTAGTTGATGTACAGCATTATATGGTACAGGTATACGAGAGAGAGTCACCATTTTAAGTTATACTTCATTTATAGTTATTGTAAAACATTGGCTATATTCCGCTGCTGGACAATATACCCTTGTAGCTTATTTTCTGCCTAATAGATTGTACCTCTTCATCTCCCCCACCCATCTCACCTCTCCCCCTTCACTGTTCCCACCAGCAATCACTAGTTTGTCCTCTGTATCTCCAAGTCTGATCTTTGTTGTTATATTCACTAGTCAGTTGTATTTTTCAGATTCCACAGGTAAGAGATTTGATATGGTATTTATCTTTCTCTGTCTGATTTATTTCACTCAGCATAATGCCCTCCAAGTCCATCCAAGTGGCTGCAAACATGTTGCCCTTGTTTTTAAGCATCTTCCATAAGTTGTCCCATGACAGGAGACTGACCACAGTAATTGAGGGGATGCTGATGGGGGCCATAGGAGAGGCTGAACTTTAAGCAATTGGTAGAATTCCAGTGTGGGAAGACAAGGCTTAAAAAGGGTGTCTCTTGATGAGTTTTTATAGGAAGGCATTATGTTACCAAATCTGGAGGTGCTAGAATTAGGGGTCCCTTGGAGTCTGAAAAAGGCTGTTTGAATCGATGAAGTGAAGTACTCCTTGATCTGATGTTGGCTAGAGCTATGAACAGGGCACATGGGATTAAAGGAATTCACTTATCCAACCAATGTTTTTTGAGCACCTTTTGGGTGCCAGGTGCTGTCCTCAACCCCAGAGATAAAGTGGTGAATGGCAAGTCGAACAGAGAAAGACAAATATCATGTGATATCACTTATACATAGAGTCTTAAAAAATGCAAATGGATTTATTGGCAAAACAGAAATACAGAGAAAACAAATTTTATGGTGTATACACACACACACACACACACACACATATATAAAACCCTGAATTCACTTTGCCATAAACTGGAAACTAACACAACACTGTATGTTAACTATACTTCAAGAAAAGCAGTGGATGGTAGAGATTAAGCGTTTGATTTGAAGAAGCTTAGAGTGGGCTTCCCTGGTGGTCCAGTTGTTAAGAATCCACCAGCCAATGCAGGGGACACGGGTTCGATCCCTTGTCTGGGAAGATGTCACATGTAGCAGGGCTACTAAACCCATGCACCATAATTACTGAGTCCACACTCTCGAGCCTGGGAGCCCCAGTTACTGAAGCTTTCGTGCCCTTGAGCCTGTGCTCCACATTAAGAGAAGCCCCTGCAAGAAGAGTAGCCACAGCTTGCTGCAACTAGAGAAAGCCCACACGCAACAGAGAAGACCCAGCACAGTAAAACTTACATAAATACATAAATAATAAAAAAGAAGAAACTTATGGTATCATCGGGGGCAAAGACATGCATTCAGGTAATGGTGGGATTTGAGAAAATGAAATAGAACCCCACACTTGGCCACAGAAGAATGAGAAAGGTAAAAGAGACAGGGAAGGAGGCAATATTTTAACTGAGATCCGAATCCTAAGCCATGGGTCAACCATGAGAGGACCCGAGCAGAGGGTATTTAGGAAGAGGGAAAAGCCACTGTAAAAGTCAGACAACAGAAATGAGCATGAAATCTTGAAGAAATAAACCAAACGCAGAATAGGATGACTGAAGCGGAAGGGAGAGAGGCAATGTGGGTGAGAGGAATTTGGCAGGGCCAGATCATACAAGGCCTGAAAGGTTAAAGTGAGGAAGTTAGATTTTAGTAAAACCACTGCAAAAAGGCCCTTAGGATGCTTTCTGCATGGGAGCGATACGGCTGACTTACATGTTTAAAAGCCACATTGACTACTTGGTGAGGTGTGGATTGTGGGGAGGAAGGGCTGAAGGGAACATCCCTGGGTGATGTTAACATCAGCGGGTGAACATCTAAGGAGAAATGGGATATTTGCATGGTATCAGGATACTACCCTGAAATTAACTGCAAAGGGAAAGAAGTAACTTCACAGTGGAGAAACCTGGCTGACACTACCTTAGCCACATAATCAAAGTGAACATTGCCAGGAAGAAAGCATACTGGTATCACGTCACCTCATTTCTGTGCTGTGTTTGCCAGAAAACAATAACTTCTAATCAGGAGAAAACATCAGACAGACCCATATTGGGAAACACTCTTCAGTGTTTTTGACTGGGACTTTTCAAAAATGCCAAGATCATGAAAAACAAGGAAGGATGGACAGATTGTCCAAAGTGCCCACCTGGCCCCAGGAGGATCAGTTTCACCCACATCTTGGACCTCCAAGTCTGACCTGCACACACAGGTAGTTCAAAAAAAAGTTGAGTAGTAACTTACTGCCTGAACGTGCACACATATTACCTGTACAACTCGGTGGACGCCTGCGTGTGTACACACCTGTACAGCCTCCCAACGCCAGATCACCCGCAGATCACCCTCTCAAAGTCCCCCTCCTCCTTCTCTTCATCACTCCCCGAACCGTACACAATCAGTTTGGCTTTTCTTCCTAGGGATTAGTTTTGCGTGTTCTAGAACTCTCCAGAGAAGAGAAATGATGCCGTGTCTCCTCTCTTCTTTCCAGCTTCATTAGCTCACCTTTAAGCCTGTGGGCTGTGTCCAGGCTCACTGCTCTCTTTGAGCAGCATGTTGTTAATGAACCCACAGCCGTGTGTTTATCTATCCTCCTAAAGATGGGCGTTTGGCTCATTTCCAGCTTGGGGCAATCACACGTGATGCTGCTGCGAACGTTCTCGTACACAACTTCTTTTTTCATCAAAAAAATTTTTTTAATTGAAGTGTAGTTTTACAGTGCTGTGTTAGTTTCAGGTGTACAGCAAAGTGATTCAGATTTTTTCCCTACATGAGTTACTATAAAATATTACACCGTACAGGAAGGCCTTGTCATTTATCTCTCTTATATATAGCAGTGTGTACGATGCTTTTGAACTGGGGTTCTGAAGAAGACCCTTACGTCCCTTGGATAGCAAGGAGATCAAGCCCAGTCCTAAAGGGAATCAAGCCTGAGTATTTATCGACAGGACTGATGCTGAAGCTCCAATGCTTTGGCTACCTGATGCGCACAGCCAAGTCACTGGAAAAGACCCTGACGCTGGGAAAGACTGAGGGCAGGAGTAGAAGCGGGTGGCAGAGGATGAGGTGGTTGGATGGCACCATCGACTCAGCAGACACGAGTCTGAGCAAACTCTGAGAGACGGCGAAGGACAGGGAAGCCTGGTGTGCTGCAGTCCCGGGGGCTGCAAACAGCTGGACACGACTTAGTGGCTGAACAAGAGCAGTGTGTACCTGCTGACCCCAAGCTCCTAATCTATCCTCCCCACAGTCCTTCCCCTTTGGCAACCGTAAGTTTGCTTCCTTTTATTTTTCAAATTATTTCTTGTGGCTGTGCCAGGCCTTCACTGCAGTGCATGGGCTTCTCGCTGCAGGGGCTGCCCTTGTTGTTGCTGTGGCACACGGGCTTAGCTGCCCTGTGGCATGTGGAATCTCCCCAGCCCAGGGATCAAACCCGTGTCTCCTGCATTGGCAGGCAGGTTCTTAACCACTTTGGGGACATCAGGGAAGTCCGATATGTTTGTTTTCTATGTCTGTGAGTCTGCTTCTGTCCTGTAAAGTTCCTTTGTATCACTTTCTTTTCGATTCCACATGTAAGTGATATCATATTATATTTGTCCTTTGCGGTCTGACTCATTCAGCCATAAAAATGAAGAAAATAGTGCCATTTGCAGCAAGATGGATGGACCTCGAGATGATCACACTAAGTGACATAAGGGGTATACAACTTTTGATGACACGTTCACGCCCTCATTTTTCTTGGGTGGATTTGCTCGGTTCTGGATAGACCTATGTTTCATTCTGCAAACACTTCCCCTTCTCCCTTGGCCAGTAAACTCAGTTTCTGCTCTGAGAGAAAGTCTGGTGCCCACTCTTAATGTAATTACATTTCCACATCTTGTTACAATGAAGTGGCTGCCGCTGTAAATAATCCCAGGAGGAAGACAAGAGGAGAATGGACCGTTTGCCTTGAGAACGAAGCACGTCTGGATAAGCCTGGGAGAGACGGGGAGATGCCTGATGTTTATTAACGACATTTCATGCTCTTCTCTCGGTTCCCAAAGAGCGATAACGCGACCCAGCTCAGAAATAATGGGACGTGTTCCTGGAAGGATGCTCATTTCTAGAGAGATTACGTATGTTGATATTAGAAAAATCTAGACCCGCCGTTAAGCACTCTTCTGGGACATGATCTCCCAGAGAAGTTGAGAGCCACATCCCGTAAACTCGTCCCCAAAGTTTAGCAAGAAACTTGCTCAGTGGGTCTGAGTTGTGTCAACTCAGTTCTTTCAGCTCAGGGCTCCTTCATCTCTGTGTGATAAAGAAAGCTGATTTTTTTTTCTTTGATTTCCAATCTAGCACAGACTGACATTTTTGTAAAACACAATGAAAATGTATTTGGAATCTAAAAAGAAATGATATAAATGATCTTACAAAACAGAAACAGACTCACAGACTTAGAGGAGGAATTTATGATTGCTGTGCAGAAGGCTGGGGGGAAGGGATAGTTAGGGAGTTTGGGATGGACACTGCTGTATTTAAAATGAACAACCAGCAAGGACCGACTGTCCGGCACAGGGAACTCTGCTCACTGTTATGTAGCAGCCTGGATGGGAGGGGAGTTTGGGGGAGAATGGATACATGTATACGTATGGCTGATACTCTCTGCTGTGCACCTGAAACTATCCCAACACTGTTAACCAGCTATACTCCAACATAAAACAAGAAGTTTTAAAGAATGTGTTTGGAGGATGTGATGATGCTGAGTTGCTATAGCCTTACTGAGGCAAGAGATGTGATGATGTCTTCTTGGCCAGAGAGTTCCTATCAAAACATCATTGACACGGTGTTCCTTGCCCTTCCCAATCTTCTGCTAATTTACACAGTGTCCAGGGCAGGTGACCTCTTGGAGGACATGCCCTGCCTGCCCAGCTGTGCCTGACCCAAGCACACCCCTCTGTGATGTAACAGGAGTTTGGAGCATTGAGTGCATCATAATTTTCCTTTTCTTTTGCTCAATGAGAAGCAAGAAGTACATGGGCTTTGAAGTTATCCCAGGCCAGACATACAGACAGAATATTGAAATGCACTGATATTAATATCTATAATCACTCTCTCTATATTTATAGCTATATACTCTTATTCATGGACTTCCCAGGTGGTACTGGTGGCAAAGAACCTGCCTGCCAATGCAGGAGACTAAGAGACTAAGGTCAGTCCCTGGGTCGGGAAGATCCCACCAGGGAGGAGGAGAGCATGGCAACCCACTC
>SJYX01008328.1:9163-30557 GCA_006410675.1 Oreotragus oreotragus
ATGCAGAGTACATCATGAGAAACGCTGGACTGGAAGAAACACAAGCTGGAATCAAGATTGCCGGGAGAAATATCAATAACCTCAGATATGCTGATGACACCACCCTTATGGCAGAAAGTGAGGAGGAGCTAAAAAAGCCTCTTGATGAAAGTGAAGGAGGAGAGCAAAAAAGTTGGCTTAAAGCTCAACATTCAGAAAACAAAGATCATGGCATCCGGTCCCATCACTTCATGGGAAATAGATGGGGAAACAGTGGAAACAGTCATGCGAAGAGTTGACTCATTGGAAAAGACTCTGATGCTGGGAGGGATTGAGGGCAGGAGGAGAAGGGGACGACCGAGGATGAGATGGCTGGATGGCATCACGGACTCGATGGACGTGAGTCTGAGTGAACTCCGGGAGATGGTGATGGACAGGGAGGCCTGGCGTGCTGCGATTCATGGGGTCGCAAAGAGTCGGACACGAGTGAACGACTGAACTGAACTGAACTGAACTAGCTATTCTTACAAAGCAAAGGAAAGGCACCTGAATTTTGTGTTTAAAAATATCTAATCCATCCAACGAAGATCTACTCTGTTCCACAATGATATACATCCTATAAATGTCACATCTTTTTATGAGGCATTGTCAGTTTCTTTTTCCTTCCTTAAGGAAACTGTCATACCACGTTATCTCCTAAGTTCCATGTAGAGTCCCACAGTATGTATCCTGAGCTTTAAGAAGAACCTGTATTTGAAGTCAATAGATTTTTTTAAACCTTACTTTTGCAATTTTCCATTAAACGACTATAAACTAGATATGTCTTCAAACAGTTATATTAGTGAAGTGGAATTTGGCAGGTAATGCTATGACTTATATTAAAAGTCACCTTTATGACTGTGTCTGAGAAAGAGAAACAATTTAATATAATATCACTCACTCATTCACATGTTTTTGATTATTTTGTCCCAGGCAATGAAATGATAATGACAAAATTTAGAAAGATAGATTTCAAATCTATTATGAATCCAATATATAGCTTTACATATTTTAAGAAAGAAGATTTTTATTCAATATATTTTTTCTGCTATCTTAGAAGTTATTGATCTATTTGCTACAAGTCTCCTCCTGCTCTTAAACTGTATAGCTACACATCTGTGGACCATTCAAGTAACTTACTACACCCTTTGGAACCGGTGAAAAGCTATTTACTATACTCTAAAGAGCAGTGATCTGCCTTAAAGTGTTCACATTTAAAAGTACAGACTTCCTCAAATGAAAAACAAAAATAAATAAAAACACAATGATCTTACTAAAACATACAGACTCATTGTTTTCTCAAAGAGAAGAACCTTGGCATAAATAAACCATGAATGTACCATTGAAGGAATACTGTAAGAATTATCAGTTATAGCATGTCAAATTTATTTCTTTGCTTTGAACAAGTGCCATACCATTTTTCTGAATCTGCTCTTCTATATCTTTCTCTCAAACAAAGATGTTTTGAAAATCTCTTGCTAGCTGACTACTATCTTAAGCACTGAGGTTATAGAGATGAGTAATACTTTCTTTAACTTGATTTTGTCATTAGTGGACAAATTATCCTCTGAGAATTTCAGTTTCTTCATATAAAGTATAATAAAAATATACTACTGCTATCTACCTCATTCAATTTTGTTATGAAATCACCAATATTTGGCCCAATTATGTGCTATATAGTAAGAATTCCACTGATGATAGGTATTATTCTCTCATTTATCAAAATATTGCTATCTGGTAAACTGTCAGAAGTAGGACAAATTTGAATGTAACAAAGGTACAAATAAAAAGGGAGAGAACTATAACTCTCTTGGACATACCAAGAATCCATGATCAAGGTACATGACTATTCTAAGTTCCAGGACCACAAAGAACAACAGGACAAAGTATTAACTTTCAAGTAGTTTAGGGTTTAGTTTTCCTGTGCACTGACTATAATTAAGTGGCAAGAGAGGAAAGAGTGCTGAAACAACCTAGCTATTATAACAGGAACGGAAAAGGTTAGTTTTCATTCCAATCCCAAAGAAGTTCAGTTCAGTTCAGTCGCTCAGTCGTGTCAGACTCTTTGCCATCCCATGAATCGCAGCACGCCAGGTCTCCCTGTCCATCACCAAATCCCGGAGTTCACCCAAACTCATGTGCATCAAGTCAGTGATGCCATCCAGCCATCTCATCCTCTGTCATCCCCCTCAACTCTCGCCCTCAATCCCAAAGAAAGGCAATGCCAAAGAATGCTCAAACTACCACACAACTGCAGTCATCTAACACGCTAGTAATGTTCAAAATTCTCCAAACCAGGTTTCAACAGTACGTGAGCTGTAAACGTCCAGATGTTCAAGCTGGTTTTAGAAAAGGCAGAGGAACTGGAGATCAAATTGCCAAAATCCGCTGGATCATTGAAAAAGCAAGAGAGTTCCAGAAAAACATCTATTTCTGCCTTATTGACGATGTCAAAGCCTTTGACTGTGTGCATCACAAGAAACTGTGGAAAATTCTGAAAGAGATGGGAATACCAGACCGCCTGACCTGCCTCTTGAGAAATATGTATGCAGGTCAGAAATCAACAGTTAGAACTGAACATGGAACTACAGACTGGTTCCAAATAGAGAAAGGAGTACGTCAAGGCTGTATATCGTCACCCTGCTTATTTAACTTATATGCAGAGCACATCATGTTAAATGCCAGGCTGGATGAAGCGCAAGCTGGAATCAAGACTGACAGGAGAAATATCAATAACCTCAGATATGCAGATGACATCACCCTTATGACAAAAAGCGAAGAAGAACTAAAGAGCCTCTTGAGGAAACTGAAAGAGTAGATTGAAAAAGTTGGCTTAAAGCTCAACATTCAGAAAACTAACATCATGGCATCTGATCCCATCACTTCATAGCAAATAAATGGGAAAACAGTGGAAACAGTGACAGACTTTATTTCGGGGGGCTCCAAAATTACTGCGGATGGTGACTGCAGCCATTAAATTAAAAGATGCTTACTCCTTGGAAGAAAAGTTATGACCAACCTAGATAGCATATTAAAAAGCAGAGACATTACTTTGTCAACAAAGGTCCATCTAGTCAAGGCTATGGTTTTTCCTGTAGTCATGTATGGATGTGAGAGTTGGACTATAAAGAAAGCTGAGCACTGAAGAGTTGATGCTTTTGCACTGTGGTGTTGGAGGACACTCTTGAGAGTCCCTTGGACATCAAGGAGATGCAACAAGTCCGTCCTAAAGGAAATCAGTCTTGAATATTCATTGGAAGGACTGATGCTGAAGCTGAAGCTCCAATATTTTGGCCACCTGATGCAAAGAACTGACTAACTTGAAAAGACCCTGATGCTGGGAAAGATTGAAAGTGAAAGGAGAAGAGGACAACAGAGGATGCGATGGTTGGATGGCATCACCAACTCTATGAACATTAGTTTGAGTAGACTCCGGGAGTTGGTGCTGGACAGGGAGGCCTGGAGTGCTGCAGTCCATAGGGTCGCAAAGAGTTGGACATGACTGAGTGACTGAATTGAACTGATAATGCTCTCAGAATAATTCTTCCTGTTTTATTAGAGATGTATACCTTATAGAAACTTATATCCTATAAAGTCTAAAATAAGACAAGTTAATTGTTAAATGCTTCTTGCCTTAGTGAATTTCCATTGTTTTTTAGAAAAAATATCTGTAATAGTTCAAAATCATTTAGGACAATATAATTAGTGTGATCTATAATATCAATTTGCAATGAAAGCTGTAGTCTTGCATATTTGTAGATCACATCACGTAAATGACAATGACATCAAATCAAAGTTCTGCCTCACTTCAACTTTCTTAGGAAAATGCAGGATCTCTGTCATTTTATTTCTGCTTATCTTATACTTTATCTTCAAAAAGATAAAGGCAATTGATTCAGATAATAATTTTTCAAAATATACTAACAAGAATTTCAGAGTAGTAAAAACCTCTACTGCCACCAAATATAAAATATGTTCATTCTTACCTGTACATGGGACAGTATGTTTTAGCTACCAACTCACAGGTATCAGACTGCAAGCATTTAAAATACTGATATTACTGACATTTGTTGAGCAAGTGATAAAAATAAAATTTGTATATAATGCTAAGGACAAACACACTTTGAAGAGATATTTAGCAGTATCTACCTCTATATATGTCTCTTAAAGAAACACTCACAAATATGCCAAGAGCCACATATTAAGATGTTAATTGTGCTATTCCTTGCAATAGTAAAAAAGGAGACAAATTTATAGTGAAATGCTATACTGCAATTAAATAAATAAATTCGATCTTTATTCATCAAAAATGAAAAAATTATTATGGTAGGAAAATAGTTGTAAAATTATACATAAATATTTTCCAGCTACTTAAGTTTCATAAAACTAAGGAAATAAAATTATATACTGGATTGGAGAAACATAGAGACCCACTAACCCACAGACTTCCCCCACCACACACACACAGACAACTACACACAACATACACATGCATACAAAAGACATAACTAGAAGATAGTGTTTACTTTTAGAAAGGGTTAAGATTCAGGAGGAGTGAAGCTTCAGTTTTCTTATGATAACAATTTAAGAAGAAAACAATTTCTTTATAAAATCAGACCTATATTTTCAATCAACAGTGCCAAGGGTTTGGTATGAAAATTTGAGTAGTAACTCTGCTAGCACTAGGATGTGCTGGGATTAAAGTTCTGGGAATCTTTATTTTTAAACATTTTAGTAAATTAAATAAATACTCAAGTGTTTAGTATTATCTGCTTATCTGTTTTATTATGTTGGTGGAAGCTTAAGCTATAGTAAGCTTGAAACAAATCATTAGACCAGTATGGCACGGCCAAAATGTTTTCCTAAGCCATTTCTTACATTATGAGATATAGTCTTGCTGTGGACGTTTGCAAATATATTTATAAAAAGGGGAACATAGTTAAGCATTGCACATTGACTAAAAAAGAACAGGTGTTGTAAGCCAAAACACCACAGAAGAAATGAGCAGCCTCCAGATTCAGCCTAATTAATCCAAATTGGATAAAGAAAAAAATAACACTGTGCTTTAATTTTGGCACTAATTTTTGTTAAGGTTAAAAAATACTATCTTAGAGTAATTATTTTCCTTAAGTACATTTTATGCACCCTTAAGCAATTTGGTTAAGTTGCCTCTCCTCTAGCTTCCTTTTATCCTTTAGAAGAAGTAAAAAGTCTTTGATTTCTACGGTTGCTTAAATAAAAAATGTAGAAAATTTAATCTGTATAGACATCCATTCATAAAAACCCACCTTTTAATGTTTAATTTAAAAATCTCAAGAGGGAAATAACTAATTCAGGACACCCAGTGATTTACATACTATACCCTTGTCAACAAATAGGCAAGACATGAATTATTATCATTTCCTTTTGTTTCACACTATTTTTTCCATTTTGGTTGCATCTGAATTTTAATCTATTCACATTCTGCTATTCACAGGAAAGTGGCTTGAAGCGGACAGCAAAAGCGGCACTAAATCGAGCACGTAAATCACTTCTTTCCCAGTTCCACAGCCGATTTAAAGAGCATCCTGGCACTAATGCTTGGAAATAATATACTGTCGAGCCCAACGCAGCAGAGGAACTCTACTTCAAATATAGGACAGTCCAGGTGACTGGGCAATTACAATTAGCCTCTTGGCTACAATGTCAGTGATAAACAGTCAAGCAAGTGATGGGTCTAAGAAAGTAATCAGGTAACTGTAAGAGTGATTTCTGACATTTTAGTGTTTAAAAAAATATTTTTAATTAAGCCATCTCACAACTTCAAAAATAGTTTCCGGAGCAATATGATTTTTTTAAATTAAACCACTATATAATATGACATAATAAAAATGACTAGAAAAACACTGGACACATAATATGTGCTCAATAAATATTACTGAAAACATTTGAAGAATGCTAATAAGCACACGTGTAGAAACACACAACCTTTCTAATACTCAAGCACTGCTCCAATGTTTGAAATAGCTTTTCAAAGCATACCTTTTCCCAATTAGTTGTATATGAAATAATAACTACATTGATACATTGACATCAATTTTAAGTCAACTGACATAAAATTGACAAGCATTTACATAATGGTTACATACAAATACAGATACAGCATATTAAGTTATGCATACTCTTCAAATAGATAACCAGAGAAACAGAAAAGATTGTGTTTAAGTATACTTGGTCTTTTCACTGGAAATATTAATAATTTTCACGGTGCATATGCCACATACATACACAATGAATGTATATAACAGCTTATTAATAGATATCATGGCTTACAAATTTCTGTCGAGGCAAGAATTTTCCAGCCTTTGAATTACACAAGTGTGCTGGCACATGTTAAAATGGAACTATGATAAGGACATATATTACCTTTACTCTTCTAAAATACATTCAGTTTAAATTCCGTATGTTACATGAATATAGTGATGGTAATAACAAAATTTTTCCAAGGAACTCAGTGATCCATTCTTATACATTTCTGGTTGAGTATTATTAACTAACTAAATTCCACCATTAGAAAGCAAACTTTTCTAATTCAAAATGACATTATAATCATGCAAATCTAGAAACACTGATATTCAAGATTAACACTTCCATAAAAAGATAATTAAGAAAGCAATTAAAATATAAACAATTAAAACAAAACTAAGTATTACTTTTGTGGCAGGTGCCAGATGAAACAGAAATTGCATAACAAAATAACTCTAGTTTCATGTCTTATATTTTAATTGGGGGAAAAAGTCTATCATAAAGTTTTTAAAAATAAAATTAATGTAATTAGTACAAACTGTTGCAAGGATGAAAACACAAGAGTAATTTAGCCAGTTCAGCTCAGTTCAGTTGCTCAGTCATGTCTGACTCTTTGAACCTGAAAAATCGCAGCACGCCAGGCCTCCCTGTCCATCACCAACTTCCGGAGTCCACCAAAACCCATGTCCATTGAGTCGGTGATGCCATCCAAACATCTCATCCTCTGTCATACCCTTCTCCTTCTGCCATCAATCTTTCCCAGCATCAGGGTCTTTTCAAATGAGTCAGCTCTTTGCATCAGGTAGCCAAAGTACTGGAGTTTCAGCTTCAGCATCAGTCCTTCCAACGAATATTCAGGACTGATTTCCTCTGGGATGGACTAGTTGGATCTCCTTGGAGTCCAAGGGACTATCAAGAGTCTCTTCCAACACCACAGTTCAAAAGCATCAATTCTTCGGCGCTCAGCTTTCTGTATAGTCTAACGCTCACATCCATACATGGCCACTGGAAAACCATAGCCTTGACTAGACAGACCTTTGCTGATAAAGTAATGTCTCTGCTTTTTAATATGCTGTCTAGGTTGGTCATAACTTTCCTTCCAAGGAGTAAGCATCTTTTAATTTCATGACAGCAATCACCATCTGCAGTGACTTTGGAGCCCAGAAAAATAAAGTCAGCCACTTTCCCCATCTATTTGCCATAAAGGGATGGGACCAGACGTCATAATGTTAGTTTTCTGAATGTTGAGCTTTAAGCCAACTTTTTCACTCTCCTCTTTCAGTTTCATTAAGAGGCTCTTTAGTTATTCTTCACTTTCTGCCATAACAGTGGTGTCATCTGCATATCTGAGGTTATTGATATTTCTCCCAGCAGTCTTGATTCCAGCTTGTGTTTCTTCCAGTCCAGCATTTCTCATGATGTACTCTGCATACAAGTTAAATAACAGAGTGACAATATACATAGGAGCCTTGACATACTCCTTTCCCTATTTGAAACCAGTTTGTAGTTCCATTTCCAGTTCTAACTGTTGCTTCCTGACCTGCATGTAGATTTCTCAAGAGGCAGGTTAGGTGATCTGGTATTCCCATCTCTTTAAGAATTTTCCACAGTTTATTGTGATCCACACAGTCAAGGGCTTTGGCATAGTCAATAACGCAGAAGTAGATGTTTTTCTGGAACTCTCTTGCTTTTTCAATGATGCAGTGATGTTGGCAATTTGATCTCAGGTTCCTCTGCCTTTTCTAAAACCAGCTTGAACATATGGAAGTTCACAGTTCACGTATTGCTGAAGCTTGGCTTGGAGAATTTTAAGCATCACTTTACTACCACGAGAGGAGCTATCCCACATGTTAGGTCAGGTGTAGCGCCTGAGAGGAGCTACCCTATGTCCGAGGTCAGGGGCGGTGGCTGAGAGGAGCTACCCCAAGCCAGAGGTCAGGGGCAGGGGCTGAGAGGAGCTCCCCCACGTTCAAGGCAAGGAGTAGCGGCTGTGCTTTGCTGGAGTAGCCATGAAGATTCCCCAAGTCCACGGTAAGAGAAAACCAAGCAAGATGGTAGGCACTGAGAGAGCGCATCAGAGGACAGACAGACTGAAACCAGATTCACAGACAACTAGCCAATCTGATCACACGGACCACAGTCTTGTTTAACTCAATGAAACTAAGCCATGCTGTGTTAGGCCATCCAAGATGGATGGATCATGTTGGAGAGGTCTGACAGAATGCGGTCCACTGGAGAAGGGAATCACAAACCACTTCAATTTTCTTGCCTTGAGAACCCCATAAACAGTATAAAAAGGCAAAAAGATAGTACACTGAAAGATGAACTCTCCAGGTTGGTAGGTGCCCAATATGCTACTGGAGACCAGTGGAGAAATAACCCCAGAAAGAATGAAGAGACAGAGCCAAAGCAAAAACAACACTCAGTTGCTCTAGAGAGTAATGTTGCATAGGAACCTGGAATGTTAGGTCCATGAATCAAGGCAAATTGGAAGTGGTCAAACAGGAAATTTAGCCAGTTAGAGAAAATTTATACAGCAGTTAGAATTAGCCTCATTCCTACCAACAAGGGGGAAAAAAAAAAAAAGGCACAATCTTAAAAGAGGTAAAAGAAACAGAATGACAGATCACAGAGTTAGTGGTTTCTACTGGAAAGAGTTGATTCTAAATATGATGATCAAGGCCTGTGAAAACAATACAAATTTAAAAATCAACTGGTGGAAAATACAGAGCCATCTTTTATGCATGTGCAAACATGTGCATTTGTGTCTTTCTAGATAGCATATTAAAAAGCAGAGACATTACTTTGTCAACAAAGGTCTGTCTAGTCAAGGCTATGGTTTTTCCAGTGGTCATGTATGGATATGAGAGTTGGACTGTGAAGAAAGCCGAGCTCCAAAGGATTGATGTTTTTGAACTGTGGTGTTGGAGAAGACTCTTGAGTGTCCCTGGGACTGCAAGGAGATCCAACCAGTCCATTCTAAAGGAGATCAGTCCTGGGTGTTCATTGGAAGGACTGATGCTAAAGCTGAAATTCCAATACTTTGGCCATCTCATGTGAAGAGTTGACTCACTGGAAAAGAACCTGATTCTGGGAGGGATTGGGGGCAGGAGAAGAAGGGGACGACAAAGGATGAGATGCCTGGATGGCATCACCAACTCAATGGACAGGAGTTTGAGTGAACTCTGGGAGTTGATGATGGACAGGGAAGCCTGGCATGCTGCGGACACAACTGAGCAACTGAACTGAACTGAACTGAACTGTGTTTGTACAGGTGACAAAGGAATAATGTGGTCAACAAAGAAATAAGTATTCTTTTTGTGGATGGTCAGACAGAAATCCAGGATATGATGTACAGTTCAGTTCAGTTCAGTCGCTCAGTTGTGTCCAACTCTCCACAGTCCTATTAACCACAGCACGCCATGCAATAGTAGATAGTTACTGCAGCAGCGAAATTAAAGACACTTGTTCCTTGGATGGAAAGTTATGACCAACTTAGACAGCTAACTAAAAAGCAGATACATTAAATTTTTGCCAACAAAGGTCCATCTAGTCAAAGGTATGGTTTTCCCAGTGGTCATGTATGGATGTGAGAACTGGACTCTAAAGAAAGCTGAGTGCTGAAGAATTGATGCTTTTGGACTGTGGTGTTGGAGAAGACTCTTGAGAGTCCCTTGGACAGCAAAGAAATCCAACCAGTACAACCTATAAGAAATCAGTCTTAAATATTCATTTGAAGGACTGATGCTGAAGCTGAAACTCTAATACTTTGGCCACCTGATGCAAAGAGCTGACTCATTTGAAAAGACCTTGATGCTGGGAAAGACTGAAGGAGGGAGGTGAAGGGGATGACAGAGGATGAAATGGTTGGATGGCATCACCAACCTAATACACATGACTTTGAGTAAACTCCGGGAGTTAGGGATGGAAAGGGAAGCCTGGTGAGCTGCATTTCATGGGGTCACAAAGAGGTGGATACGACTGAGAGACTGAACTGAAACTGAACTGAACAGTAGCATGGTGAACACAGACAGCTCTCTGTTACCTAAACAGTCTCTCCTTTCATTTTAGGAACAGAATCCATACACTGGGTATAAAGTGTGCCCAGCTATAAAGCCACATATATTAGCTCTTCTCACAGAACCAAGGTGGGGAGAATTCAATAGCTGAAAGCATAAATTGTGTGATAATTCCAAGAAAATGCTCTAAAAAGGGCTTACTTAATTGGAAGACATGCTTTCTTTTCTTTCAGCCCTTTCCTCCTTCTGCCTGGCTTAAATGTACGTCTGATGGTTGGTAATCCAGAGGTCTTAGAAGATTAGACTGGAAGTTCTTTAAGAATGAAAATTCAATATTTAAAAAAAAAGCTCAATCATAAAATGGGCAGAATATGTAAATTGACATTTCTCCAAAGATATACAGATGGTCAAAAAGCACATGAAAAGATGTTCAACATCACTAATTATTAGAGAAATGCAAATCAAAACAACAATGAAGTTTATCAACTCACATGGGTCAGAATAGCCATCATCAAAAATTCTACAAAAATTAATGCTGGAGAGGGTGTGGAGAGAAGGGAATCTTCCTAAACTGTTGGTGGGAATATATGTTGGTACAAACGTTATGGAGAACAGTATGCAGATTCCTCAAAAACTAAATATAGAATTACCATAGGATCCAGAAATGACACTCCTGGGTATTAATTTGGAGAAAACCAAAATTCAAAAAGATAGATGTACCCCAATGTTTACTCAGCACTATTTGTTCACTGCAGCACTATTTACAATAGCCAAATCATGGAAGCAACCTAAATATCTAACAGCAAAGGAGAGGATAAAGATGTGCTGTGTGTATATATATATATATATATGTATATATTTATATGTGTGTGTGTGTACGTGTGTGTGTGTCTACACAATAAAATATTACTCAGCCATAAAAGAAACAAAATAATGTCATTTGCAGCAACATGGATGAACCTAGAGACTGTCATACTGAATTAAATAAAACAGAGAAAGATGAATATCATATGATATCACTCATATATGGAATCTAAAAAATAGTAAAAATGAACTTATTTCAAGATGGAAACAGAGTCACAGATGTAGAAAACAAACTTATGGTTTCCAGGGAAGAAAGGGGGAAGATAAATTGGAAGATTGGGATTGACATATATACACTACTGTATGTAAAATAGATAACTAACAAGAACCTATTGTATAGCATAAGGAAATTTACTCAGTAGTCTGTAATGGCCAATATGGGAAAATAATCTAAAAAAGAGTGGATATATGTATATGTATAATTGACTTGCTTTGCTATATACATGAAACTAACACAGTATTGTAATCAACTATATTTCAATAAAAATTAAAAGAGGGAAAGCAATACAAGCAGGACGGCTTAGTGTAATGACAAGGATCTTGGCACCTGAAGACAAAGAGGTAACAAATCAGTCTCAGGCTTTTTTTGTATAAGACAAAAACAAGTTCACTTATTGAAGCAATGAAACTCATTTAAGCCTTTGAACTTTTGATTTCTATGCAACAAAAGCTAATTCTAATGGATCCTTAAGCCTGTACCATAGGAGTATTGTCTAAATGATGCCAAGTATATACAGTTTTCTTTATGGGGCAAATCAACCTCTGTGTCATATTTGAAGTCTGAACTTAAATATCATCTCTTCAATGAGGCCTTCTTCGGTGTCTCAGTGTGAAATAATTCCTCCTGTTTCCCTTTTCCTTCATAGCCCTTATCAAACAGCTCAGAAGTGTATATGTATTGGTTTACTCTTCTAGTCTTTCTCTTCACTATCTCTATGAAACGGGAGAAAAGTAAATAAACTTGAGTAACTGACACAAAGTAGTGATTAATTAACATATGTTGGCTAAACAAATGAAGAAGCCATTAAAATAAAGCTACTGGATTTCTCTTAAAAGTCTGCATAAATTAAATATTTTCTGTAAAGATGACATTTTAAAAAGTTGAAAAGCTTTCTACTTATTTTCAATTGATTCGTTGGCAATGAAGCTTAATGTGTTTTTTTTTAAGTCTCCCATGAAGTGGTGAAAGCTTTTTGAAGACACTTAGACTGTCATTATTCTCTATGGAAAGAGCCTTATTTAAATAGTTTCTTAAGTAAATGATATTTTAGTAATATAATCATCTTCATTTCAATTAGGTAAAATCCATTGCCATCTTTTCTTCAATGTGAAATTTTCAACATTATAGACAAACTCTAACTAGCTTTACACTATTGAACTTTTATACTTTTCATTAACTCCATCACTTCGAAATTCTTTTCTTTTTCCAGTCTTCTGGATTTAGGGTTAACCATTTAAGAGCATCAATAAATTCTTCTAACACATTTTTTTCCTTTATAGCTTTTATTTTTCTTTGCATCTGTCATTGGTCTTTCTCACACGCACTACCTACCTAAAAATTTCATAGTTAATAAAGCAAGTGCAACCTCTACATACATAATTTATAAACTCATACTGTCAGATCTTAAAACTCTTCCAGTCCATCTCTTTAAGAATTTTCCACAGTTTATTGTGATCCACACAGTCAAGGGCTTTGGCATAGTCAATAACGCAGAAGTAGATGTTTTTCTGGAACTCTCTTGCTTTTTCAATGATGCAGTGATGTTGGCAATTTGATCTCAGGTTCCTCTGCCTTTTCTAAAACCAGCTTGAACATATGGAAGTTCACAGTTCACGTATTGCTGAAGCTTGGCTTGGAGAATTTTAAGCATCACTTTACTACCACGAGAGGAGCTATCCCACATGTTAGGTCAGGTGTAGCGCCTGAGAGGAGCTACCCCATGTCCGAGGTCAGGGGCGGTGGCTGAGAGGAGCTACCCCAAGCCAGAGGTCAGGGGCAGGGGCTGAGAGGAGCTCCCCCACGTTCAAGGCAAGGAGTAGCGGCTGTGCTTTGCTGGAGTAGCCATGAAGATTCCCCAAGTCCACGGTAAGAGAAAACCAAGCAAGATGGTAGGCACTGAGAGAGCGCATCAGAGGACAGACAGACTGAAACCAGATTCACAGACAACTAGCCAATCTGATCACACGGACCACAGTCTTGTTTAACTCAATGAAACTAAGCCATGCTGTGTTAGGCCATCCAAGATGGATGGATCATGTTGGAGAGGTCTGACAGAATGCGGTCCACTGGAGAAGGGAATCACAAACCACTTCAATTTTCTTGCCTTGAGAACCCCATAAACAGTATAAAAAGGCAAAAAGATAGTACACTGAAAGATGAACTCTCCAGGTTGGTAGGTGCCCAATATGCTACTGGAGACCAGTGGAGAAATAACCCCAGAAAGAATGAAGAGACAGAGCCAAAGCAAAAACAACACTCAGTTGCTCTAGAGAGTAATGTTGCATAGGAACCTGGAATGTTAGGTCCATGAATCAAGGCAAATTGGAAGTGGTCAAACAGGAAATTTAGCCAGTTAGAGAAAATTTATACAGCAGTTAGAATTAGCCTCATTCCTACCAACAAGGGGGAAAAAAAAAAAAAGGCACAATCTTAAAAGAGGTAAAAGAAACAGAATGACAGATCACAGAGTTAGTGGTTTCTACTGGAAAGAGTTGATTCTAAATATGATGATCAAGGCCTGTGAAAACAATACAAATTTAAAAATCAACTGGTGGAAAATACAGAGCCATCTTTTATGCATGTGCAAACATGTGCATTTGTGTCTTTCTAGATAGCATATTAAAAAGCAGAGACATTACTTTGTCAACAAAGGTCTGTCTAGTCAAGGCTATGGTTTTTCCAGTGGTCATGTATGGATATGAGAGTTGGACTGTGAAGAAAGCCGAGCTCCAAAGGATTGATGTTTTTGAACTGTGGTGTTGGAGAAGACTCTTGAGTGTCCCTGGGACTGCAAGGAGATCCAACCAGTCCATTCTAAAGGAGATCAGTCCTGGGTGTTCATTGGAAGGACTGATGCTAAAGCTGAAATTCCAATACTTTGGCCATCTCATGTGAAGAGTTGACTCACTGGAAAAGAACCTGATTCTGGGAGGGATTGGGGGCAGGAGAAGAAGGGGACGACAAAGGATGAGATGCCTGGATGGCATCACCAACTCAATGGACAGGAGTTTGAGTGAACTCTGGGAGTTGATGATGGACAGGGAAGCCTGGCATGCTGCGGACACAACTGAGCAACTGAACTGAACTGAACTGAACTGTGTTTGTACAGGTGACAAAGGAATAATGTGGTCAACAAAGAAATAAGTATTCTTTTTGTGGATGGTCAGACAGAAATCCAGGATATGATGTACAGTTCAGTTCAGTTCAGTCGCTCAGTTGTGTCCAACTCTCCACAGTCCTATTAACCACAGCACGCCATGCAATAGTAGATAGTTACTGCAGCAGCGAAATTAAAGACACTTGTTCCTTGGATGGAAAGTTATGACCAACTTAGACAGCTAACTAAAAAGCAGAGACATTAAATTTTTGCCAACAAAGGTCCATCTAGTCAAAGGTATGGTTTTCCCAGTGGTCATGTATGGATGTGAGAACTGGACTCTAAAGAAAGCTGAGTGCTGAAGAATTGATGCTTTTGGACTGTGGTGTTGGAGAAGACTCTTGAGAGTCCCTTGGACAGCAAAGAAATCCAACCAGTACAACCTACAAGAAATCAGTCTTAAATATTCATTTGAAGGACTGATGCTGAAGCTGAAACTCTAATACTTTGGCCACCTGATGCAAAGAGCTGACTCATTTGAAAAGACCTTGATGCTGGGAAAGACTGAAGGAGGGAGGTGAAGGGGATGACAGAGGATGAAATGGTTGGATGGCATCACCAACCTAATACACATGACTTTGAGTAAACTCCGGGAGTTAGGGATGGAAAGGGAAGCCTGGTGAGCTGCATTTCATGGGGTCACAAAGAGGTGGATACGACTGAGAGACTGAACTGAAACTGAACTGAACAGTAGCATGGTGAACACAGACAGCTCTCTGTTACCTAAACAGTCTCTCCTTTCATTTTAGGAACAGAATCCATACACTGGGTATAAAGTGTGCCCAGCTATAAAGCCACATATATTAGCTCTTCTCACAGAACCAAGGTGGGGAGAATTCAATAGCTGAAAGCATAAATTGTGTGATAATTCCAAGAAAATGCTCTAAAAAGGGCTTACTTAATTGGAAGACATGCTTTCTTTTCTTTCAGCCCTTTCCTCCTTCTGCCTGGCTTAAATGTACGTCTGATGGTTGGTAATCCAGAGGTCTTAGAAGATTAGACTGGAAGTTCTTTAAGAATGAAAATTCAATATTTAAAAAAAAAGCTCAATCATAAAATGGGCAGAATATGTAAATTGACATTTCTCCAAAGATATACAGATGGTCAAAAAGCACATGAAAAGATGTTCAACATCACTAATTATTAGAGAAATGCAAATCAAAACAACAATGAAGTTTATCAACTCACATGGGTCAGAATAGCCATCATCAAAAATTCTACAAAAATTAATGCTGGAGAGGGTGTGGAGAGAAGGGAATCTTCCTAAACTGTTGGTGGGAATATATGTTGGTACAAACGTTATGGAGAACAGTATGCAGATTCCTCAAAAACTAAATATAGAATTACCATAGGATCCAGAAATGACACTCCTGGGTATTAATTTGGAGAAAACCAAAATTCAAAAAGATAGATGTACCCCAATGTTTACTCAGCACTATTTGTTCACTGCAGCACTATTTACAATAGCCAAATCATGGAAGCAACCTAAATATCTAACAGCAAAGGAGAGGATAAAGATGTGCTGTGTGTATATATATATATATATATATATGTATATATTTATATGTGTGTGTGTGTACGTGTGTGTGTGTCTACACAATAAAATATTACTCAGCCATAAAAGAAACAAAATAATGTCATTTGCAGCAACATGGATGAACCTAGAGACTGTCATACTGAATTAAATAAAACAGAGAAAGATGAATATCATATGATATCACTCATATATGGAATCTAAAAAATAGTAAAAATGAACTTATTTCAAGATGGAAACAGAGTCACAGATGTAGAAAACAAACTTATGGTTTCCAGGGAAGAAAGGGGGAAGATAAATTGGAAGATTGGGATTGACATATATACACTACTGTATGTAAAATAGATAACTAACAAGAACCTATTGTATAGCATAAGGAAATTTACTCAGTAGTCTGTAATGGCCAATATGGGAAAATAATCTAAAAAAGAGTGGATATATGTATATGTATAATTGACTTGCTTTGCTATATACATGAAACTAACACAGTATTGTAATCAACTATATTTCAATAAAAATTAAAAGAGGGAAAGCAATACAAGCAGGACGGCTTAGTGTAATGACAAGGATCTTGGCACCTGAAGACAAAGAGGTAACAAATCAGTCTCAGGCTTTTTTTGTATAAGACAAAAACAAGTTCACTTATTGAAGCAATGAAACTCATTTAAGCCTTTGAACTTTTGATTTCTATGCAACAAAAGCTAATTCTAATGGATCCTTAAGCCTGTACCATAGGAGTATTGTCTAAATGATGCCAAGTATATACAGTTTTCTTTATGGGGCAAATCAACCTCTGTGTCATATTTGAAGTCTGAACTTAAATATCATCTCTTCAATGAGGCCTTCTTCGGTGTCTCAGTGTGAAATAATTCCTCCTGTTTCCCTTTTCCTTCATAGCCCTTATCAAACAGCTCAGAAGTGTATATGTATTGGTTTACTCTTCTAGTCTTTCTCTTCACTATCTCTATGAAACGGGAGAAAAGTAAATAAACTTGAGTAACTGACACAAAGTAGTGATTAATTAACATATGTTGGCTAAACAAATGAAGAAGCCATTAAAATAAAGCTACTGGATTTCTCTTAAAAGTCTGCATAAATTAAATATTTTCTGTAAAGATGACATTTTAAAAAGTTGAAAAGCTTTCTACTTATTTTCAATTGATTCGTTGGCAATGAAGCTTAATGTGTTTTTTTTTAAGTCTCCCATGAAGTGGTGAAAGCTTTTTGAAGACACTTAGACTGTCATTATTCTCTATGGAAAGAGCCTTATTTAAATAGTTTCTTAAGTAAATGATATTTTAGTAATATAATCATCTTCATTTCAATTAGGTAAAATCCATTGCCATCTTTTCTTCAATGTGAAATTTTCAACATTATAGACAAACTCTAACTAGCTTTACACTATTGAACTTTTATACTTTTCATTAACTCCATCACTTCGAAATTCTTTTCTTTTTCCAGTCTTCTGGATTTAGGGTTAACCATTTAAGAGCATCAATAAATTCTTCTAACACATTTTTTTCCTTTATAGCTTTTATTTTTCTTTGCATCTGTCATTGGTCTTTCTCACACGCACTACCTACCAAAAAATTTCATAGTTAATAAAGCAAGTGCAACCTCTACATACATAATTTATAAACTCATACTGTCAGATCTTAAAACTCTTCCAGTTTCAGGCATACTTTTATAATGGACTCTTTAAGAATCACTTTTATTTCTGATACCTTCATCATCTTAATAGGCATTTATCAGTTATAATTTATTCTTTCCAATTCTCAATTGTCTAGTGCTTTTGTCTACCTCATTTTGGTCAAGAGTACTACCATACTACCATCTTCATAAGTTTTAAAAAGGGGGGCATTTTGACTTTTCCTTACTTTGTTTCATACACTCAGTTAAGTTTCCCTTCAGAACTTCTTGTGTTAGTAACATCAACTTCTTCCCAGTACAATCTCAATTATTCTAATTCAGATCCTCATTATAAATACAAAATCAATAGTGAGACAAATGATTCTGTAAAAGTACCCAATATCAGATAACTCCTGAGCTCTTTATCCTTGGAAAATTTGCTTCTTAGAAAATTTAACACAGAAAGTGAAGAGGAACTAAAAAGCCTTTTGATGAAAGTGAAAGAGGAGAGTGAAAAAAGTTGGCTTAAAGCTCAACATTCAGAAAACTAAGATCATGGCATCTGGCCCCATCACTTCATGGCAAACAGATGGGGAAACAGTGTCAGACTTTATTTTTTGGAGCTCCAAAATCACTGCAGATGGTGACTGCAGCCATGAAATTAAAAGACGCTTACTCCTTGGAAGGAAAGTTATGACCAACCTAGATAGCATATTAAAAAGCAGAGACATTACTTTTCCAACAAAGGTCTATCTAGTTAAGGCTATGATTTTTTTCAGTAGTCATGTATGGATGTGAGAGTTGGACTGTGAAGAAAGCTGAGCGCTGAAGAATTGATGCTTTTGAACTGTGGTGTTGGAGAAGACTCTTGAAAGTCCCATGGACTGCAAGATCAAACCAGTCCATTCTAAAGGATATCAGTCCTGGGTGTTCTTTGGAAGGACTGATGCTAAAGCTGAAACTCCAATACTTTGGCCACCTCATGCGAAGAGTTGACTCATTGGAAACGACTCTAATGCTGGGAGGGATTAGGGGCAGAAGAAGGGGATGACAGAGGATGAGATGGCTGGATGGCATCACTGACTCAATGGACATGGGTTTGGGTGAACTCTGGAAGTTGGTGATGGACATGGAGGCCTGATGTGCTGCAGTTCATGGGGTCGCAAAGAGTTGGACACGACTAAGCAACTGAACTGAACTGAACTGAACTGAAAAGTCAACTTATACATGATATTATATTTCCATTTGGAAGATGCTATGCATTAGTTTGGGCTTCCCTGATAGCTCAGTTGGTAAAAAAATCCGCCTGAATTGCCTGGGTCAGGAAGATTCACTGGAGAAGGGATAGGCTTCTCACACCAGTATTCTTAGGCTTTCCTCGTGGCTCAGCTGGTAAAGAATCTGCCTGCAATACAGGAGACCTGGGTTCTGTCCCTGGGTTGAGAAGATACCCTGAACAAGGGAAAGGCTACCCACTCCAGTACTCCGGCCTAGAGAATTCCATGGGCTGTATAGTCCATGGGGTCATAGAGTCAGATGTGACTTTCACTTTCACTTTCACATTAGTTTTACTTATACACAGATTTTTAAAGTTATAAGACTACCTCATTTTATCATAATTAAACAAGGTAGGCAGGATGAATATTTTCATCCTTATTTAAATATTTAGAAAATCTGGATTGGCATGATTAAATGCATCTCTCTAAGAGACACATGAGAAGTGCATGAATTAGAACTTAGGTTTTTGTTTTTCCTATACTACTATCTGATAAGATAGCAATACATTACCTAGTATTTTCAAATATAATCAAATATTTCTAGTATTTGATGAGGGGCAGAGTGTTACACCTAAAAGTGTGATAACTGATCATATAATTGAGCTGTCAGAGTTTTCCTTAAAGCAACAGAGAGTAATTTAGCTAAGAAAGAATGAATGCTTCTCATCTGACATTCAGCTTAACCTCATTTAAGAAGCGTCTCTAGAAAGATCAGTAATGAAATTACAATAATTCACACAAAGTGCCTATACACAAACATGCTTAATTTACACAATAAACATAAGTGGCTCAAATGCCCAACTAAGTATTGCATTTTCTATTAATCTGTGAAAGTTAATTTAAGAAATTAATAAGCTCTGTTTGAACTTCTTTGGAAATAATTGTAAATTTGGGGTGAAATCAAAAGTTATATTTTATTTACATTTATGAAAATGTATCTATTATTTAGATTTTTAAAAATAAAAATAAAAGCTCAGAAATATAATAATCACACTGATACTGTCCATATGCCTGATATTTATACTAATTTGCTTACAAAAATAAATTTAGAACATTTGGGTAAAAATTGTTTACATAGGTTTAAGGTAATTTAGAAAATCTTCTGTTTTCAGTTAATCTGCAGTAATACACTGCTAAAACAAAATGATGCAATCTCTTTTTTTCAGCTTTATTAAGATACAATTGACAAAATGGCAACACCTTTACTATCTGATGATTTGATATACGTATATGTTGTGAAAGGATTCTAACACAAGTTAATTAACATCTCTTACTTCACATAGTTACCCTTTGTGGGAGTGAGAACTCTTAATACCTGCTCTTTTAGTACATTTCAATTATATAAAGTAGTGATATCACTTACAGTTACTATGCTCTACATTGGATCCTCTATTCATAACTGTAAGTTTATTTCATTTTACCAACTTTTCCCTATTTCCTTTTTTCCTGGAAACCACCATTCTACTGCTGTCATGACTTTAACTTTTTTTAAGACTCCATATATAAGTGATACCATGTCATATCTCTTTTTCTCTGTCTTACTTCATTTAGTGTAATGACCTCCCAATTCATGCATGTTGTTGCAAATGTCCAAATTTCATTCATTTTTAAAGGTGAATAATATTCCATTATATATACACATACCACTTATTTATCCATTCATGAACACTTAGGTAGTTTTCTTACCTTGGCTATCATGACCAATGCTGCAAGCAACATGGGAATAAACTATATCATCAAGATAGTGATTTGGCTATATACTCAGAAGCAGGATTGCTGGATCATATATGGTAATTCTATTTTTCATTTCCTAAGGAACCTCCATACTGTTACCCTTAATGACTGTACCAGTTTACATTCTTGCTAACAGTGTACAAATGTTATGAAGGGACATTATTTTACCTCTTTGAAATTCTATTAAACTGTAAGAAGAAAAAAAATATGAAAACTCGAACTTACAAAGTGTTTCCCCTTTTTTTATCTTTTATATTTTTTCCTAAGAATGAAACTAGAACACTTTTTAACACCATACACAAAAATAAACTCAAAATGGATTAAAGATCTAAATGTAAGACCAGAAACTATAAAACTCCTACAGGAGAACATAGGCAAAAAACTCTTCGACATACATCACAGCAGGATCCTCTATGACCCACTTCCCAGAATATTGGAAATAAGAGCAAAAATAAACAAATTGGATGTAATTAAACTTAAAAGCTTCTGCACAACAAAGGAAACTATAAGCAAGGTGAAAAAACAGCCTTCTGAATTGGAGAAAATAATCGCAAATGAAGCTGACAAACAACTAATCTCAAAAATATACAAGCAAATCATGTTTGGGAGTTCGTATAAAAAAATAAATAAATACAAAAAAAAAAAAGAAAATAAAAT
>SJYX01008328.1:33650-60571 GCA_006410675.1 Oreotragus oreotragus
ATTATACAGAGTGAAGTAAGCCAGAAAGAAAAACACCAATACAGTATACTAATGCATATATATGGAATTTAGAAAGATGATAACAATAACTCTATATGCAAGATAGCAAAAGACACACAGATGTATAGAACAGGCCTTTGGACTCTGTGGGAGAGGGGAAGGGTGGAAATATTTGGGAGAATGGCATTGAAACATGTATAATATCATATATGAAATGAATCACCAGTCCAGGTTTGATGCATGATACTGGATGCTTGGGGCTGATGCCCTGAGACGACCCAGAGGGATGGTACAGGGAGGGAGGAGGGAGGGGGGTTCAGGATGGGGAACACGTGGCAGATTCATGTTGATGTATGGCAAAACCAATACAATATTGTAAAGCAATTAACCTCCAATTAAAATAAATAAATTTATATTGAAAAAAAAAGAAACCTTAGATATATTTCAAACCAGACCTATCATTTTATCCATGAGGAGCTGATGCCTAAAGACATTGTGTGCAGAGCAAAGAATAAGAAGAAAGCTTTCTGGAAAAAAAAAAAAAAGTGTTTCCCCTTCTGATACTTTCAGATTGTTCATGTATCCTAGTAATAAAGCAACTGATAGAAATACCAATGTTATTCCAAGTACAACCATATTATTTACTTTATGAATAATTTTCTGTCAACAATCTGAAACATGATCTCAGATAAATCACAAAGGTTGACTGAGACTCTGAGAGAGGTGTTTTTATTGCTGCTGCTGCTGCTTAATCCCTCCAGTCATGTCCGACTCTATGCGACCCTATGGACTGTAGTCCACCAGGCTCCTCTGTCCATGGAATTCTCCAGTCAAGAATACTGGTGTGGGTTGCCATGCCCCCCTCCAAGGGATCTTCCCAACCCAGGAATCGAACCTGGGTCTCCAGCTTAAAGGCAGATTCTTTACCACTGAGCCATCAGGGAAGCCCATGATATTCATATCTTTGCAGAGAGATTATTCTACATGAGAGCTACATCACATCAATTAAAATAAAACTTGCTTAAATAGACATATGTTTCCTGGAAAAGAGACCACTGTAGGCGACAACCTGGTCATATGGATTCTTAAGTTTATAACAGAAAGTTTGTCTTTAATTCTAGTTTTTATTTCAATGGAAATGGCACCAAGACAAAGTCTGTAACTATGTTTCTTATGATATATTGTAAAATATTCAAAAATCTGAATTTATTTAGTTATGTTCTTTTTTTCAGTGCTAGGAAATAACTTGCACTTGCTGTGAGGTAGAACTCAAATACCACAGACAGTTCCATGGTAAATCACACTGTGCTGTGTTGTGCTTAGTCACTCAATCATGACCTACTCTTTGTGATCCCATGGACTATAGCTGGCAAGGTTCCTCTGTCCATGGGGATTCTCCAAGCAAAATACTGAAGTGGGTAGCCTATTCATTCTCTAGGGGGTCTTTCTGGCCCAGGAATCGAACCGGGTTCTACTTGAATTGCAGGTGGATTCTTTACCAGCTGAGCTACCAGGGAAGCCTGGAAAATTACACTGCTGCTGCTGCTAAGTCACTTCAGTCGTGTCCAACTCTATGGGATCCCATAGACGGCAGCCCACCAGGCTCCACCATCCCTGGGATTCTCCAGGCAAGAACACTGGAGTGGGNCTTGAATTGCAGGTGGATTCTTTACCAGCTGAGCTACCAGGGAAGCCTGGAAAATTACACTGCTGCTGCTGCTAAGTCACTTCAGTCGTGTCCAACTCTATGGGATCCCATAGACGGCAGCCCACCAGGCTCCACCATCCCTGGGATTCTCCAGGCAAGAACACTGGAGTGGGTTGCCATTTCCTTCTCTGATGCATGAACGTGAAAAGTGAAAGTGAAGTCGCTCAGTTGTGTCCAATCATCAGCAACCCCATGGACTGCAGCCTTCTAGGCTCCCCAATCCATGGGATTTTCCAGGCAAGAGTACTGGAGTGGGGTGTCATTGCCTTCTCTGGAAAATTACACTAGTAAACACGAATTTGGAAAGGGAATGTTAAAATACTAATTTTTTAATAAAAGCTCATCAAAATGATTTTAAAATGATAAACATGAATTTCTACATTGAACTAAAATCAAGTAATAGATTTGGTTTATTCTATCTTTTCTCCTTATTCTACTAATATTTAATTGTTAATGAAGCCACCTCAATCTTGGATAATATGCTCTGCTCTCCTTGTCATGATGAAAGATATTCAATGTTTATCTATGAGGGATAATGACAAGAGAGAATGTACTAAATTGCAGGACATGGAGGATGGAATAGTGAGGTTAAAATCACATACAGAATAGAAGGGTGGCCATTTTCCCAGAGTTGAAAAATTTTGAAGATGATTATGTCACAAAAAAAGATGTTCTGGAAAATTCAATTTCTGAATGCTGAGAAACAGATAAATTCATTTATTGACGAAGTCTGTTTAGACTATGGATATCCAACCAATTCCTTAGCCCATCAAAGCTAGTATTATATATTTCTTAGGCCATAAATTTATTATTAATTATTGTGTAATTTGTTCAAACTTTTAAAATTCTCTTTTTTTAAGTTACAGGAAAATTCAGTACATGTAAAATGTCAGGGAGTATGTTAAGGATTCCATTGTTTAATAATGGGTTGAAGGTTTAAATAATACTAATGATATCACAGAATTAAACTGTATCTTATATTCTAGATAGGATAAATCATAGGTCCAATGAAAGAAAAAAGGTATGACTGATTTAGGGAAAATGTCAACAAAATCTGGTTTACAGAAAAAGAGTCAAAAAATAGCAAATAACATTTTGGCCAGAAAAGTTAGTCTAACTGAACTAATCATTAGGATTTTACTTTATGTATACACATAATAAAATAGCTAGTACAGAGAATTATTAAAATATGAAAATGCTTAGAAAATCACAAACTGAAATATGACAAAGATTATGTTAGTCATGAAGCAATACATCAACATTTTCAGTAATTTATCAAAAAAGTGTTGAGCATGTCACTTAAAAGCTGTGATATACTGCATGCTCTGTCCTAAGATGAGACATGCAGTTTTAAACAGGTAAATTTTTGTTCTCATTCTGTGTTCATATTGCTTTGTAGATGTGTATTTCTATATCATGGTAAATAGGCTCTTTGCATATACCTTATAGAAGAAAAATATTCAAAATTTCTAATTTTCAAAACCTTTATAAGACAAAACTAAAATAACTTTAAAAAATATGTATTTATTTATTTAGCTGCATTGGGTCTTAGTAGCAGGACATGGAATCTTCCTTGTGTCATGCAAGATCTTTCACTGTGCACACAGACTCTAGTTGTGCCACATGGGCTTAGTTGCTCCATAGTTTGTAGGAACTTACTTCCTTGATCAGGAGCACCTGTGTGCCCTGCATTGCAAGGCAGATTCTTAACCACTGGATCACCAAGGAAATCCCAAGAGAGTTCTAAATGCACGGCTTCCATCATCAATGAACATCATGGCATCCAGTCCTATCACTGCATGGCAAATAGATAGGGACACTATGGAAACATGAACAAACTTTATTTTATTGGGTTCCAAAATCACTGCAGATGGTGACTGCAGCCATGAAATTAAAAGCCATCTGATGCTGAGCTTTAGCTTCAGCATCAGTCCTTCCAATGAATATTCAGGATTGTTTTCCTTTATAATTGACTGATTTGATCTCCTTGCAGTCCAAGAGACTCACAAGAATCTTCTCCAGCACTACAGTTCAAAAACATCAATTATTCAGCGCTCAGCCTTCTTTATGGTCCAACTCTCACATCCATACACGACTATTGGAAAAACCATAGTGTTGACTATATGGATCTTTGTCAGCAAAGTAATGTCTCTGCTTTTTAATATACTATCTATGTTGGTCATAGCTTTTCTTCCAAGGAGCAAGCATCTTTTAATTTCATGGCTGCAATTACCATCTGCAGTGNCTATTGGAAAAACCATAGTGTTGACTATATGGATCTTTGTCAGCAAAGTAATGTCTCTGCTTTTTAATATACTATCTATGTTGGTCATAGCTTTTCTTCCAAGGAGCAAGCATCTTTTAATTTCATGGCTGCAATTACCATCTGCAGTGATTTTGGAGCCCAAGAAAATAAAGTCTGTCCATATTTCCATAGTTTCCCCATCTATTTGCCATGAAGGAATGGGGCCAGACTTTTAATATACTTAATTCTTAAACAATACATTGATATATAAATTATTATTTGAATTTTTTGCCCCTGTTGAGTAACATGGTCTACTTCCTATTACTTAGAGTCTATATCTTTCCCAGTGTTTGGGGGCAAGAACTGCCTTCTCCTAATCTCTTTTGAAGCAATAGATAACAATGTATCACTGTGATCTGACTTTTTCCAGTTCATTTAACATTTGTGAAGTATGACAGGCATCAAAACTCTTGTAATTGACTTCATACTGACTGGCAAGAAAACTCCTGCATCTGACAAGATCTTCAAGGAAAACAAATTCCCAATTCCATATTATAGAAGTTCCATTCTTACTAAGATATTATATGAATGAAACCATATGTATTTTACTAATTAACTGAGATAAAAGCAGTTTTCTCACACACACAAGAAAGATTAATCCAACAGTTTTTTGAGCAGNACTGACTGGCAAGAAAACTCCTGCATCTGACAAGATCTTCAAGGAAAACAAATTCCCAATTCCATATTATAGAAGTTCCATTCTTACTAAGATATTATATGAATGAAACCATATGTATTTTACTAATTAACTGAGATAAAAGCAGTTTTCTCACACACACAAGAAAGATTAATCCAACAGTTTTTTGAGCAGTCAATTTTACTCTACTTTTTTAGACACAAATTTTACTTAAATCGTTGCAAAGCTGCTGAATTATATTTTAAATGTTGGTGAAATAAATTAAATTTGGCTTTGAATCAAGTTACAGACAATTCCAAGGTGCATAAACTTAATTCAACAATCTCATCCACATAAAATGAGACATTTCTATCTCATAATTTGAATAAAAAGATATATAAAATATAAAAGATTTAAATCAACTGTTCATATAGAAGATGTTTTAGAAGGAGAAATCTATAAAAATCTTACATTTGTATCCCAGTTTAACAGCAATGCATGGCACCCAAAGGAAAATTAAAACTGAAATTAATGAAGTTTGGTTTCAAGTATTCTATACTTGATTTCTCATGATATGTAAAACTGGTGCGTATTTTAGAAGGATGTTTCTGTGATGACAACCCAGTTTTATATGCTTTAAATGGTAAGTAAATTAATCATTTTCATATTCTAATTGGGTCAGACTATGACTTAAAGGGACACATTTTTTTACATAAAACTCTTGGGATTCAAAAATTGGAGCATATTTTTCACACAAGAGAGAATGAATATCTCTATTTTCCCTATGGTCGAAATAAAGGAAAGTAGTGAACCACAATTTATTTTCAGTTATAAGAAACTGGGATATGGACCACTTATTTTCCAAACGATTCTCTGTAACTCAATTTAGCACATGCTTATATTTAAATTGGAACATTATCATTTTAAATTTAAGGAATAAAACTAAGATGCATCATTAAATCTTGGAGTTATTACATAACAATATGATAAGTAGGAGATATTTAGTGAAAATACATGATAGAAAAATCCAAGTTTCTTTCAGATAGCAAAACCATGCTGTATCTTGCGGCACTAGCTCCCCGAAACTTGGTAATGTCTGCAAGAGAATGTTTACCTACCCTATAGGATACATTCCCAAATTTTAAAAATGTCAAAAAATAAAAACCTATAAANTTAGTGAAAATACATGATAGAAAAATCCAAGTTTCTTTCAGATAGCAAAACCATGCTGTATCTTGCGGCACTAGCTCCCCGAAACTTGGTAATGTCTGCAAGAGAATGTTTACCTACCCTATAGGATACATTCCCAAATTTTAAAAATGTCAAAAAATAAAAACCTATAAAATATGTTCACGCTTACAGTCTACATAAGGGCTTAGTGCTTCTTTTACTTTAGAACCACATCTCACTTGTATCATGTTAAATACGGAGCTTTCTACATATTTGTTATATCTCAGAACCCACAAATGAATTTGTCTCAAAATTCTAAATAAAGATAATAGTATATTTCTCCTAGAAGTAATAGTCATTTACTACTCCAGGGGATCGCAGGAAGTGTACAAATGGCATTAACAAAGAGCATTTCTTGTCACTCCTACTAGGTGCCTACAGCATGGCTGAAGTGACCATGGGTCTAAGATTAAAAATTTATTCTCTTTTATTAAGATAAGAAATAAAACCACAGTTCTGATAGGTATTAATTATGGATGATGGTACTTGGTTCTTTTCCATCATTATTCTATCTAGGAATGGGTCAAAGATGTTATCCTAGAAGTTCCTTTAAAATATAAATAAAATTCTTTAAAAGTGAAGAGAAAAAGAAAAATAAGAAGTAGGAAATGGAGGAGAAATAAGAAAGATAGGAGAAAGCATTTGTTCAAATATAATTTTAATAAGGGAATGAACATAGGTGTTTAACGTTTCAGCATAAAAGACAGAAATAATGTCTGAGTATGACAAAAATGATCCTTTGCTAATTATTTTCAGGCAGAGGTAAGAAAGAAACATAGTTATAATTTCATTTGCTCCTATAATCATGCTCAATAGTAGTTTGTTAAAATTGCACAGTACATAGATGAAGGGAATTGCATGTTCTAACAACTGCTCCAAAAGTTTAAAAACAGCTTAAATTTGAATAGGAGAACGCTGAAAAGAATCGAAATAAATGATATCATAAAGAGTTTTGGAAGATACAAGGAGTCTTTACATTAAGCTTTCTAACTTTTCAAAAAGTTTCTTGAAAGCATACTGTTCAAAACCTGAATCCCTTTGCTAATGTTTCACACTTTCATTGTTATTGTGTATTATGTTAATGATGACCATACCTTTCATTCCATTTTACAATCATATAATATGCCAAATAACAAGCTAAATACTGTGGTACCTTATTATACAATAAAATTAACATGTGATTACTGTATTTTTTTTCAATAAGTGCTTTTGAAAAACTATTTTAATCTGAGAGCATTCCTGCAATTTAAAATTTATGAAAAATAGGCAATTACATAATGTGATTGTTCAATAAGGTTATTCTACTGACAGGAGAACTGTAGGCAGGAATCCCTTAGAAGAAATGGAGTAGCCATCATAGTCAACAAGAATCTGAAATGCAGTACTTGGATGCAATCTCAAAAATGACAGAATGATCTCTGTTCATTTCCAGTGCAAATCATTCAATATTACGATAATCCAAGTCTATGCCCTGACCAGTAACGCTGGAGAAGCTGAAGTTGAACGGTTCTATGAAGATCTTCTAGAACACCCAAAAAACATGTCCTTTTCATTATAGGGGACTGGAATACAAAAGTAGGAAGTCAAGAAACACCTGGAGTAACAGGCAAATTTGGCCTTGGAATGCGAAATGAAGCAGGGGAAAGACTAATAGAGTTTTGCCAAGAAAATGCACTGGTCATAGCAAACATCCTTTTCCAACAACACAAGAGAAGACTCTACACATGGACATCACCAGATGGTCAACACTGAAATCAGATTGATTATATTCTCTGCAGTAAAAGATGGAGAGGCTCTATACTGTCAACAAAAACAAGACCAGGAGCTGACTATGGCTAAGATCATGAACTCCTTATTACCAAATTCAGACTTAAATTGAAGAAAGTAGGGAAAACTGCTAAACCATTCAGGTATGACTGAAATCAAATCCCTTATGATTATACAGTGGAAATGAGAAACAGATTTAAGGGTCTAGATCTGATAGATAGAGTACCTGATGAACTATGGAATGAGGTTTGTGACATTGTACAGGAGACAGGGATCAAGACCATCACCATGGAAAAGAAATGCAAAAAAGCAAAATGGCTATCTGGGGAAGCTTTACAAATAGCTGTGAAAAGAGAAGCAAAAAGCCAAGGAGAAAAGGAAAGATATAAGCATCTGAATGCAGAGTTCCAAAGAACAGCAAGACGAGATAAGAAAGCCTTCTTCAGCGATCAATGCAAAGAAACAGAGNCTAGACCATTCAGGTATGACCTAAATCAAATCCCTTATGATTATACAGTGGAAATGAGAAACAGATTTAAGGGTCTAGATCTGATAGATAGAGTACCTGATGAACTATGGAATGAGGTTTGTGACATTGTACAGGAGACAGGGATCAAGACCATCACCATGGAAAAGAAATGCAAAAAAGCAAAATGGCTATCTGGGGAAGCTTTACAAATAGCTGTGAAAAGAGAAGCGAAAAGCCAAGGAGAAAAGGAAAGATATAAGCATCTGAATGCAGAGTTCCAAAGAACAGCAAGACGAGATAAGAAAGCCTTCTTCAGCGATCAATGCAAAGAAACAGAGGAAAAGAACAGAATGGGAAAGACTATAGAGATCTCTTCAAGAAAATTAGATACCAAGGGAACATTTCATGCAAAGATGGGTTCAATAAAGACAAAAATGGTATGAACCTAGCACAAGCAGAAGATATTACGAAGAGTGGCAAGAATACATAAAAGAACTTACAAAAAAGATTTTCATAACCCAGATAAGCACAATGGTATGATCACTCACCTAAAGCCAGACCTCCTGGAATGTGAAGTCAAATGGGACTTAGCAAGCATCACTACGAACAAAGCTAGTGGAGGTGATGGAATTCCAATTGAACTGTTTCAAATCCTCAAAGATGATGCTGTGAAAGTGCTGCACTCAATATGCCAGCAAATTTGGAAACCTGAGCAGAGGCCACAGGACTGGAGAAGGTCAGTTTTCATTGCAATCCCAAAGAAAGGCAATGCCAAAGAATGCTCAAACTACCACACAGTTGCACTCATCTCACATGCTAGAAAAGTTATGCTTAAAATCTCCAAGATAGGCTTCAGTAATATGTGAACCATGAACTTCCAGATGTTCAAACTGGTTTTAGAAAAGGCAGAGGAACCAGAAATCAAATTGCCAACATCCGCTGGATCATCAAAAAAGCAAGAGAGTTCCAGAAAAAACATCTATGTCTGCTTTATTGACTATGCCAAATCCTTTGACTATGTGGATCACAACAAACTGTGGAAAATTCTGAAAGAGATGGGAATACCAGACCACCTGACCTGCCTCTTGAGAAATCTGTATGCAGATCAGGAAGCAACAGTTAGAACTAGACATGGAACATCAGACTGGTTCCAAATAGGAAAAGGAGTATGTCAAGGCTGTATATTGTCACCCTATTTATTTAACTTATATGCAGAGTACATCTTGAGAAATGATGTGCTGGAAGAAGCACAGACTGGAATCAAGATTGCCAGGAGAAATACCAATAACCTCAGATATGCAGATGACACCACCCTTATGGCACAAAGTGAAGAAGCAATAAATAGCCTCTTGAAGAAGAACTAAAGAAGGTGAAAGAGGAGAATGAAAAAGTTGTCTTAAAGCTCAACATTCAGAAAACTAAGATCATGGCATCCAGTCCCATCACTTTATGGCAAATAGATGGGGAAACAGTGGAAACAGTGGCTGACTTTATTTTTCTGGGCTCCAAAATCACTGCAGATGGTGACTGCAGCCCTGAAATTAAAAGACACTTACTCCTTGGAAGGAAAGTTATGACCAACCTAGACAGCATATTGAAAAGCAGAGACATTACTTTGTCAACAAAGGTCTGTCTAGTAAAGGCTATGGTTTTTCCAGTGGTCATGTATGCATGTGAGAGCTGGACTATAAAGAAAGCTGAGCACCGAAGAATTGATGCTTTTGAACTGTGGTATCGGAGAAGACTCTTGAGAGTCCCCTGGACTCAACCAGTCCATCCTAAAGGAAATCAGTCCTGAATATTCATTGGAAGGACTGATGATGAAGCAGAAACTCCAATACTTGGCCACCTGTTGTGAAGAGCTGACTCTTTTGAAAAGACCCTGATGCTGGGAAAGATTGAGGGCAGGAGGAGAAGGAGATGACAGAGGGTGAGATGGCTGGATGGTATCACAGACTCAGTGGACATGGGTCTGGGTGAATTCCGGGAGCTGGCGATGGACAGGGAGGCCTGGCATGCTGCAGTTCATGGTGGCCACCTGTTGTGAAGAGCTGACTCTTTTGAAAAGACCCTGATGCTGGGAAAGATTGAGGGCAGGAGGAGAAGGAGATGACAGAGGGTGAGATGGCTGGATGGTATCACAGACTCAGTGGACATGGGTCTGGGTGAATTCCGGGAGCTGGCGATGGACAGGGAGGCCTGGCATGCTGCAGTTCATGGGGTTGCAAAGAGTCAGATATGACTGAGTGACTGAACTGAACTGAACTGACAGGAAGAAAATACTGACAAAGTCAGTACCATGCATGAAATTAATCATAGTGAAACAAATGTCAGCAATATGCAGAGACTTATCATAATATCATAAAGGATTGAGTAGCAACAAGATATGATAACATTGTATTTCTGTATAGACCAAAGAATATAATCTCAAAGCCTGAGGAGTTTTCTTAAAAATTATATTTTCCAGTGGGAAGAAATATGATCATGGAAAGTTATTTCTTTTCAAAAGAATCAAGTTGTCTTGCACACTTCACATGAATAAATGCATTCTGACACTGGTCTAACTTCGTCATTGACAATTCTACAGTTCAAAAAACAATCATTTTTGTTCTCTCTGAACTGCTGACTCTGCCCTGAGTTTGGTGCCTAGAATGTCTTTTCAGTGAGTGTTTAGTATATTAAGAATCTGAAAGAGTATGGTAAAACAAAAAGCAGGTCAACAAGTTCATTTTTTTTTTAAAAGAGAAGCATTGCAAAAAATTCCTGCAAACATGAATTTAGTTGGCAGGGTCCTCTTACATTACTAATCATACAATAATTAAAATACTGCAGTAATATATTTAACACCTGAGGCTCCTCAGATTTCCACATTGCAGGACAGAAAGTCAAGGGTGCTTAATCCAGTTATCTCTCTTGGATGTCTTTTTTCTCCTTATTCTTTTTGTTTTTGTAATGGTATGAGCTTCTAAGCCTCAAATCCACCCCATGCTAGAAGCAGATAGCAGTCACTTTCAGGGAACAATTCTTTTCAAGTTTTAGTCACTAAACACACTGAAGTATGTGAGGTTTGGTTGCTGATTTCTCTTCAGTCAGGAAAGGAAGACTTCTCAGCAAGGAAAGACTTTGAAAATGACTTGAGCCTGAGACAACAATGAGAGAACAACTACATGCTTCTCTCTCTCTCTCTCTAGCCCTCGTCCTTTCCCCTTTCCCTCTCTTCCTTTTCTCCTTGTCCTTTCTCCCGGAACCAATCGCTCTCCTTCAATCTTCCCTTTCTCTACTCCTTTCATTTAATCTTTCTTTTTCTACTTTTAAGGAAAATAACATTCAGACAAAAAATAGGAAGTTTGGTTATGATGGAAAAATTTTGTAGGCATAAATCTATACAGGTGCTATTGTTCCCATTAACATATTTGTCATCAAAGAATCACAGTTTTACCAAGAATTGATTTTTTTTCTGCCTTGGTAATATTGGTACTTTTAATTGAAAGCGATATGATGTCAAAGAACCAGGCATTTGTGATTCTTTAGTAAGTGTATCCCGGTTACTTTTTCTTCATTTATTTTTTCTCATTTCTCTTCTCCCTGCTTATACAATTTGGATAAGATTTCAAATGGAATCACTTATAGAAGGTAGTACCCACGTAGCTGGTAGCTTCCAAACAGATGAGATTTCCATTTTTCCAAAGTAACCCACTGCTTATGGTCAGATAACTACAAAGATCACTGTTTTGACTAATACATCTCAAAGAAGAAAGATGGGATCAACCCATGATGCCAGAGCTTGAATAATGCTTATCAAAAATAAGTTGGTATCAATCATTTCTTAGACCTACAAGTCCTGAAGGGAGATGAGGTTTATAGAAGATAACTAGTAGCAAAAAAATTTGACTCAAGTGGATATGAATAAACTAAAGCACAAAACCATGAATTACAGAGCTCAGACTTAGTGACTGTGATTGAAAAGGTGAAAAAGGAAAGAATAAAATATTTTTAATACTAAGTGTTTTCCATTTGACAAAAAACGTTACACTGCAACATAGATAAGCTACTACTTTTAATATAGATCACATACAACCTTGCATGTAAGGCCAAGTATTTCATTTGCTAGGACCAACTCACAGGGTCTGGAACAGAAAAGCCTGTTGGAAACAACATAACAAAAGTCTCATGACAGAAGTTACAATCTGACATATCTATTGTAGCAGTCAAGTCACGGTAGAGCAGGACTGGAATGGTAGAATGCCGCATTCACCTTACCTAGAGCAATGGCAACCCACTCCAGTACCCTTGCCTGGAAAATCCCATGGACGGAGGAGCCTGGTAGGCTGCAGTNATTGTAGCAGTCAAGTCACGGTAGAGCAGGACTGGAATGGTAGAATGCCGCATTCACCTTACCTAGAGCAATGGCAACCCACTCCAGTACCCTTGCCTGGAAAATCCCATGGACGGAGGAGCCTGGTAGGCTGCAGTCCATGGATTCGCTAAGAATCAGAAACGACTGAGTGACTTCACTTTCACTTTTCACTGTCATCCATTGGAGAAGGAAATGGCAACCCATTTCAGTGTTCTTGCCTGGAGAATCCCAGGGGTAGGGGAGCCTGGTGAGCTGCCGTCTATGGGGCCGCGCAGAGTCAGACACGACTGAAGCAACTTAGCATCAGCAGCAGAGGCACTTTAACAGAGGTGTCTGTGGGGACCACATAGTAAATATTCATAGCCTCCTGAACTATCAGGTTTCTGTCATAGCCACTGAACTCAGAGTTGCAAATTGAAATTAGGAATCAACATTTGTAAATAATAAATAAATGAGGCCTGAGTAAGATCAGGCCAACATGCTTCATTTGAATAACCCCATCCTCCCAAAAATCACTTGAGTAAACATTTTAAATTATTTTACTCTTTCATTTTTCATTTTATGAATAAATGGAGAGGAGTGAGAGTTAGGGAGTGTTAGGATGCTCATTTCTGGCTGCCATGAATCACACACACACATTCATGGTCCAAGTGCTTAGAGAATTTAAAAATTAATCAAGTTGCAGCTATACTGTCCATTGAACAAATATTTATGTATCCCATCATTAATATTTCCTTCTGTAGCCCACAAGGCTCCTCTGTCCATGGGATTCTCCAGACAAGAATTCTGGAATGGGTTGCTGTTTCCTTCTCCAGAGGATCTTCCCAACCCAGGGATCAAACCTGGGTCTCCTATATTTCAAGCAGATTCTTTACCATATGAGCTATAGGAAGATCCTTAATATTTCCTTCTAGTCTGAACATAATAAAAGGCATCAAGAAGAGCTATGTGGAAAACTGAGGGTTGTGGTTAAAAGGGGGTGTGCTTGGTATTGCTTTTAAAGTGATACAGCTCTTTGTGTATACATTTTTTTCCTGAATTAAAATAAACAAGCTATTTTAAGGGTTCTTCTTTGATTTCAACAAATACAAAACTGCATTTCTTCATTTGCTTTGTAGTGCAATATCTCCTGACTGAAACATACCTGCAGATATTTTAGCATCTGCCCACTGATTTGCAAAAGTGATTTATAATGTCAGGTTTCTGACTGTGTTCAAGGTTAGCAAGTAAAAGTCTAATTCCATGACACTAACGTACCCCCCAAAGCACTTTTTGCCTAGTTTTATCTGGATAGTAAGAAAAAAAGAATAAAATGTCTAAGAACTTCAAGATCCTTAAAATTAATTCTACAAAATACAAACAACAGCATTATTATTAAAATCAATCATTAAGCTTCTACCAATCGACAAAAGGCTTCCTTGGTGGCTCAGCTGGTAAAGAATCCACCTGCACTGCGGGAGACCTGGGTTTGATCCCTGGGTTGGGAAGATCCCCTAGAGAAGGGAACGGCAACCAACTCCAGTATGGACTGAATAGCTCACGGAATCACAGAGTCGGACACAAATAAGCAACTTTCAGTCACCAGAAGGAATGTTATTTTTAGGAGGCAACGCTTTAAAAATTTTTTACTGATTCAAATCTATGTTTCCCAACTTGCAAAGTAACCTGTCTGCATAATGCATTTATTGAAAAATTTCAACCTCTTCCCTAACAGAATAATCATTCATAAGTCCCCATGTGACTGGAAGCAACAGTTCTGTAATGGAAATGTCACTGCAACCTTAAATATAGCGTTCACCACCGTGAAAACTGTAATAAAAGATGCTCACAAATGCCTGGTGTGATGAATCAACACAGAGAAAGAAGGAGAGAAAGAAGTCTGTGTAGGTGTTTGTGGAGTGGGGAGAAGAGTGCCTTACAAACACACAGGAGTAAACAGATGGCAGTGATGAAGGCATTCTGGGATAAATTTGATTTGTCATACCCTGGGACTTCTCTGCCACCTGCAATTACATATACATCAACTGGACAAAATAATGATGATTCAAAGGCAAGTGGAGAAAAAATAAAGAACAAGAATGACTTTATTGCTATTATTCTGGTGATGTGAACAAAAGAAAGGAGGTAATAAAAAAGAGCAAATGAGACAGGGAAGTTGTTTTGCAAAAGGTCAGTCAATATACATTGACTGGGCTCTTTGACATTATTTCATGGACTAAAATAGTTCATAATACATTAATTTTCCCCCTATTGTTGTAGTAAATACAATGTTCTGAGTAAGAGAAAACAGATTTAAAATACTCTTGGAGTTCCTTTTAATTATGATGAAAAAGGTAATTTAGGCTAATTTTCCCTCTTAGAAAAAGTTTAAAAAACTGAACAAAATATTCAAGAATATCTCTTGATGTATGGGAATACTGTTCCTAGCAGTAATTTTAATCCTCTAACTGAAAGGTAAAGTTGTCCTTTTGATAGTCACATAGGCTTACGGAAAGAGAAATTGGAATCTAGAGCGACCCAAAAACAGGGGATGAGGGATCCCAGGAAAATAGCATTATACTGGAAAGTGAACTTGAAAGCCTCAATCTAGGTTAAGTCAGGGACATTCTCATACAGAATTCTGCTCAGCTTCAGCTTACCTCAGTTTTTGAAAATGGATTGAGATCTTAGATTACCAGGACCATAAAAGCTGGGTCAAAAGCAAACAGTTCTCTGTAGAGGAAAATACTTTCATCCTTTAAATCAAATAATCAAGCTCAATTGCTCAGTCATGTCCGACTCTTTGTGACCCCATGGACTGTAGCCCGCCAGGCTCCTCTGTCCATGGGATTCTCTATGCAAGAATACCAGAGTGGGTTGCAATTTCCTTCTCCAGGGGATCCCCCCACGCAGGGATCAAAACTGTGTCTTCTGCATATCCTGCATTGCAGTTGAATTCTTTACCATTGAGTCATCAAGGATAACCCCAAATATACATAATCAAAAATAACCAGGATTGCAAGACAATATGAATAAAATAAAATAATTGCTCAGTTTTGCAAATAAAGGAAATGGAGAAGGAAATGGCGACGGACTCCTGTATTCTTGTGTAAGAAATCCCATGAACAAAGGAGCCTGCCAGACTATAGTCCATGGGGTTGCAAAAGTATTGGACATAACTTAGCGACTAAACAACAACAAAATATATGATACATAATCAAAAATAACCAGGACCATAAAACAGGATAATATGAATTATAAAGCCCCAAACAACAAACAATATCAAATGATTTGTGGGGACTACAGTATAGCAGATATGGATATTAAATAACTGTAATTATTTATAAATAGCTATAGAAAACACTACATGTTCAAAAAGAAAATACAAGAGTAAGATTTTTCATAGAAATGTGGAAATTTTATTTTAAAATGCTACAGTATAATAAAATTAGGAACTTAATTGGATGGGGTGACAGTAAATTAGACAAAGTAGAAGAAAGAGTCAATGGACTAGAATATAAGTTAACAGAAAAAATTCTAGACTGAAAAAAGAGAAGAATGGGAAATGTAGAAGACAAGGTATGAGACAAACACAACACCCTGGCAAGTACTAATACATTTCAAAGTGGAGTCAGAAGAAGGGAGGAGAAACAGGATGATTCAGAAGCAATGTTGAATAAAAGGGCTAAGAAATCTGCAAACATGACCAATGACATTTTGAAACCATAACTTCGACAAAGTTATTAATTTTGAGCAAGAAAATATAAGGTAATACATTTAAGGAGATTATTGTCTATGCTTCATGTTTTTGTATGTCTTACAAGCAGAAGCACTGACTGGCTTTCTGACTTTAGATGTTTGTCTAGCAAACATCCTTGGATAATAAAGTAAGTGCCTCACACTAGAGCAGAAAGAGGCTTTTCTTTATGCTCCAGTGTAACAAAGGTACAGCTTTAAACTCTCATGTTCCCTCAACACAATGATGTTCACATGAAATGCAGCCCACTGACTGTGCAGGTGTTACCTGGCAGTTTGCTTCTCTATCTGGGATTTAAGGCTCAGGGAATTGGCATCATGCTAATAGTCTAGCTAATGGTGATGCAGTGGATAATAAAGTCCTTTGTCTCTGACCTGGGAGTATCCTGTCTTCTACCAGTATCCATGAAACTCTGGCAAGGTAATTATATTGGCTTGAAAATGAATTAAAAATAGCAGATCTTTTACAGTTCTTTATGTATATACCAAGTAAAAGTGCAGAAAGTCAAGATAAAAATAAATCTGAATAGCAGTCAAAGAAAACTATCAGATTACTTTCAAATGAGAAAAAGTACACTAACAAATGAATTTTCAATAGAAACCATGGGAGCAAGAAGAAAATGGAATGACATCAGCAAGTCTGGAGGAAAGTTCTGGAAAGCTGAAATTCAGAATCAGCAAAAACACTCTCAATATTCAAGGTGATTTTCAAACAAACAAACAGAGAAAAATTATTGCCAGTAGACCCAGGTCGTAAGGCATTTTAAAAGATATTCCTCTGGCAGCAGGATTATGATTATAAATGAAAGGACTTAGATGCAAGAATGATGACAAACAGCAAAATATGTAAGGATATGGCAAATTTAAATTAATATTTATATAACCATAAGAGTGTGTGTTGTCTCAAATACAGAATCAATTAAAATAAAAAGACAGCAATGGCTTCAGTTTGGAAAAGAGTAGCAGTTCTAAGTGTTGTAAGGTAATCTTTTTTTTTCTGGAAAGAAGGTTAAAGGAACAAATACTTAATTTTAATATGAAAGAGATGTATGCTGTCATCTCTAGGACAACCCTTAAACCATAAAGAAAATAGAAAAATCAAGAAGCTGAATTAAATTTCCTGTTTAAAGTATGTCTTGCTACAGAAGAGATGAATAGGCCAACTAGATCAAGGTTAGAGTATATTTTTAATTTGTACATAAAAATAATTAAGTTTAAAAAATCATATATATGCCCAAACTTTGAAAACAGGAGTATTACGTTTAGACACATAAAAATTGAAATAATCCCCTTTCTTGTAAGGGCTAGAAATAATCCAGAAGCCCCAAAGGCAGACTCTATATTTATTTATAAAACTAAGTATACTAAAGCATTTAAGACTGTGTATATGACTACATAGAGCTAGTGCTAATAGATAAATGTCATAAGTGTAAAACATTTGATATTTAAAACAAATACACAAGAATTATTAATACTTTTCTCAAAATATAACAGATGAATATTTCAAGAACAATCATTGTTAAATTTTTGTTTTTATGTGCTTTACTGAATTTAATGAAACATATGGAAAGAAAAAAATAAAAGTAGTTACTTTCAGACACAAGTTGTGAATTCTTCAAGATTTTTGTTTCATGGGTGGTGAGAGAGAGATGTTCCTATTTTCCTTCATTCCAGTCATTGTATCAGTGTGGAAATACAAGAAACTGTTGCTATTAATCCATTTTGACATGTGAAAATGGATATTTCTCTTGATTAATAGTTTAATAACATTTGAAAAATATTTGAGGCCCTGAGTATATGTTCTGTGACCTATAATGATCGAAACAGATATTATTTTCTGACACCCATAACCAGTAATTTTTAAGTTCCTATTAAAAGGAATGACTACTAAAAATTCTACTGAGTGCAACATGAACGAATCAATTCAAAAGTAACAGCCATTTTAAAACAGCTGTGATGTGAAGATTCCTACTAAGTTACACAATACATTACATTTACTCTCAGAAAAGGCAACTGCTACTTATGTGTGAATGCTATATAAAAGGTGCGGAGTGAGCATACAATTTATTATCTAAACCAGTTCCCTTTTAAGAGCGAAAGAAATCACTTTAAACAAGTACCCTGAGGCAACAGTGTAAACCACAACAGTTCCTGGAAATGGGATATATGTTTATCCTATATAAATAGCAATCAAATCTCTTTAATCAGAGAGAATATGATAGGAAAAAGAACAAGATAAGAAACATACTCTTTTTGTTAATGATTTACTGTTTATGGACGTCTATACTGAATTATCACTACTCTCATAACTTCTAAATGTGTGTGCTCTATACAATGCTTACATTTTTATTTACGTCAAACATGTGTTATGGCATCTTGCATACATAGCATTTTAATAGAAGTTTAACATGTTTGTGATATATATATTGCACAAACAACAATAAATACTAAACAACCAAAGTAGTCTTCATTATTTTCATTCATACTGATACTGATTGATTCTGATTACAGTTTCAGAGTCCTAAGAATGTAGATACTCTCGTGCAGATAGTAAATTATTCTGAACATCAGAAGCTAGTGGTTAATAAACTACATGTTAAAAATTGTAATAAAATATTAATCCAGTCTGTACTTGCAAGGATATTCTGGCAATTTTCTTTTCTTCATACAAACTAGTGGAACTGCAACACACAACACTGTAAATGATGTTCATCTTAAACAAGCTGAGCAATGATTCAGGCCTCGGTACATTTCTACCTATCTCTGTAGTGATGCTATATTTTCTTTCAGAGCAGGAGAGATCAAAACACCAACATCACTAATGAAGCTGTTCAGCCCTGTGGCCCAATGTCGGAACAGCAGACGCTGACTTCATCAGTATTTAAATTACAGGAGCAAAGAATGTTTTCTAGTTGAGCATTGTTCCAGTTCTTTGAACTGACTGCCATGGATTCCTGGAGCTTGACCACATTACAATTTTCACACTTAGCAACTGTAAAATTGTTAAAGCAGTATCCTTCCTTACAGTTTATCCGTTATTACTGCTAAATTTGGCATACCACCTTAGTTACGGACTTTAAATGCCACTTTCATCACTTCCCAGGGTAACCTTGGCCATGAAATCGGAAAATCAGATCATTTTCTGGTCTGTTTTCTTCTTTTTCTTTGGACGAGATTAGATTTTGCTACGCTTGACTGACAAATCCCATTTAGGATTCAAGAAGAGGCCTGTGCCCCGACCTCTTTAAGAAGTAGGAGGTAAGATGTCTTAGGCAGTGATGAGGAAGAAAGGACCAATTTCAACTCATCACACAAAGGCAATTAGTGATTAATTCACACTAAGAGACAAAAATACTCGTGAAAGTGGAGAGTCCTTTAGTGTCAGATCACAACATTATTTAAGATTCTCTAAAAATACTAATCATGTTCAAGGATTTTCTCCACATGTTTTTTCTTTCACATTATATTTCTAGACTTGTTATACAGCAAAGCACAAGCCAAACTTATTTTTATCTGAATAAATAGGTTTCAAAATTAACAGGAAAATCATATTTTAAGAAATAACCAATAGGAATCCAAAATCAGTAAAGTTCCCCTGGTATATGAACATGAGATAATCACTTTATTATTCAGGGATGTAATGTTTACTTGCTTGTTTGCACAGTTCCAGATATCACCTGCTTCAAGGACATTTATCCATTGTTGATGTAGCAAAAACATGTGGTTGGAAAAAAGGTGAAAATAATAATTGGTAAGTGATTCAAATTAATATTAGGTATTCTATTAATAGATTTTGTTTTCTGAGGATATGTAGTAGGTATAAAAATCTCAATAATGCATTTAAGGATGAGCTGACATTTTAAAATCTGTGTTCTACTACACTACAAATTTACATTATAAACTTAAATAAAAAGGTCAAGTAGGTAACTTGTCATAAGACGATGAATGAGTAAATTAAACAATGGGATGTTCAAGCCACCTTCTTGCCTTCAGAGACTTTTCAGCATTGAAAGATCATTTGATCTAAAGAGGCAAACTTTCAAGAGTTATATCTTTAATAATTGTTACTTTATATTGATTCCTACCCCTACTGTCCTGTTTCTTTCTAAACTTTTTTTTTTCAATAGTTGCATTCCAGGAATTATTATTGTATCACACTGTACATCACTGAAGTTCTAGTTACTTCAAGAAGAATCTTTAGTAATCCTCAATTTATCTCTACATTTAGTTTCTGATTTGTGTCCAGTCAATCTGGGGCTCAGGCCAAATATCTGGTAAAAATATAAGCTGAAATTCATTTCTAAATACTGCATGGGAAGAAATGTGGATCACAGTACCTTGCATAAAGTGCTAAATAAATATTTGTGGAAGACTAGGCCATCTCCCTTAATCTCTCTGGCTGTATAAATATTGCAGTGCCTGAATCAAGCGTTCAGATATAGCAGCTCCAAAGTTTTGAAATCAATTATAAAAGAGACTCACAGCTGCCTAAAAATGTAAATAACTTGTTGTTCCTCAAATGGAAAATCTTTCCGTAATATGGAAATATGCACCATCCTAAAAGAAAATTCCAGTGAAATTTTACTTTATATATCAGGTACATTTCTGAGAAGCTATGAAAGCAAGTATATGTTTAAAAAAAAATCCTCAGTGAGTTTCATTACATTTTCAGTAGGAGTATCTCTTATCAAAAGATGTTGTCTTTGGTACATGAGAAAAATTATTATGTACCTAGGAATTTCAATGTTTTCAATTTCAATTTCATTTCAAAAAGTACTCTTTTATCCCTGTGCATCTAAAGTAATATATCCTTTGAAGATGCCAGGAAAATGAGGGGAAAAAAAAAATCTCTGAAATTTGCATTTCTGCAAATCCCAAAGACACATACGCTCACTTGAAATCTCATATAAGGATGTATATTAAAATATAACATCCGTATGATTTCCATTTTACTATTTTCATTAATTTTATTAGATTTCTTTACTCAGTTGGCTGTCATTTTGGCTATACTGGTTGTGATATCAACCACAGTCACCTCCATTTTATTCACCAAATAATGACTATTCAGTTCAGTTCAGTTCAGTTCAGTTCAGTCACTCAGTCGTGTCCAGCTCTTTGCGACCCCATGAATCGCAGCACGCCAGGCCTCCCTATCCATCACCAACTCCCGGAGTTTACTCAAACTCAAGTCCATTGAGTCAGTGATGCCATCCAGCCATCTCATCCTCTGTCATCCCCTTTTCCTCCTGTCTCCAATCCCTCCCAGCATCAGGGTCTTTTCCAATGAGTCAACTCTTCACATGAGGTGAGAATGTGCAAATTAATTTTTATTTAAATTTGATAACATACTTTAGGAACTATACATAAAAAGATAGTCTTTGAGAAAAATCTGATAGTTGGGCAAAAAAAAAGTGGTAACACAAATATGTAGATAATTATAATAAAAACATACTCTAGATTTCATTCCTTCTTAAGCTCTATACTAGTTTTTTTCAGGCAGTGCTGGCACTTAGTCTACATTTAAACAATAAACTATCCCCCTATGTATGATCAACAGATTCCTCAATCACTAAATATATTTCCATGTTGAGTTTTCTTTTTACTTGATAAAAAGTTCTTTCAAGGACAACTATATGGATCATCTGATTATTTTTCATACAGTCAACATTTACTGAGAATTTACCTCACGTCAACAATTGTTTTAAGGCTTGGTTATGTAATAACCAAGGTTACATAACCAAGGTTATGTAGATATCCTGGGTCTCTGGACTCTCAGTGTTAATAAATTTTAAAGATATTTTTTAAATTTAATAAAATGTATCTATGTTTCTACACATACTCAAATTTCAGAGATGGGGAGAAATTCATATTTAGGTACAAAATGTCACCACTTTCCTTCTTTACCACAAAGAAAAGATCTTTTTTTTTTTTTTAATTGCTTTTGTCCACTTCAGGAAAGTTAAATTTAATATACAGATTGTTTTTATGCTTTGCCTATTTATGTCTCAACATGAATTCATTCCCATTAACACAAAGGTGTCTATTTTTGTCAGTGTCCTCCTATGTCCTTCTAAAATACTGAACATACTCTGTAACTCAACCATTTTTTCCTGAGTGCATCTTCAACAGCAGCGTACACATGCATGCAGGTTTCACAGACTCAGAATGAATAAGCAAAGGCTATGAGCTTGGGATCCACTGGGAATAAATGTCCGAAGGCTTTATTTGTACACATCACCGTAATTCAAAGCACTGATTTGAAAATAGTGTTTTAAATATATACCATTGTTCATAGATCCTAAATTCACTCTAAAAAAAAAAAAAAAATGCCCACCTATCTGTCTGTGGCTATCAATGCAAAACAAAAAGTTAAGAGGAACTTGATCACCTGTTTTTTCAAAGCAAACAAGATTTGCTTTATTTTAAATTTCACACGGTATGCTATTTTGACACACTGTTCAAAGCTGGGCTACTTCATCAAGCTCTTAAGGGATCAATCAAATATTCTGACAACTGACAGTAATTGACTATTTAGCATGGTTCTTTTAAACTCAAAACCATGAGGACAGATTAATGCTAACAAAGAGATATATGCTATATTCATACTGTCAAATTTTAAAAAAATGAATAACATCTGGAGATAATGCTTTTAATTTGACGTTTTCACATTGTATTTATTTAGAAATTTTTTTTCATAAACTTTGATCAAATCATCTAAAAAAAAATGGAAAAGATGTTAACAACTTGCCAAAATTTCAGGATGTTGTTTTTCAAATAACTACCTTTCTTAAACCAAATCCAACTACAGTTTTTAAAAATGGAATTAAAAGAACACCCTGATGCTGATGAATGGGTGCAGACTTCACCAAATCCTATCGATATTTTACAATGTCAGAAAGACTTGTACCTTAGATATTAGTAGCCATTTCTCCTATGAAACACATCTTTCTACTGACATATAAGTTTTGAAAAAGCATAAAGCCAGTTTGATGCCCAAGTGTGGATTTGTGCCATTTTACCACCAGTCACATTAAATGGAACAGCCTCAAGAGATCCTGCAAGAACTGCTCTGATGTCAATAAAATGTTCGTGAATGGCAGGGCTAAGCTGGGGACAATTCACCCTCTCACTAGTGGAAGTCCAGCCACATGCTGGGAACACTCAGAGGAGTACTCAGCGGGATTAGAAACAGCCTCAGCATGTCCAATATAATTTCACCTCTCCACAAAAATAAACATCTAACAAGTTCAGGCCAAAGAGAAATACTGAATTAGAAGGATTAAGCTGTATTTCTATCAGCAATATATTTGAGTTTGATAGAAATAATTNAAATGGAACAGCCTCAAGAGATCCTGCAAGAACTGCTCTGATGTCAATAAAATGTTCGTGAATGGCAGGGCTAAGCTGGGGACAATTCACCCTCTCACTAGTGGAAGTCCAGCCACATGCTGGGAACACTCAGAGGAGTACTCAGCGGGATTAGAAACAGCCTCAGCATGTCCAATATAATTTCACCTCTCCACAAAAATAAACATCTAACAAGTTCAGGCCAAAGAGAAATACTGAATTAGAAGGATTAAGCTGTATTTCTATCAGCAATATATTTGAGTTTGATAGAAATAATTCATCCAAGTATATACATATATGCAATTATGTACATATGTGTTATCCAAGTATCACAATTTTCTATAATTTAGAGGATTTTGAGGACTTCCAGTATTAATACAAGAATATTAATTGATATTCTTATCTCTAATTCTATTTTCAGAGTATGGGTAAAATTTAGCCAATAAGCTTCTAACTTCAACTCTCAGCTCCATTTTAACTACCAACAAAAGCCCTATGGTAAGTTTAGCCCACAAAAACTACTAGTTCCACTTTTGTTCCTTTGCATTAGCTAAGGCCTAAATAAATATTCAATGGCAAAGAATTCACCTGCCAATATAGGAGACTCGGGCTCAATCCCGACATCAGGAAGATCCTTTGGAGGAAGAAATGGCAATTCACCCCAGTATGCTTGCCTGGACAATCCCATGGACAGAGGAACCTGGCAGAATACAGTCCATGGGATTGCAAAGAGTTGAACACAACTAAGCGACTGAGCATTCATGCATGCATATCTCAACTACTAAGGTTAGTAATCATACAGCATTCTGTGTTCCAACTCCATATGGAACTTTCCTTCATTTTCTCTATCAAAAAAATTACTAATAGAAATTTTTTGTTTTCTTTATTTGGACAACTGCAGATCTCATTTCCTGTAGTTCCTTCTTGTGTGAGTTGTGATAAATCTTAGAAATAGAGTCCAAAAACAGAGCATGCGTATCGACACATTAAAATTTATATGGACTATTCCAGGCTTGACTATCGGGGATAAAAATGAAAACAGATTTGGGCAAGTGTCATGGTAATAAAGATTTTGGCAGAACATATCTCATAGATTATATATACTGAGGTATATAGGCTTTCTCTCATTCTGTAATTATACATCCCATTCTCATAAACTCTGTTATGAATGTTTGAAAGAATTATATATTGGGGATCAATATGAAGCACAAATGATCTATAACTAATATCATGGAAAAATTAAAGTTAGCTCCCTGATAGCTCAATTGGTAAAGAATCTGCCTGCAATGCAGGAGACCCTGTTTCAATTTTTGGGTTGGGAAGATCCCCTGGAGAAGGATAGGCTACACACTCTAGTATTCTTGGGCTTCCCTTGTGGCTCAGCTGGTAAAGAATCCGCCTGCAATGCAGGAGACCTTGGTTTGATCCCTGAGTTGGGAAGACCCCCTGGAGAAGGGACAGGCTACCCATTCCAGTATTCCGGCCTGGAGAATTCCAGGCCTATACAGCCCATGGCATCGCAAAGAGTCGGACACGACTGAGCGACTTTCATTCACTCAAATACTTCTATCAATTCTGACCCATAATTATTTAATAAATATTAAATTTCTAATTATTATTATCATCATTCATTCAGCAAATATTTTAGTTTCTATGATGAGCTACCCTTTGATTTGGGCTTCCCAGGTGGCACTAACGGTAAAGAACCCACTTGCCAATGCAGGAGACATAAGCAACACCAGTTCAGTCTCTGGGTCGGGAAAATCCCCTGCAGGAAGCCATGGCAATCCACTCCAGTATTCTTGCCTGCAGAATCGCATGGACAGAGAAGCCTGGCAGACTACAGTTTACAGAATCACAAAGAGTCAAATAGCAACTTAGCACACATACACATACCCTTTGGTCTAGGCACTTAGGTTACTACAGTAAAGAGAACAGAGAAAAGTAAAATCACAAAACCAAAATCATATATATATACCGATTATCTCATAAAAGGTTAACCCACCTGGCAGAGAGACAGAAAAATGTAGTATACACAGGCCAAAAACCAGAGATAACTGTAATACACAAGAAGGTTTGATGAGGAGGTGAAAGGCAGAGACAGTCAAGAAGATCTCAAGGAGGAAAGCAAAGATGCAACAGAATTCTAACAATCATCTGGAGCTTCAGAGAGGAATAAAGAGCAAAGGAGCTGTAAAGAGCTGGGTAATGTGAGCTTAAAAAGAAACACAGCAGTGTTCTCACACCTTGATTAATTACTGAAATGATTCTAAAAATTCCAAGCCAAAATTCTTCTTTAACTGTGTCACTTAGAAAATCTATTTCGATCTTCCTCCACTAGTTTTGTATAAGCATAGTTATAAATGCATTTATTGATAATGATAACAGATCACACCTACATCAAGTTACATTTGATGTATATTTTAATTTCCCACAATTGATTAGTAAAAATGAAGAAAATGGAAAAACAAAATATTATTAGCATTTTTCATGTATGTCATGTGTCCCAATTGATTCTTTTATTAGTCTTCATTTTAGATATGTATGTGTGTGTGGTGCATGTGTATGTGTGTGTAGTTTTTCACTGAACACCTTTATATATTGAGCACAGTAGGAAAGAATCCATTTGGGAATCTATCCTTATTTCCTTTTTACAAACAAAGAAAATAATTGTAGAGTATTGGCAATTGTAGAGTGATTGCTGGGACTTAAACCCAGGTTTCAGGCCTGAATACATAGCACTTTATTCCAGGTGCCAAAGCTTATTTAGGTGTGAAGCAAATTTCTCTTTAGAAAATTATTCAAAACAAAAGATAAGGGTAGTGACCATTGTCCCTCTAATGGGATGCCTCATTCATAGCAAGGTCAGGCAAGGGGTAGACTAAGTACAATGTACTGAGGAAAGGTACGCCTTAGTGGGCAGGTGTGTTTCTGAATTTAGGCTGTTCGAGAGGTGGCAAGAATACATGGAAGAACTGTACAAAAAAGATCTTCACGACCCAGATAATCATGATGATGTGATCACTAATCTAGAGCCAGACATCTTGGAATGTGAAGTCAAGTGGGCCTTAGAAAGCTTCATTATGAACAAAGCAAGTGGAACTGATGGAATTCCAGTTGAGCTGTTTCAAATCCTGGAAGATGATGCTGTGAAAGTGCTTCACTCAATATGCCAGCAAATCTGGAAAACTCAGCAGTGGCCACAGGACTGGAGAAGGTCAGTTTTCATTCCAATTCCAAAGAAAGGCAATGCCAAAGAATGCTCAAACTACCACACAATTGCACTCATCTCACACGCTAGTAAAGTAATGCTCAAAATTCTCCAAGCCAGGCTTCAGCAATACGTGAACTGTGAACTCCCTGATGTTCAAGCTGGTTTTAGAAAAG